>VZTG01001555.1:117252-264040 GCA_013397845.1 Melanocharis versteri
GGGGCGGCGGGCGGGGGCGGAGCGGAGCGCGGGCCGGGGCTCGGCCGGGCGGTAACGCGGCGCTTCCCCCGCAGGAGTGCCGCATCGCCCACCCCATCGTGAAGTGCACCTACTGCCGCTCCGAGTTCCAGCAGGAGAGGTACGGCCTGCGTCTGCCCGGGGGCCGGCGCGTTTGCGGGAGCTGGGCCTGGCTGCTCCGGAGAAGAGCGGGCTGAGAGGGGATCTCATCGTATAAATATCTCCGAGGCGGGTGCCAAGAGGACGGGGCCAGGCTCTTCTCGGTGGTGCCCAGCGACAGGACGAGGAGCAGTGGCCATAAACTAAAACACGAGAAGTTTCGCCTCCACATGGGGAGGAACTTCTTTACACAGAGGGTGGCAGAGCACTGGATCAGGCTGCCCGGGGAAGTGGTGGGGTCTCCCTCTCCGCAGACGTTCAGAATCCACCTGGACACGTTCCTGTGCCACCTGCTCAAGGTGACTCTGCCTTGGCAGGGGGCTTGGACTGGATGATCCCCAGAGGTCCCTTCCAACCCAACTCTTCTGTGACTCTGTTTGCCAGTAATTGCATGGGGAAGAATGCCAAAGTGCGTGTTCGTCGCCTAATTCAATGTTATGCCATTTTATCTCTTCAGCAAAACCAACACAATATGCAAGAAATGTGCCCAAAACGTGAAGCAGTTCGGAACGGTGAGTAGTCACTTGCCTTTTAATGCTGAAGTTGAGCTCTTTTGTGCTTCAAACTGAAAACAAAGTTCTCTTGCAACTAATCTTCTTATTTTCTTTTGAGAAAAAAAACAAAAAACAAACCCACACTAGTGATTGCCATCCAGAAAAGTGATGAAAAAGACTGACATCTCTTGATTTCCTCTGTGGATTACCGTTTCTTTTCCCAAATTGAAATCTGTTTGGGTTATATATAGCTTAATAGTTCAGAATAACTTCAATATAGCTATTTGGAACAAAGCAATGTTATTTCATGTCACGCATGTCAAGTTATTCCCTGCATATTCTCATTAGCACACGCTTCATGGCAGGAAGACCATTAGCCCTCGTTGTTCTTAACGAGTGGTAAATGTGAAAATCTAGCAATACCACACACTTTATATTATGTAAGTCTTAAAAAATGCATGTTAATCGTGTTAAGCTAATAAGTACAAAAGATTTCAGTATTATCTGCGTTCATATTAATTTGCATTTTCTCATACTGAATTTTAGCTTAGGTTCTGTTGGAAAAATGAATTCTTCTATTATGTGAATGCACATATTGTATCTGAGACACCCTGCAGATATGAGTTTTTAGGAGGTATCAAGATTATCTTATTGTGAAATAAAAAGGCATGACTTCCCTGTACTTGACATAAACCATATTATTTGAGAAACGTAATAGCTGTTGGTATGTAGTCAGGCTCTTTGTGAATGTATATGTAAACTGAACAAAGAAAGGCTTTCAAAAGCTTAAAATGCAGCAAAATGACTTGCAGGACAGACCCAGCAACAATTTTATCAGTAGTTCATCAAGAAGTAGAACTGCACTGAAGATAATCAGCCACTTCTAACCTTTGAAAACTGACAGCAATTTTATTTTTTAGCACCGTGTTAGTCTAGTTGAGCATATGATATAAAAGTTGATAACCTGACGTGATAGTATCTAAACTTGGTTTTTGTTTTGTGGTGGGGCTTTTTTTGTTTGTTTTGTTTTTTAAGTTTCCTGCAGAATAGCAAGGATTAGGATACTAATCTTGGAACTGTAGGGTTATTGAATCCCTGAGCTGTGCAAAGGAGAGGGATGCCATCAGAAACTTCCAGTCTAAAAAAAAGTCACTGCGTTAGTCTTCTTTTAAGGTTCTGTAAATGATTTCTTAAGCAGTGTAGTAAAACAGGGAAAATACCCTAGTATTTAAAAAAAAAAAAGGCAGTAGGTGTAGAGGTTAGTAACCAGATAGTTGTGTGTGTTTCTTTTATTGTGTCTGGGTTTTCATGGAAAGTCCAGACAGGTTTTAACCCCTGAAGAAGCATCATTTTAGAGGAAGAGTTTAGTACTGAAGATAAAAATGTTAGGAAAAAGGTTCTTTAAGGTAGGTTATGTAAAGCCCTACTAATTTCGATGCATCATTGTATGAATTGAAATACCTCTGTTCATTACAAAAAATACAAATATATTGACTTCAGTTCAACTTTTTTTCCCAGCCCAAGCCTTGTCAGTATTGTAACATTATTGCAGCATTTATTGGCACAAAGTGCCAGCGTTGCACCAACTCGGAGAAGAAGTACGGCCCGCCTCAGACCTGTGAGCAGTGCAAACAGCAGTGTGCTTTTGATCGAAAAGAGGAGGGAAGAAGGAAGGTAGGCTTTGTTCCACATCTCTCATGGCTTCAGCTGACAATCGACAGTGTTCCTCCTTCAGAAGAGAAAGATAAACAGGAATGTGTCTTAAGTTCTCTAATACTAGATTAAAGTCGCTGATTTGTGCTTTACAATACTTGAGTTAAATTTTGTAATTTGCAATTGTTACGTTAGCTGCTGAGCTAACTTTTAATTAAATCACTCTTTCTAAAAATAGGCACAAGTGTTAGCAGACAGTTGTAGCTGGGGAACAGAAGTTAAGCAGGTCAACAGTTCCTCGTGTTTTGATATTTATTTTACTTTTATTTTCCCATCCATTAGATCTCATATATGTTCATAACTTGAATCTGTCACTTTACTTCTTATTTGCCTGCCTTGCCTTTAAGTAGAGCACCAGAGAGGTAGACTGCTCTGAGCAGCCCTTTGTGTTCTGTTTTGTTAAATAGCTTTGGTGAGTGCTACTTTCTCATTCCAGAAGGTGCTGAGAAAATGACCTCAAAAGCCTCTTGACTGAACCCAAGAATAAAGCTGTTTTTACAGAAGAATTTACTTGGTACAAGTAGCACGTTGGCTGGACATCTTGATTCTGCCTGCAATACGCTAGGTTGAGAGAGGGCACATGGTGTCCATACTAAAAAAGACTCGTCCTTTTAAAAAGTTATTGTTATTTCTGCGATGTAGAGCAGGTCCAACAATTGCTAGGACTCTTTGTAGCGTAACTTTAAATGACAACTGGAATAAGATTCACTTTACTAAAAGAAACTTGCGCACATTGGAGATACAATAGTGATGTTTCATACAAAGATGTCTGTTTTTCCCAAAGGTAATGGATGAAGTGAAACAAAATTTCCTTGCAAATATCGAGTACATCTCTCCAGTGCAATGTACTTGGAAATAAAACCTGAATTATTTCTCAAAAGGTTGATGGAAAGTTGTTGTGTTGGCTCTGCACGCTGTCCTACAAGAGAGTGCTTCAGAAGACAAAAGAACAGAGGAAGAGCCTGGGATCTTCACATTCTAACTCCTCATCCTCGTCTCTTACTGAGAAAGACCAGCATCATTCAAAACATCACCACCATCACCACCATCATCATCGTCACAGCAGCAGTCATCATAAGTAAGTATTTCAAAAATTGAAATTGTTGTTGGTAGCTCTTCATCTTCTGTGTTCTGTTCGTACTGAGATAGTAAGAAAAACTATTTAAAACGTGGTGTCAAAAGCAGTAGCAGAACATTTTGCTTCATGGTCTGTCAAAATCCTTGGATTCTTAGAGTTTGAATGAAAGTGGTTCATTAAAAAAAAAGCAATTCTTGGTGATCGTCAAACTAGTTGATGTTAGAATTGGTAACTAGTCTAGGGAAAGGGCTCATGGAATGGCTACAGAAACAAGTTACTTGAGGGTAAACTTGTATTTGGATTTCTAGACAGTAACTGCTGTGTGGTACCTACTATTTTACTTGCATTTGCCGTGGGTTAAAAGGTGTGCATTAGCACTCAGATTCCTCATCCTGACTTACTTCACCCTGACTTATTTGTGTACAAATACTCACAATTAAGAGGAGAAGCAGAAGCAACAGTGTAGGACCAGTTTGCACCTCTTTGCTAGCTTTTATAATGAAGTCTTGCTGGAATAGGCAGTTTGGGAGTGGCTGTGATACAGACATAGGGACGTAAGACTGTCGGTTCAGCTACTGTCACTGATAACATTTCACATAGTTTTGGCTCATCTTCTGCAACTTTTCTCAGCACGTCATCTCTGGCCTTGGCATAACCAGCGTACCAACCTTAATGTACATACCGGATTTATTTAGTCATAAACCCCAGAATTCATTTGTGATTTTATGCTGATATAATAGTAGTCATGATTCTTATTTTTGTTGATAGATTTGTGGCAGCATAACTTCAGAACTACTTATTTTTTGTGGTGAATAATAAATACTATGTCTACAATGGTAATGACCCTGATCCCAGACACACAGACACTTTCCTTCTAAACTTCACGTTTCTAGTGCTTATAATTTTTCATCTTGTCTGAAACTTGCCTAAGTGCGACTCAAAGATGGAAGCGAAATAAGATGAAATTATATTGGGAATGAGTAAAAGAGAAAGGCCCATACTTTCACTTTAAAAAAGAGAAAAATAAGATTTGGGGTTTTAGGAATTCGAAAAAGAAAATTATTCTTGTCATGCATAGAGTTATTGTACTGTTCCTGTTCTTTCAACTCTCTGCTGAAAATTGAGTTACAGAAAGTTAAATCTAATTTAATGCTTTTGGCACAGGTACAGTAAGGATTAAATTAAAAAAAGTTAGCTCTTTACTACAGAATAGAGCTTCTGATATATTTAAGAGTTATAACAGTAAGCATATCTATACAGATCACAATGTTCCTGGTTTCCCACCTTTTTTTCTGTAGGCTGCCAAGGGCACATTGCTTCTGGTCCAATTAATATGACTCTTTTCCCCTGTCCATTTCAGTTATTGTTAAGATCAGACAATAGAGAGAATGAGGTAGAAATACGGATTCTTTGAACTATTTCACTCAGTGCAATTTTCTACATTCTACCATTCCTATATCGGTGTTCTTTATTAGTTCCTTTTGAAATTATTGAAAGCAAATGGTTACATCTGAGAAGCAGTTATTTTCAGGGATCCAAAACTTGACTTTACTCTTCTGGCACCAAATGAGCACCACTTCAGGCAGTGTTCATATGGCAGTATGGGGATCCCATGAGAGCTGCTTTAGACCAGCTTGCTGAGTACAAGATTAGCAAGACAGAGTTCACAAAAACTGGGAGGTATCAGCAGAAGGCTTTAGCCATCAGTCTTGAGGTCTACCCCTTGTGACTTGCAATAGTGTAGCTATTTAGCCAAGAAATACTTTTATAGCATCCTGACATAGTAAAGCATGGTCAGGAAATGCAGTGTCCAGCTGAAAATTCATAAATGCTCACTGTATTAGGAAAAAAAAGGGGGGGAGGATTTTTCTCAAGTACAGATACCATTCGTATAAACTTACAAATAATGGCATGTTTGGTCAGTTACCAAGTACATTTCACATATTTCAGAATCAGCAATCTGAGTCCAGAACAAGATCAGGGACTATGGAAACAGAGGTAAATATATTATTTATTAATTTTCTTTTAATTTATCTTGCAGTTTTCATTTAAAGAATTTCTTTTTTCTTGCATTTCTGGCTAGTCTCTAGCATTCCACCTAGGAGCATGAGTTAGTTTTTTTACATGTACCAAATGGTGATACTAGAGAGTTACATAGTATGAGGCTTTAGGTTTACATTTTGTTTGATTTCAGCCATAAATCCTCTGCAGCTATTCAGAATGAAACTCCAAAGAAAAAACCCAAACTGGAATCCAAGCCATCAAATGGAGATAGGTAAAGTTACATTTTTGTAAAGCTGAGCCATTTCAACCAAAGAGAGCACTGATTTGTGGCCAGTTGCCTTTGTTTGTTTGTCTGAAGAATGAGGGATGTGAAACTTGTGTCCTGCCATATGGATTATTGGGTGGCATCTGAGTGCTGTCAGTCAATTAAGTTACCTTATTAGCAGAAAGCTAGCACTATTTTCCTGCTTTTAAGCTGTTTGGGGCACAATTAAACAAAGCTTATGTACAAGGTAACAGTTAATAATACGATGGTGTTCCCTCACATCGGGAATTGTGTTATCAGTTAGATGCAGGGTGGAACCTGCTGCTTTAGGCTGACCCAGTATCTAGAGAATTCTTTAGACCCTTACTGTGGGAGACTGAATCTTTATTCTGTCTCTGGCCAAATGGTCAGAATAAAAGTTAAAAGTGGCTGCTTCAGTCAAAAGGTATTTGTCCCCCTCAAAGCTAATACTGAATTATATTTCTGCAGGTGTATGTAATGTGTGCCATTAGTAAGGTAATTTGCCAGTTGCATCCATTTCTGTCAGGTACATACTTTTTTTGCATTAGTTCTTAAGGATGTTTATGGAATTATTAATTATCCAATTTGAAATTTTAAAAAAAGGGTTTTTTTCTTTTGATGTTGTAAATAACTATTGTTTTTCATTTTTAGTAGCTCTATAAATCAGTCTGCAGACAGTGGAGGAACTGACAACTTTGTCCTCATAAGTCAGCTGAAAGAAGAAGTAATGTCACTTAAACGTCTTCTGCAGCAAAGAGATCAGACTATTTTAGAGAAAGATAAAAAGGTAAAAATTACACCTGCTTAATAAGAACTTCATAATTTTGTTTTCAGTTTTGTAGTCTCCTAAAAATGTCAAAACAATAAGATATATCAAAGGGCAGATACAATTGTTTTATATAGCAGCTAATCAGATCTTAACATTTAAAGGAAAATTTTGGACTTTTGTATCACGATTATATTTCGTCTCTAAGTCAAAGAGTAATTCATCTTACCTCACTTCAGCCATGAAAAAGTTAGCCTGTTACTCAGGCTGCATGCCACAGGTCATGGACAAAGAGCCAGGCAGTGGTTTGCATGTTTTACGTGCTCTTAACTGAGTCATGGCAAAGAGTATTAACCTTTCTGAGTTTAAAATAGTTTTTATTTAGTTTTAAACTAAAACAACTCTAGGCATAATAAGTTGATGTCCAAATTTACATATGTAGTGTATGGAAATTAAGTGGTTTGTTTTTATAGGATTGGTAGTATGTGTACTCTAGGTTGTCAAGTCTTTGTGGGTAGTCAGAGACCAAAAGAAAAGCATTGGATTAAGTGGCTGTCAGTCAACAAAAGTGAAATCGTCAGGCCCAAGTGGCTGCAGCAAAACTCTTACAGAAGATTCACCCTTCAAACAAACTGATGACTAACAAGAGAAGAGAAATAACTACAAATACACACTTTGCTTTGCATTTGCTAGACTTTATTTCTCTGCCATCTGAATAACTAGATGCTTTTAGGACCCCTGTAACGGTGGCTCTAGAATGTCTGTTCAGGATTCAGTAGGTTATGGAATTGTATTCCAAACAAATTTATTATATTTTCAAGTAAAATTTTGATTGTGAAGGCATTGTGGCCTACTAAACATTGGTGGTTAAAAAAGACTCATTCATACTGAAAGGAAAATGCTTCCACTTTTAAACCACAGTTCAGTATCTTCATTTATACACGTAGTTGTGTTTTGTAAAGGATATTGAAGGATATTTTCATTTATGTCACTGTTAAAATATACCTAGTGTTGGAAGTACTTGCTATTTCAAGCCTTTAAGTGTTTAATGTGAAAGAGCTGAACAGTCTGTCCTGGATCTCTTTAGGTATTTTCTTCAAAGGACGGACATTAGGCCCTGATCTCTCTCTTATAAAGCCAGGAGAAGATCATGAGTCAGTAGGAAATTCACTTATTTCTTTTGATTTTTAATCTACTGGGCAAAGCTAACAAAAGTGGTAGGTAAGGAAATGTCACCTACTTCTGCATAACCACTGCAGTGACTTGTTTTGTGCTGTTTCCATAGGGAGAGCATCTAATGATTTTAATATCCCCACTGCTAAAACTATTTATTTGACTTCAGAGTTCTTTGAACTCAAGTCTCCTTCAGGCATGAAATCCTCACTTTCAGAATGCCACTTACTTTTTCAGCTGCTGCGGGGAGGAGTAAAGCTGAACACATTATGCAATGTTTGCATAGCGGAAAAAAATTACAACGAATGAACATACTACAGATTTTTTTTTTACTGTGAGATAGTAAATTCGAAGACATGTACTGGGTGAAAAGCCTGAGCCATACCTGTGGGAGATTCCTGTTAAGGTCGTGCCTCAAGATTTGTGAAGGGACAGCATTTGAACAGTTTTGAATGCTCCCGAAGTAAAACCTCTGTATTATATAGCATGGCAACAAAAACAGCTCAGTACACCAGCTTTACAGATAATACTCATTCATCACTTTCTGTTATGAGTCAGGGCATTAGCCATGTCGTTATCAGTGCTTATTGTTTGCAGTACTAGCCTTGTTTGTCTTCCTGCACAAAATGGTAGTGAGAAACCACAGCATTACCGTGGGGCCCTGAGACTTGATTATTAGGAGAGCACCTCAGTCTGCTGAATGTTCACAGGTAGTGTGTTTGCTCATCTAGTTGCATACTTCACTGTGGCACAACACTTCCACTAGTTTTTTTTTTACTTAGTGTGAGGTATGTGGGTTTGCACTGGATGCCCTGTAGTCCACAACAGCCATAAGTGCATGCTTAGAGCAGCAGTGTGTGTTCAGTGGGTTATGTGTCATTGTAGCAGCATACCTGCACTTGACCATTTGATTGACTGTTTTTTTGAACAGTACCTGCTTCACTACATGTGATTTGACACATATTAAGGTTGGAAATAGCAGTCTTGGTAGTCATTTTAGGAGGGTATGCTCTGGTTTGTTATGGCAAGCATCTTTGCCAGCAAAGAGGCTTCATTTCCTAATAACACTGGAATTGTATATATTTTTCCTTCTGCTTAGGACAAAATGTAGCATAAAAGGACACAAAATAATCCTTTTTATTGTCTTTGTAGGGAAGATTTTCTATGTGTTACCACACGATATAACTGAGATGTAACTGAAGATTGTGATAAGCATCTCACCGCTGAAAGAACAGCAAAGATTGTAAATCACCAGTCTTGTATTTGAATTTTTTTTCTGTTGAGGTTTAGCCTTTTGTATACAAAATCCTGAGCAAACAGTATGGTTATATGACTACAGTTGCTTTCTGCATATAAAATATATATACAGACTTTTCAAACTGCTTCTCAGCTGCTGAGCTGTCAATACTGCAATGGTAAATAAACAGTGTTTCCTGAGATTCCTGAGCCTTCCCTAAAGATTTCACATATTGACTAGAAGGTGTATGCTGTTGCAATTCAAGGAATCTTCATAGGATCTGTGTTTTTCAGTTGACAGAACTGAAGGCAGACTTCCAGTACCAAGAGTCTAACTTGAGGACAAAGATGAACAGTATGGAGAAAGCTCACAAGGAAACTGTAGAACAGTTGCAGGTGCGTAATTGCTTATCAATACTTGGGAAATACTTCAGATGGAATCATATATTCAGGCTGTTCACTCAGCTTGTTTGCTCAGTATTGTTCACTCCAATATAGTAGTACCAAGTTCGTGGGTGCTCATTGCCATGTTTAACTTTGGGTGAATTGTACAGCGGTTCCGCAGTCAACAGACAGTCTCAATAAGAGTTAAACTCCCTCTTTTAACTTTAAAAGGTAAAGCCTTACCTCACATGCTTCCTCAAAGTTAATTTTTTGTGTCTGTTCTCTGACAATTTGTCAGTTGTCATTGGGCAGTGAATCTGATTTAAGGACTCAGCATTAACACACTGACAGCTAGATGTCTCTTGTAAAAGCATGCTTCATCAGGAAGAAAGCCTGAATTAGTTGCTTTATAAATCACAGACAGAGAAGACACTCGGTGCAATAGTGGATATACTAAGTTTTGCAGTATGGGGAATGTGGTTACTTTCTCTGTTGAAGACAATATGCATATCAAAAAACATACACAGATCTTTGAAAAGTGATCATTACCTTCTCTGAATGTTCTTAGCATGTACATTTTGAGAATTTGTTCATAAATGCAAAGTGCATGACTCTACTGTTTCAGTAACTCATACTTTTTCAATCTGTTTTGCAGGCCAAAAACAGAGAACTGCTCAAACAGGTCGCAGCATTGTCAAAGGGTAAAAAGTTCGATAAAAGTGGGAGTATCCTCACATCTCCTTGAGGAACTGGTTATTTGTGGGGTTTGCTACTCAATGTACATTTGAGTAATTCTGTGAAGCCCTTAAAATCCTGTGTAGTGGAAAAAATATTTTTGCACACCAGATTAGTTGGCATGTTTCCAACATGTTTTTATAATTAATATGCAGCTTTTTTAGTTACTGTTCAGATGAAATACTTCAACTGGCTTGAAGAATGTTTTTATTTTTTTGATATTGGAAACCTTTTGCCAGCAATAGTATTAAACAATTGCATAGAGAACATAGCAGTGCTCTCTCTGAAAGGACAACATGCAATAACAAACTAGGTGTACTTTTTACAAAGTAGCAACTGAGTCTTTTGAACTACACTGATGTCAGCCAAAAGTTTATGAATCTGCAGTGACACTGAACACTGATTTCTGGCAACTGTTCTTTTACTTTGTATGAAAATATAAATTTGGAATGGAAATCATGGTGCTCTCAAGTGGAACTAAAAAGAGGCATATATGTATGTGTAAATACGACTGTAACGGTTATATTCTTAGTTATAACAAGTAATTAGTGTTTTACATTCTTGTGATAGGGACTGACTGAAAGATTATCTATTGTACAGTAACAGAGGCAGTGTGGTTTTTGTAAGATTTACTGTAGACTTTTCTTGCAAGTGCCTTTCTCCAACTGTTTATTTATAGGAATGTTGGTATTTTGTACATAAGGTTTTTATGTTTTAAAATCATGTTTAATAAATGTTTTATGTAAATATAAATGTGTGTACAGAGGAATCTGAAACAAAGATCAAAGTGGCTAGTGCAGTGCTCGAGGCAGCATTAAGAGCTAGCTAGCTGATTGATGGACAGTGAGTACTGGCTTTAGATAACCTTTGTAGCTTGTGTCTGTGAGGTGTAGAATTTTATTAGTGCTGCTCATGCCAAACACTTCCTGAACAAAAAACAAAGCGGTTTTTTTTCCACACTGGAGTTTCGTGGTTTGTTTATGCATTTTCCCCATTTGGCACAGTGCTAATTTTAATTCCACAGCAGACATTGTACTCCCAATGTTACACCCTTAGCTAGTGATACACACTCAAAGTTTTCAATGCGTTTATTCCCCATTGTCTGATTTAACATACTTGGTTGTAACTTATGGTGATTCTTCTTAATGAATTGCAAGATTCACATCCCCCACTGAAGATACACAATGAGAAAAGAGTAGCCAAAACTAATGGTCTTGAAATTAATTAAGGGAGTGGATGTGGTGTCAAAGGGTGGGCTTTAATGCTTTGGGTGGATTTTCATTCTAAATTACATCAGTTTAAGTTTAGCCCTGCTCCTAATGGACATGAGTCATATTCAGAAATTTCTATTAAACAATAATTTCGTATACCCCAAGGTATCTGTTCAGGAAGGTAAGTTATGAATCAGCATAAAGGAGAGTAGACTTACATGGGTAAAGGTTTAAGTCAGCTCTGGATACGGACTGGTAACAGGGTAGCTGTTGATATTTCAGCAAGCTTAATTGTGCAGAAACAGATACACAATTAAAGAACAAAAGTCTATAGACTCTTGGCTGTTCACCCAGGTACTGAACTATGAACTCCTTCTCAATAGTTCAGATGAGTTCCAGCAGCGACGGACTACTGAAAAATGCGAAAAACTTGAGCTATCTTGTTTCATATAGTGTATGTGTATTTTTATACCCTGAAATCAACTTTGTATGTTTATAAAAGCTCCTCTTTAAACGTACTGAACTAGGGTGGAGAATGCTGCTATCTTTGGGGTTGTTAATTTTTCTACTATACAAATTTATGACTTTGATTAATTCAGAATTAGTATTTGGGTCATTTTTTTTCCCAGTTTGATGGTGACCCATATTCAGTGAAATGGGTTTTAAAATACAGAAATGCATAGCAAAATGAAATGTTTGAATTAAGATTACTTAATGATACCAGTTCAAGCTGCAGTCAGGACATTTTAAAGAAACAAACAGAAGTTCTGTATTAGAAGTAATTGACTTTATAAATTCCAGTCAGAAGAATTTTTAGGGGCTTCACGGTGTTTAGTTCTAATTAAATACCTGTGGGTTTTCTTACGTGATTATAATCTCATTTCTAACATTAATTTTTTAAAGTTGCTAACTAGCCAACTGAATCCCAGTCCTGAGAATCATGTCCTGGAGCTATAGATTATTGACATAATAAACTGATGTTCTTTAAACGTGCATCTGCGAGGAGATTGTTGTACTGTATTGTGCTTTCTAGCCTGTTTCCAGATGTTGATTAGCATTGACCAGTAATGGCCATTTTGGCTCAAGTTATTTATGTATTTTAAGCCTGTGAATATTGCGGCCCCCTTTTAGATAGTTTGTCCAAATCCGCGTTCTGCAGTGAAGCTGTTCAGCTGTCCACATGTATAGATTATTGAAATACTGTACTGGCACACATCTGACCGTTGACATTTTGTACCTTTTCTAAATCCAATGTTTCACAATAAAATCTTGTCAAAACATTCGTCTGTCCTTCTAAAATTATTCAGAAATCTGTATTTTGTGTTAATCTTTCATGCTATGTCGCTCGCTAAAAGTCTGTGACCAAAAAAGGGGCAGAATTTAATATTTCAATTTCTGTGAAGATCAGACACCTTGGGCTGTCTACAGATTGTAACAAACTAGAGTTACAGATTACTTTGTCTCATGAAAATATTTTTGTTTTCTACAACAGAATTATAATACATAGAAATACTTTCCTGTAGAGAAGAAAGAAAACCTGAAGGTTTAACAAGAGAGTAAGATTCTGTATCTATCTGGTCAAGGTAATTACTGAGAAGGGGAGAATCTTTGAGTTTCAGAGCATCTCAAAAGTGTTGATACTTTGTGTTAGGTATAGTAATGAACAATATGCTCTTCTAATACTGGATTGTTCTTTGTCCCATTTTAATGCAAACTTGCAACAGCAACTTTGAAGCCATTTATTTTTAAAGCTGAGAGCAAGTCAAAACTAGATGTGGTGTACTTATTTTAGGTGTGGCTTCCATGTGACACATGCAAAATGTGTGTTACTGGCCATGTAACCAGTTGACTCCTGAAAAGAGATTTGCATAATTTGAAGCAGATTTCCTTTAAGAAGATTTAAATTGACATAACCTGTGTATAGGCATTCAGGCAGTTCTTAATGGTCTTCAGTACCTTCAAAAGTTCAGAATCCACACTGATTTTTATGAAAACACTGATGTTTATGATTACAAACTATAGCTGTTAAAGTGGAGAAAAAGCTTTTCATGTCATTTTTATTCATTCAAATGATTACTAAAATATTGGTACTGCAATAGAAGATACATTTTCTCATATATTATGTGCAATTGCTGTAGCTTTCCTCATGGAAGGGGTACCGATATATGAAATTACTTCTGTTGAATTCCACAGAAGAAGTAGGGGGTATCAGACAGGGGGATTATTGAGGTGAAAGGAGATGTTTGTGGTGCTCCTGGAGAAAGAAGGAGGGTAGTGGAGGTGTCAGGGCTAATGCGGAAGAGAGACCTCTGAGATACCATGTTATTTGTTTATGTAATGTACTGAATCACACAGATGGGTTTTTTAAGAGATACATGTTTTCAGTATCTGTAAAATGCAGCATTGTGTAAGGGAGATTTGTGGGGTTTTGGGCGTTTGTTTTTAGCAATACTAGCGTCCAGATTGTAGAAATGAACAGAATAAACAGCTTGATTAAATTGGAATAGAAAGATGTACAATGTAACATCCACCTTATAGGCAGTTAGTCAGAACTGTGTAAATCGAAAATAACAGGTAAAACTGCAACAGACCACTGCATACCATAACCCCAGCTGGGTAATGGTGCAAGTTCCACTGTATGACTCCAAGTGACTGTCTCTCTATTCTTACACATTATAGACAGAAATTGTCCTTGAAGGTATGTCACTCAGCAGCACACGAATCATTGACATTTTCCCTTGCTTTAACCTAAACAGAAAGCAAGTCTGGATTTGTCTGTTTGCTTTTGAAAATGGTCATTGTAGTACGCTGGAACTGTTCTAACTGACCTTGTTGCTCCTGGCAGTTTCTCTTCAGTATCTCTCCTGATGGGTAAAGTTAATTTTGCATTTTGGCTGAAGGAGGTTTAAGTGCCATGGATGCTGATGTGCGAGGCAAGCCTGGGGAAAGTAGAGATTTGTTTGTACAGTACATTTTCCTTCTGCTAAGGTTTTCTGACTTTGGAGTACTTGGGTAAGTACATTCATTTTTAATTGTCAATTGGAAAACAGGCATTCCAGCTTCTGGAGAATGCTGAAGGCTAAAGTTAAACCTGCATCACCTTTGCATACAAAAGGTCAGTATTGGAGGTGTAAGCAGAAGACTACTTTTATCGGGTCTTCTTTTGACTGCAGAAGGCTTGTGTACAAACAAAAATAAATTGGACTAACAAATAGGTGAGAGTTTAGACCCAGGCAATCTTATTATGGGTTGGGTCCGAGGAATGTGATGTGTTCCTCCTATGGCTTCTGTGGGTATTACAATTTGCAAAATGATTTTTACCTCCTGTTGTAACACCTCTCCCACTTTTTCAGTACCTTAGAGCAATTTATTTTGAACTGAGTGCTGAAAATGCTGAACTGAGTCCTGAAAAGATGTTTTCCCTTATTTGAATCAACAGATAAATGCGTTTTGTTTTATTTTAATAAAAGGTGTAAAGCATTCACAATTTGTCCTTCATCAGGTGCATCAACTCATGTCTTCAGTTTTATTTACAGAGGTTCCTTGGGAAACTTTATACAACCTTCCAAAAAGGAGAAGAGCTGTAAAGCTGTATTTGCTGGAATAACTTAAACCACTGCTGAAAGGCAAACACATTAATCAAGCTGACTCCACTGAAGCAGTCTAGTAGTGGTAGTACAACCTGTAGTAGTGCTATAGTTGCAGAGCGTGTTACAAAACGCAACCAGGAAGAGTAATTTCAATAGTTCCTTCAAGATCTACAAGGATTTGCTTGCTGGTCCCTTGCCTGACTCAGGGTTCCGCATTCAATAAAGTTACTATAAGCAAAAAACCTTTATCTTACAATCATGGAATGGTTTAAACTGCAAGAGACCTTTAACATCATAGAGTCCAACTGTTAACACAGCACTGCCAGGTCCACCCCTAATTCCTGTCCCTAAGTATAAAATCTGCACATTTTCTGAACACTTCCAGGGATGATGATTCCACCACTTCCCTGGGTAGCCTGTTCCAATGCCTGATAACCCTTTCCATGAGGAAATGTTTCCTAATAACCAATGTAAACCTCCCCTGGTGCAATTTGAGGCTATTTCTTCTTATGCTATCACTTGTTATCTGGGAGAAGAGACTGACTCTCACCTCACTATAACCTTGTTTCAGGCAGTTGNCACGGCCTTTTCAGCTGTGACCCAGGTGCAGGACTCAGCCCTTGGCCTTGTTGAACCTTGTACAATTGGCCTCAACCCATCAATCCAGTCTGTTCAGATCCCTCTGCGGACCCTTCCTGCCCTCCAGCAGATCAATAACCACGCTCAGTGTCACCTGCAAGCTGACTGAGGGCACTCAATCCCTTTCCCCAGTTCATTGATAAAGACATTAAACAGAAGTGGCCCCAATACTGATCCCTGGGGAACCCCGCCTGTGACCGACTGCCAGCTGGATGTAACTGCATTCATCACCACTCTCTGAACTTGGCCATCCGGCCAGGTTTTAATCCAGTGAGCAGCACACCTGTCCAAGCCATGAGCAACCAGGTTGTCCAGGAGAATGCTGTGGGAAGTGGTGTCAAAGGCTTTACTAAAGCCCAGATAGACAATATCCACAGCCTTTCCCTTATCTGCTAAGGCGGTCAACATATAAGGAGATCAGGTTGGTCAAGCAGGACCTGCCTTTTCTAAACCCATGCTTGTTGGGCCTGATCCCCTGGCTGTCCTGCATGTGCCACATGATGCGCACAGGATGATCTGCTCCATGACCTTCCCCACCACTGAAGTAAATTTTGTGATCCCTGTGCACAAGATGGCCTCCAACTATCTTACAACATCTGCAAAAGTGGAGCAAGCACTTGACACTTCCTCTTACTGGAATGGCATGATGATATTTTGCATAAAAACCAAATTGCCTTGTAAGATGCATTTGAAAATGATTTCTTCGTTCTTTCATTGAAGATACTTCAGTCTTTCTCCAGTGATAAATCTGCTCCAGTTTTTAGGGTGTGGTTAGTATGGTGTTTTTTTTCTCTTATTTTGCTCTAAAGGTAGTGATCCGTAAAGACTTTTTTAAAGCGAGCACACTTTTGGATCATGTTTATCAAAACTGATGGAATGCACCCTTTCCCTTACTTCCTGATGCTAAATATATTAACAGAAAATAGAGCTAAATAGGATGGCTGCCTACCTAAGACTAGCCACTAGATGCTGCTTAAGCCCCACAGTGTATGGTTCTGCTTCCAGCGCAGCAGCCAGCACCCACACTGAGTAGCTGTTCCTGTTCAAATACGACACTGAGGCTAAAATGAGAATATCCTAAATGCTGAAATATAGTACTTTGGAATGCTTTTTCTACATGAGGATGACTGTGCCGTGGAACAAGTCGCCCAGCTGGTGGTAAAGTCTCCATCCATGGAGATACTCAAAAGCTACCCAGTCACAGTCCTGGGCAACTGGCTCCAGGTGGCCCTGCTTGAACAACAGGGTTTGACCAGATGACCTCCAGAGAATACTCCCAACTTCAGTTGTCCTGTAACCCTGAAACCTAAACAGGGCAATATTTTTTTCCTTCATCTATTAAAATACAGTATTTTTTAATGAAAAAAAAAATAGGTAAGCAATGTTTCGACGTGTTCAGTTTTTTCCCTCAAGGTGTTCAGTTCATTTGAATAGAACAGAAAAAAAACCTAATATTGTTTGTAATAGCCATTCACCTGCTAAGCAGAGTGCTGCACTAGGGAAACGTATCAAAGTGTATGTATGATTGTTACATAACCATCAAGGTACTTTGCTGAGCATGTAAAAGAAATAGCTTTGCATGAAGAACCATTTCTAAAAGCTATTTTAGGTAGCAAATTTCAAGTAAACAGAGCAAGGAGAAGCAACTTCCCATCTATTTCTTTCCTGTTAATCTGCTGTCAACATGATACAATTCTTATACTATGCAAAGTCAGAAACAAGCCTGTTTGAAAATAGCGAAGTTCCCAAGAGTACTTATCTTGCTGTTCAAATCTCTAAAGCCCTTTTGCATTGTTTTGTTTCATGTTTAGCGACAGCATTCTGACTAAGTTTGGTATGAAGCTTGTAGGACCTCAAGAATTTGTGTGGAGCCCTTCTCCCTTTATCCATAGATACATCTTACCTTTTGTCAAGTGGTTATGGTTGAAGTACAGTTTTAGATCACATTCAGTCTGTATCCCCTCTTGCCAGTAAAGCCCCAAGCACTGTACTTCCAAAACAACTTCTGTTTTCTTAAAACAGGGTTTGGATATGTATCAAAATCCTACGTCAAGAGTCAGAAAAGCAGTATTTTGGAACTGTTGGGATTTATTATGTATTTTTGCACAATATTTATATTATTATATATTTTTAGTTTATTAATTCAGTTTAAAAAGCAAACTCACAGTACAGAGTAGCTCTTCACATCTTTCCTTGTGTCAGGAGAAAAGTCCTCCAGTTGAATAAGGAGTGTATCTTTCCTTTTGACTTGCTATCATGCGGACAGGTGCATTTATTTTCCTGAAAAGTATCCTTGCAACAACTCACAGAATATTGTTCCTGAGGCATACAGAAATCATAGCAAAAATCAGATAGCATCTTAATCTATCCATAATTCTGTCATAGTTAACATTTTAAGTTGAGTAAACTAGGCGATAGTGTGGGAAAAAAACCATAAGCAATTGAGATAATTTTAAAAAGCAGTAAATATGAATTTTATAGTGATTCAGAATGCACTCATAAACTTGATTCTACTGTCAAGATTGCTATCAGGCTGATAAACATGCTTTATCTTATAAAAACAGAAAATGGGTATGTTTTAGAAAACAGAACAAAAACATGCTTTTCATTCTTCAACTATAGTTAGGAACACGGATATTGATATATTATTTACTAAAATAGTATCAGAGCTTATAAAAACAGTAATTTATGTAGTCTAAAAATATCTCTGCTTCTTCAGTAGAACATGAAAGAATTTTTTTGGTAGTTGACAGAAAATAATTCCTTGACAGATAAGTTTTCTTTTTAACCCCCTTGGAAGTTTTGTCTAGCCTAATTTCTGCTTCTTAAATCTTATTAGCGCTATAACCCTAGTCACATTTTCTAGCAAAAAGTTCCATGCATCGATCAATTTTATCACAATTTCAATGGTGGTTTTTCTTCATTAATACATCCATTGTCTTAGGGTTTTAAGACTGCGACTCTGCCCTCAAGGATCAGTGTATTCAAAGATTCTCCTAGCACTTTTATTCAATTATACCACTTTGTTGCTAATTAGTACCATTGACTTTTCCCCTTCGCAGTAAGATTTGTTCTTCCAGGAGTCAATAAGTTAGTCACTGTACATCTGGAGAAAAAAAAAAAAAGGACCATCAGCTCCTTCATGTAAAATATATTTCCAGCTGTTGTTCTAGTGCAATTTTTTACCAACAGTAAAAATGCCCAGTTTTTGCGTGCTGGCACTAACGAAAGAGCTGTTCAGGCCCACCCTGGAGTGATTCTACTCTCCGATTCATCCCACGCACTGGGATGGCTGAGGTCCAGCCCATGTCCACCTACAGCCACTCTCCGAGAGGCTGGCAGAGGTTGCACACATCAAGCCACCACACGTTACCTCGTAGTGGAGCATAGGTTTTCATGACTGACAGCACTGCACAGCCCAGAAAGCTTGACAGAGCACTTCAGCAAGGGCTCTGTTTTCTTAAACAAGAGGGAGGGAGTTAGAATTGCTGGGAGCTCGTCCTGCTGGTGGCTTTTTCTCTGGGTCCCTTTGAAGGCGTGTTAGAAGGTGTGCCGCCAGCCTCACAACAGCCATTCCTGATGGCCAGTCAGAAGGTGGAAGCTTTGAGAGAGAAAATACATGAGGCTCGTTGGAGAAGGAAGAGGCGATGCAGATGGTGGACCCCTGAGGGCAGAGCAGAACTTGCTCAAATAACACCTTTGTTAGCTGGTTCAAGATCAAGCTGAGATGTTTTCAATGTCCAGTTCCACCAGAATAAACATCTCTGGCACTTGGGGCCATTCACACTGCCCACGAGGGGGACTGTCAGTCTAGGCTTCCCGTCAAGTCACCAGAGAGCAATTTAGAGTAAAAAAATGAGTTTTCATTTTTGTCCTCTGGATGAGCCTCCTCTGCATCATTGTATATGGGTCTTAACTTCCTAACAGAAGAAGTGTGAATGCTCTTACAGTAACTTTTCCTAAAAAGGCCTCTGTTTGATTTATTTCTCAGGGTTTTACTGCACGTGCAAATTCTGGCCAGAGTATGCTAATGTATATTACCTCTTGTATTCAAGTGGGCAATGCTTGCTTCTTTACATTTTCCCAGACTTTCAAGACGCAATTGCACTCATTGATGCAATTTTGAGGCCTAAAGGCAGAATTCTGTGCCCTGATGACCCTACAATAAGGTTGCTGAACAGACTTTAGAGGGGAAAATAAAAAGAAAGAAGACATGAGTAGCTCAATTTATATAAATTATATATATCACCCATATAAAACATAATTATGTATAATATACTATAATATTATACAATACAATGTATTGTATAATATTTTTTTATTTAGAATATAAATATATATTTTATATCTATATAAAATGCCTTGTTATTTGTCTTTTCTCTTGCCCAGTGCAAAGCTGATGGGATCAGTAGCGTGGGTCCTAGTCATGCCTTCTATCCTTTTATAGATGTATTTTCTCTTCAAATCAGGGTGTCTCCTTCCATTCAGCCCACCTCGGATCAGATGGTAGACATCAGTAGGATTGTTCTTTGGTTCGAAACCTAAATGGGTGGAATAGGGAGTGGTTTGTGGTTTGGTTTTGAAGTTGTTGTTTTGGGTTTATTTTGTAAATACCTCTTTTCCAAATACAAACCTGTCATCCAATGCCAGGTCTCTATTCCTTTGCGTAGGTGGGAAGGGACTGCAACTTGTTTATTTCCCTGACATCTCCAACAAACCTCACATTTATGACAGTTCCCACTCAACACTTCCAAAGCAATCCCTTGATAAGCCTCTCCAGGACACCTCCAACTCCAGTTAGGGTGAAGACTGGCAAATACTGTGAGGGCTGATATCTCAATGCACCAGCGACTGCTTAGGTAAAGGGACAAATACATATGTATAGTTTATCTAAGAGAACGAACACTCCTCAAATTAACATTTTACAGTCAGCAGCAGCAGCAGCCCAAACCAATCTCAGAACTGTAGTATGGCAAAAAAAAAATTGATAAGGGAAGCCCAAAACGGAGGAGAGAATGCAGGATAACCACTCTGGCACATGTAGTAAAGAGATTTCATTTCCTAAGTGCCCTAAGCATGGCTGTGTCACAGTTAACTCATACCTTTGTTTTTAATGGGGCTTTTACTGGATGTATCATACTGTTTCCCACTTGGTCTTGTCTCTTCTTACTTCTGCATACTTTCCATGATCGCATTAACTTGTTTTCAATCTAAGAAACAGAAGTGAGCAATTTTTTGTTGCTGATCTGCAGCTGCTGAGTATGATGCTGTGGTCCTAAATAACACAAATTCAGAATCACAGTATTAGCTAGTAGCCAAGCTTGGTACTTCAGAGCATTTCTGCTTTCTGCTCTGCAATACAAAACATCATATGTGTTTTGCAGTAGTAGCATATTTCCAGCCATCTGTAATTGCCTCCTACTTGCATATGCTTAGTCACTGCATACAAACACACACCTTCTGCTGAACTTCAGTAAAGCTCATTATGTTTTTAGCCATATGGTATTCTACAAAGGCTCTTTTTGACAATACTAGAACTTAGTAATCCTAAATTACGTCCAAGGGGGCCAGAGGAGATATAATTTAACCAAATCATTATTGTAAGTATTTGCTTTATCATGTGATCCAGTGACATTTTGATAGAACTTTTGTTGCCATCACTTTTGCCAAGTAAATGGAAACATGCTAGTATGAAAAACATATAACAAATTTATTAGTGTTAGAACTAAAATAACATCACAGGAATACTCTAAACCAACACAATTTAGTAACTCTTTTCCTTCCCCAGTATTTTTAATATGTTTTAAATGACCCTTCATGCTATTGGTAAGTTAATACTTATCAAAATCATGGAGTACTCGAAGGCGTAATTAACTCTTCCCTCATATCACCAGCTGGAACCCAAATTGGTTATCTGTTGTTATCTTGTCTCTGAGTCTGGAATGGAGTTAAATGCCAGGTTGGTGTACTTTGGGAAACCTATGTCTCCTGGACAGATGGCTTCCTGGGATTCCAACCAACACTTAGAAGTGGGCAGTCTTATCCTGAAGCAGGCATGAAATGGGATGCTGTTAGTCTTCTAACAAAAATTAGTTTTATTTGGAGAGGGGAGAACATGTCTTGGAAGGCTGTCTCACTTCCTGCCAAGACAGGATCCTAGAAGAGGAACCAGATACTGATAGCCAAGGTATTTTTTCCTTAATCACAACTGTCTGGAAATCCCAGAGTAGTGAAAAATGTCAGGCTGCAGACAATCTTAAGAATTTAAGGATCTTTTCTCTCACACGCTTTGATAGCATGAAACTTTTAAAAATAATTTCCTTTCACCCTAAATTACTTTTTTTATCATTTCCATATTTTTTCCAACCTATGCCATTTTATAATAGCTGAACTACTCCTGACATTTCAATCTATCTTGCTGCATAAGCTCTTCCAGTCCCATTCCTGTAGGGCTGAGATTGCAGAGGGCTGATGTGCCAGCTACACAATCAGAACTGCTGTCCTGGGGTATCCCGAGAGAACATCATGAGATCACTGCTGTGTAATCTTTCTCCTCCTTCCTACTTCTGGCAATAGAATAAATAGCCAAGTCCACAATTGGTTCTGTCAAGGAGGGCAAAGAGGCTTAGTAACCTGATTAAGAATTTATAGTACCTGTTCATGGCAAAGAGGAGATCTATTGCTGAATGCTGTTCCTGTTTGATCTGCATCCTGGCTTTGTGAGAAAGATCCAGCTTGTCGCCAATATCCAAAAATTAATTGGCAGGATTCTTCGGGAGAGCACCCTGCATCCTTCCAGAGGAGGAATATTATTGCATGCCACGTCTTGCAGGCTGAACAAAATTCTATGCAAAAAAAATGAGTCCTTGTCAAATCACAAGACAGAATTTTAGAAGCTGTTTTCATAGAACCACTTGGGTTGGAGAGGACCTTCAAGATCATCTAGTTCCAGATCCCTGCCATGGGCAGGGAGGGACACCTTTGAGTAGATCAGGCTGCTCAAAGCCCCGTCCATGCTTTATGCAACAAAAGGGTTTGCCAGGCAGAAGTACATGGCCCTGATGCCCGGAGAAAAGCAGCTGTAATTCCGTGGCTGGTGAGCCTGGCTGGCTGCACTGTGTCAGAGCTGGTGCTGGCACAAGGAACCTGGGAGCATCCTGGGCTGTATGTGTGGGGAGACAAGCTCAACCCCCCACCAGTAGTGCAAACCTGGATCTGTTTGTTCTTTTGATGAACCCTTCCACTTTGCTTCAGTGCTCTATCCAGGAAAATAGCTCTGCCCTATGGAAATATCTTAAGCAACATGATATGGTCAAACACAAACATATTGGGGAACACAGAAGCACTTAACTGGATAAATGGAGAATGTTGTAGTTAAGATCTAGATTTTATGTTGGTATTTATAAAAAACACTGTAATCATGCAGTGAATTGATTAAAATACAAGCCCTTCAGGAAGAACAAGAGCAAAACATCTTGTCTCTACATTGAGGCTGTAGAAATAATTCTTAAGATGAAAAATAATAAATGCCTTTTATAAAGCAACAGTATAATCAGTTGGATAAAATAATGGGCTGTTTTGAGAAATTATCAATGGACAAAGCAATCCTAAGGGAATAAGAGGCACTAATTAATGGAGAAATGAATGCCATGCATGACAGCAGAGGGAGTTTCTCCTTATCCTTCTCTAGGTTTGTATTCATGAATTGCACCTCAATTTGGCTGTGGGTATTAGTTTTGTTTTTGCTTTCACATAGGGAGACTAGAAAAGCACAAGGATAAGACAAAGATAATAGACAATACTGGAAAAAAGCCCCAGTAAATACCAATATTTTAGTAAAATACAGGTCCTTATACTTGATAGCTACATGGACAGAGAAGCTCCCATAGGAAGGAAAAGAAATAGATCTCAGTAAATATCTGGCATTAGATGTAGGAAATCTGATAGAAGAAGGAAATTAGGGAGGCTTTTAAAACATGGCTGAACTACCTGCAGAATGCTGGTTATTAGACACATACTTAATTTCTTTGTATTAAATCTAAAATATTGCAAATAAGATTTGAGCTTGATACTGCATCAGTTTTAGGAGAGATGGCTTTTCTGGTTCCTCTGCCAGCCTTCTCGGGACTTCACCTGAGCTTTTAGTTTCTCATTTACAGATGGAATTCAGATTACATTTTCCCATGCTCTTTTTGTCTTCCCTGACAGTTCAGACTAGAGATGTTCACACTTTTTCATGTCCTCCTTTTCCTTTTGGTTTTGTCCTGTTCATTGTGTAGAGTAAGAGGAGGATGCTTATCCCCTCCTCACCCAGGGTGGATTGTGGAGGAGATGTTTCCAAACAGCCTCTAGGAGCAGACAGTAGGTGCAGGCTGAAGGGTCCTATGGAGGCAGGATTGTGGCTGTGGGAGGGATCAATGCTTACAAAGGAGCTGGGGCAGAAAGAAGAGAAGCAGCAGAAGGAAACTTGTGCTTTCCAGCATGTGTCAGTGTCTCCATAGGAGTGAGGGGTATTGAGGGTCCCTCAGTCTCTTTTTTTCTTTTGCACAGATTTCTCAGTGCACCTCTGTCCTACAGTCTCACTTCTGCCCTTCCCAGTGCCTCCCACCCTGGCTTTGGTTGACCTGAATGGCTGAGAGATTGGGTTTGATTTTCTTAAAACGCATAGTTGGCCGACCTTCGCCTGCTTGTCTAATTATAGCCCTGAATGATTAGAGTTTACTGCAGGGATGACTAACATCATGCCCTGGAGTCTATGACAGAGGTAAGAGTTGTGTGTATAGAAGACCTTTCCTGTTCTTATTATCTGTGTACGTGTAAATGTTGGTCTCACACGAAATGGTGGTGGTGTAGTAAGAGCAGCTCTGGAATCTGTTTCATGTCCCACTGGGTAAGGGCATGCTAACTTCATTTCAAATCAAATGCACTTTCTTTGTGCTAGTCTTCTGCGGTCTTCTTGAATTAGCTGGTATCTATCCTTCCCTTGCCCACGAGCATTGCACAATAGGTCTGCTATCATCCTTGATTTCCTGATTCCAAAGCACTGGCATCATTTAAGTTAACACAGTGATGTATTACAGGGGATAAGCTGTGTACACAAGCCGTGTGCATAAGATGTTACATCTCTAGAAGTAGGTCAATGAGATCAGAAGAAAATGGAGGCACCAACACAACTTCTCTTTTCTTTAAAGTGTTTATCATCTGCTTTTCTCTATTTCACTATGTTTTACCATTCTTTGCAAAGCAGTAACTTGGCATTTCTTTGTACTTACAAGTGTGCAGAGTTAATTTTGCTTGGGTATTAATGTTTTGAGTCTGTGCTGCCAGTTTACATTATGTGTATCTATGCCAATACCAGTAATGGCTCCTAGTTTCCAGCATTTCAGTGACTACTCTCAGGACACCCTTTTTCCCAGATAAGCCAAGGATTTGCATGTTTCTATGCCTCCTGGGCACTTGAAGCTCTTATGTACAGCCTGGAAAATTGAAGATTATGTTCATTTCAGAGACCGAGATAAAAGACAGGGAAAATATTCCAAACTTACCAAAACATGCATGAAACCTAGAATCACAGAATACCCTGAGTTGGAAGGGGCCCACAAGGATCATCAAGTCCAACACCAACCTCTGGCCCAGAAGCTGATTTGAAAAATGGCTCTAAATTTACTCAGCACTCTTTTTCTTGCCCCAAATATTCTATTCTATTTCTGTTCTATTCTATTCTATTTCTGTTCTATTCTATTCTATTCTATTCTATTCTATTCTATTCTATTCTATTCTATTCTATTCTATTCTTCCTTCTAGTCACTAGGGTAGGCACAGGAGGCTAAATTCCGTCCATTGAGAGAAGCCTTTATAAGGCTTTTCCATTATTTATGTCCCACTCGAGTCTTCAAAACAAACTGCCCTTTTCTTCATAGGCAGATTTTACCCAGCAAGGGTCGCTGTCTTGCCCCACTGTGCAACCATGGGTTGCTCGCACAGCCAAGGTCCCTGTAACAAGATTTATAAGCTCTTCCACCTCCAACATAATAGTTTGCTCTCCACATTCTCCTGGGTTGTTGTCCCCCTACTCCTTTATCTGTACACTGCTGAATAAGTTGCTGTAGACTCTCCAGTGCCTGAGACCCTCTGCACTCCTGGCAGTTCTGATGGATGGCTTCGGAAGATCGTGGCCTCCCAAGCCTTGTCCAGATGTTGCTGTTTTGCCTGGTAAGTGTTACTGCTGAGGCCTCCTAGGCGTTTGCTGTTCAGTTTTGGCAAAGCAAGGTTCATGCCTCTTTGTCCTTTTCATTTTCAATTGTTCTCTGAAATTTTATAATTCACATTTGCTACAGAGCTCAACTTTCCCGCATATCATGTAATTGTTTTTAATCATGCTAATGTGTATGGAAGTTACAGCAGTTTCTATTGCAAGACTTTGAGTCATGCATGTGTTTTCCAGTATTTAGTTTATTGTTCTTTTTTGTTTCCTGCTTTTCCTTAACTTGAAATCTGATCTTAAATCTTCCAAAATCTTTTCATCTCCAAGATAATAGATTTTGCAATTAGTCATTAAATTACCAACATAATGCACTTACTGGAACTGTCTGGAAATGATGTTTTGCTATTTGAGTGTTTTCTTTGTAGGCATCTGAAAGGTATGCTGATCTCATTTATACCTGCTTAAATACAGAAAGATTATGCTGAATGCAGAGGAGACTCTCTTCTTAAATTCATGTGTTTAGGATAAGAATCTGGGCCCACCTTGTTTTAACTTTAGTCTTCTCTTTTTGGAGTGGAAGAAGTCACTTTCCTGTACAGTGATGCTCAATAATTCATACATCCCAAAACAGAAAATGCATTTGAACAAAAGTAGTCCACGCTCTTGCTATTATGTTTTTTAGAGGTGATTATTTGTTTCAAATTTATTTCTTTCTCATAATGCATCTCTGCCATGGGAGCCATAATAGAAAGAACTTTGTTACTGAAAAATAGCATGATTAGATGCTGATATTTACTGAGCACTTTGTTTGCATATTAAAAAAAAGTTGACTTCCACTACAAACCTGCACACCCTGAACTTTGTGTGGAAAATGATGTTTGTTTCCTTGGAAAAGCACATTGTCATTAAAAGCCATTTTAGAGCTAATTTCTTTCTTCCTGACACTCCTATAAGAAAGTGCAGAAGAATCTTCCAATCAGTGCCTTATCTCTCTGTTATCTTGAGACTTCAGGTTTCATGGAACTACAGTCCTTTAAGTGTTTTTAAAAGTCCGTGCCTGTCTTTTATTTGGAAAAACACTTCAAAAACTCTTGTGATAACAAAATCGCAGGCTGGGCCCATAGGCTAAAGAATCAGTTTTGCACAGTAGATAGAAGCACAGAATTTAAAAGTATCCCTGTGTAGAGCAAAATACCTCTTCGTATATGTTCACAAATGGTGTGGAGATGATTATGTTGGTTAGATGAGCTGTGGATCAGGATGGAGGCCGAGTGCTCTCAATCACTGCTAGAATGACAGCATATTTATGTCAAGCCGCGCTTATAGCAGGTCAAATCAGAAGGGTTGCGTGTAGTTAATTGTTCATAGGTCTTTATTCTTTCACTCTGTGCTGCTTAAATCTTCTCCTTCTACCGGTATTGTACTTCTGCTTCATCCATGCCTCTCATCTTCTTACAGCAACCATCCTCTATGGTTTGCCAGCGGCATTAGCCTTGACATGTCATTTGTCCTCATCTCCCAAAAATCACCTTTGCCTGTTCCTACAGTCTTTCTATCCATGTGGCCTCTGCCTGTTTTTTGTGGATGTCCTTCCATGATTATGGGCTGCGTACAAGGCTGTGGATAGGTCATGACTATTAAAATAATTTCATTTTTTTATTTAAATTCATGCTTCATTATGTCACTAAGACTGTATATTATCTGAAGCAGAGGTAATTATCATATAATTTCAAGTTTGCTTTTCCTTTTGTCAACCCTACACTTCCTTGTCTGTGGGCCAGACCTCTGGAAGCAGTCACTGTGTAATGTAGAGTTCCCAGTTCAGCAAAGTACTTGACCATATGATTACCTTAAAGCATAAAGACATATGCTTATGTGCTTTGATGATTGCTTTGCCAATTTTTGTGTCTTGCTGGGGAAAATGACAACAATAATGTGCCAAGAATTTGACTATTAGACAGTCATTAATGAATATACCAATCTGGAATATTTGCTTTTCCAAATAAGCTTTTGCCATACCTTCTCTTTTTTGCATGGAATTTCATGACAAGAAATTTAGGTGATGATTAGCTGCTGAACTTAGTTATGCTAGCTAATAATCATGTGACAGATCTCTATATAATTGCAAAGGAATAAACTGCAGAGAAAGACAATCAAGGATGGAGAAATAATAAAGTGAGATGACTTTTCCACTTTGATTGACATCACTCCAGCATAGCCAGTGCCAAACTTGTGTAACTGAGGAGAATCCAAATAACATTATTTAGAATTTTGCAGTCCAAGCTGAACAAACGTGCAGATTTTTTTCCAGCAAAGATTTTTAGAATGCAAGTATTTTTACCAGAAGATACTGCAAGAAAAGAGAGAAATTAAATATATCTACTTGCTTACAGAGAGGAAGAAAGTGAGATGAAATTTCCATTTTTTCCTTTGCATGGGTTACCTGTGGGACTAAGTTGGTGAGAGTGTTGTGCTCCTGATGAAAAGCTGGATCCTCACTCAAGCCCTGCTCCTGCTGAATTCTCATCCACATGGGCAGCTTGACGACGCTTCCTCCCTTTTTCCCGTGAACCAGCCCACAGAACAAAGCAATGATAAAGAACAGGAACCTAACCTTTTTCAGTCTGGACTGGCTGCTACTTGTCACTGTTGTGGGACGAGGGAGAAGGCAGAGTCGGCTGGGCCCCGTGAAGAGCCTTGTGCCACAGCTGTTCCTGGGGCCATTCCTCTAGCTCAGACCACATGTTCCAGTGCCCTGCAGAGGAACACGGATATTTTTGTCTTTCATCGATCTTTGCTCCAACAACCAATGCTCTAAATGAACGGCACATGCAAAATGCTCATCTCAAGATTATGTTCTCCCCCGTGCATGGGAAAGAAATCAACAAAAGGAAAGTAGTGCAGTATCACAGAGCATATTATCCTCCCCAGAATATCAGATGGAAAATGGAATCCCCTGGGCATACAAACTAAGGCAAGCAAGTGCAAACTTCAAATGCAGGAGAAAAAAAGGAATTATGTCATCATGACAGACCTGAATCCTAGCAGATACTCTTCCACAGTGGTGATTGCCTAGAGCAATATGTGGTGGTGTAATAGGAGTGGTGGCAGTACTCGGTAGCATTTTTAGAGAAGGCAATGCAATGAGTCTCTTGGTGTTATGAGTGCCTGCAGACCCTAAAGGGAATCTGTGGACAAGAAATAAACCACTGGATGCCTATATTTTATGACCCAGGAAGCATCAGCTTCCCCTAAGGGTCTTTAAATTTTATTTTTGTAGAAAACGTGAGGAAATTAGGTGCAAAAGGCCTTGCAACAGAGATAACTAAGCAGTTTTCAGTCACATAAATGGTGAAAAATATGTGCAAGAGAAGATTAAATTGTAAAAATCATCAAAGGCACAGAATTTGGCATTAAATCTAGGAAAATGTATTTTTTTTTTTAATTCTCTGGTACAAGGGTGCTAATTCTGAGAGGTCCTCTGAGGTGACATTCAACCTCCTCCATATTGTGTACAGATTTAGGAGTGCTGGGGAGGTCTGTATCAGAAACTGGCGTGGTGATTCACTCGAGTTGCAAAAGCTGTGTACTTTTCATTAGGATGCACAGAGCACCCCACTGCTACAGTCTCTCTCCAGAACATTGACCCAGTACAGACCTTCCCAAAGACATGACGTAGTTCAGTTTCCCAGGGCGGATAAGAAAAAAATCCGAAAGGTCTGAAAAAATGAATTTGATAATGAGTTGGAGCCAAGGCAAGACAACCAATCTGCATCCCCTGATTAACCTGGTTTGACCCTGGGCATCTGAAGGTTCCTTTCCAGTTGCTGCCTGTTGTGGTGAAGATTTGCCCTCCTGCATAGCAAGCCCTCCAGAGGACATCTTTCCTCTTCCTAGTTTAAAATATGGTTCTGAGCTCTTTCTGAAAGGCCTGGTCAGGGCAACTGCTAATGCAAAGAGCAACAGGAGACGACCCAGGAAATACTACAACATGTGGCTTTCTGGGATATCGTGTTTCTTGCAGGTGGCCTGCAAGTTTTGAACCCAAGATGTGAACCTGAACCCTAACCTAGGTTTCTCAGATGTTTGCTCAATAAATGAGAGAGAAATCAGAATAGCAGGATGAATGCTGGCAGAAACATGTCTGGGCTGTCTGAAAAGCAGACTGGCCAGCAGGTCAAGGAAGGGGATTCTCCTCCTCTGCTCTGGTGAGGCCCCACCTGCAGTGCTGTGTCCAGATCTGGGGCCCCCAGCACAAGAAGGATGTGGGCCTGTTGCAGTGAATCCAGAGGGGGTCAGAGACATGACCAGAGGGCTGGAGTACCTCTCCTGTGAGAACAGCCTGAGAGAGTTGGGGTTGTTCAGCCTGGAGAAAGGAAGACTCCAGGGAGAGACAAATTGGGCCCTTTCAATACTTAAGGGTGGCCTATAAGAAAGATGGGGATCAAGGAGAATATTTTCACTCTCTAATTACAAAATTTGCCTGCAGGAAGAGTAGGGAACAGGGTTTTCCTTCCCTGGAGATTGGTGATGCTTTAGTGCCGTGTTTCAGTGCAGGTATTTTGTTGTATCTCAGAAGTCTGGTTTTGCCCATTTACCTGATTCTTCAATATTACGATTTGGGATAAGAAATTTGCATTCACCTCAGATTGGCAATGATTCAGGGGAAAAGAGTCGCCTTCCTCTATAGTACGTGGTATTGTTTGCTTAGAAGAGCTGGCCTGATTTTTATGTAACATACCCTGTACAATACACCATTCGTTTCTCCTGCTGCCTCACTCTGGCCACCAAGACCTGGCCTTTCATGAGGACTAAAATTTGGTGGCAATTGCCTGCTCCATGGCTTGCAGTGTGGCTTGCAGCATGGGAGCACACAGCGTCTGTGATTGATGGGTCGTCGTGGTCTGGGTGTGATTACACCCGTGCAAGAGCCATCACAGGGAGCTGAGCTCCGTAACAGGCTGCATGAGTGATCCATTCACAGGCTACACAAGAAATTTGTGCTGCTGCTACTTCTCCCTGAACATCTCCACAGCTTCTTCTTGCCCAGGAAGACAGCAGCCTGTCTCTGTGTAATACAAAGCTCCCATCAGAAATCTGAGTGAACAAAAAATGATTTCCTAGGGAAGAGATTTCTCTGGAAGATTTCTGACTGAGAAAGATGAAGGTAAAATCCTGGAGTCATGCCTTTACTGGAAAATAATCTCGACTGCTGATAGTAACTGTTAAATCTACTTAAATTAGAGAACAGTGAAGCATCTTTATTTTTCTGTCTTTCATAACAGAACATTTAGGCACAAACCCCCATAATTTCCAAGTGAGTCACTGGAACAGAGCAGCTTTCAAAGGAACCACCATGAAGTTTGCAGCACGTGAAAGCAGCCGAAAAATGAGATAAGGGTGAGACATTTCATGCTCATAACACAGTCAAGCACCTCAGTCCAGTCAGCTCATGTTCACGTTGTGTTCATGTGGGAGACTATAAAACATAGTGCGGTTTTACGGACTGAATGAAACAGGAGGCCTTAGAACTATACACAGGCTCTAAGTCTCTTAGCTCATAACTTTATTTCCTTCAAAAGTATTTCTTCTTAAAAGTACACGGTTATTAGCTGGCTTTGTCAAAACATACATTACCAGTCGGCACAAATTTAAGAAGAAAACATAAATAATTTTTTACATTTGAGTCAATAACTGAATGTGAATAAGTGTGGCAAATACTTCATCCCTGTACTTTTTGTATCAAAATTGTACATCTCCTTAAAACAAATTATCTAATTACTCCAATGAAGATTTATACCGCAATCTATAATAAAAAAAATAATTAATAAAGCCCTTTGCCGTGTTTTAGCCTGCAGCTTAGATTTGATAGTTTTACCTTGCCTTTTAAATCCTATAAGCTCTACAGCAGGACAAGATTCCTCAGCATGCTTTGAATGCCAACCTGTGTGGGACCAGATCCAAATCTCACTTAAATTAGCGTGAGCAATTTCAATAACTTTGGTGTTATAGGGAAGAGGCCCTTACAGTAAGAAAATGATGCTCAAGCTATTTCATCTTGCATTTTTTATAGCAATAAGGGCATGATCAATAACAAGGAATCTTATTTAGTCTAGTGTTGGCACCAGCTCTGTGAGTGCCCTGAGAAAGCCACAGTCTCAGTGCCTACCTGCCAGAAAGAGCAGGGGCTGGGGGAAGTGCTACAAAGGCTCTGCTGAAAGATGTCAACAGCGTCATCCACCTCTTCATTGCTATTGAAAGCTTAAGTGTACCCTTCTGTTGGTTAGGCTGATTGCTGTTTTTTGAAGAATGTCGTATGAGCAGAGTTGAAGAAGACCTTTGAAATGCCCAAACCAGAGCCTCACCACCATGAAATGAGACAACTGCAACAATTATACATCTTATGGTCACCAAAAAGGGCGTCCTGTCTCTTTTTACTCATCTTCTCCCTTGCTTCTGTGCCTATGGCACCAAGTGTTACCCTGCAAGGAGCCAAATCAGATGGTTGACCTACCCCAAAAAATCCACTGCTTTTTGCTGGATTAGTTCTCTACCACTTTTCTGAGACGGTTTAGCTCACAGAGGATTTGTATGAATGTCCATAAGAAAGAGATGAGATTTTTTGCTTGGAGGCATGAACCTGCAGAGCACATCAGTTTACCTCAGAGATATAAGGAAAGGCTCGTGCTTGAAGCCTTTTCTTTTTCCAGCTATATTGATCAGTCTTGATACCAGCTGATACCTCTCCCTACAAACTTGTGTGCTTTATCCTTGGACCATCACAACTGCAATATCACTGCTCAATAATGCACACAGTGATCCCTTCAGTCATTAAAGGAAATCCCCAGGAGCCATCCTGGACTGAATAACCTCTGTGAAGCCCTCTGGAAAGGCTAGTTATTACGTGGAGTGGACAATAAAGGGAAATGAGGTTTATGTTTGCTTATCCAAAAGGCCAGGGAGAGTTCATAGATTATTCTTTGCACAGATAAGCTAGACCTAATGTAAACATTCCTCACTGGAAAGTATCTGCTGTTTGTTTTCCTAACTTTAACCATGTGGCCAGCAAGAGCAGAATAAATGAAATAAAAGACAGGCATTTTAATAATAAAAAAGCCAGTGTCTTTGAAAACTCATGTTACTGTTCCCTGAAAAAAAATAAAAAGTTAAAGTTGTCTTTTCTACTTAGTGCATGAAACACGTACCGATGTGACTGCAAACCTTTCTTATAAGTGAAAATTTGTGAGATTTCAAGCCTATCCCCACAGATATTCTTCATTACACTAGAGCAGAGCAACCTGCTCATTTTAGTTAAAACACAGCTCAGTGTCCTTTATTTGGACAATATGGAAGTTATAATGGGTTTTCAATGAAAGTAATAGATGTTTCTCCATAGGGGAGCTGGAGGATTGGAGGGAAATGTTCTAGTGCTTTCCAATTCTGCTATAGAAAATGCAAAAATCCCTGATGAATATAACTTAGTTTAGCATGTCTCTTAAAAATCTCACCCACTACCCATCTGTATCTCTAGGTTCATAAATATTTGAGGAAAAAAACCTCTCTGTCCTCTCTGCCAAAGCTGTTTACAGATTATTTCAAATCAACTTGCGATTAATTAGTTTTCTCTTCACTGTCTTTCAAATGTGACTAAACGTGACAATTTATATCACCAAAGTCTCAACTCTCCGTAGTCTGTTGTCCAACTGTGCCTGAGTATTTGAGAGCTAACAAAAGTGTGAGGTTTTTACAATTAATCCTTTTGAAAAAACTGCCCACTCCCAAGAATAAAACTTAATATTTTTTTCATCAAGAAATTGCAGCAGGTTGAAGAAGAGTTGGAAACACAGGGCTGGATGAGGGCTAAGAGGACTGGCCCCAGAATGAAGACCTGGCTGTTGGAGCTGCTCTAATGCCACGATGTAGTGATATTTGTGATAGCTGCCGTTTCCATGGCAACGTGACAGCATGATTTACTGCACAACAGGGAAAGCAAAGGCAAAGCTTTTGTTTAACTTCAATGCCATGAGCTATTTGTTGATACTGGGGAGGAGGGAGGGAGAAGTCCTGTGGCTTCCAGTTAAGCACAATACTAACATGTCTTAAGTATAAAGGGAAGTCACTAAAGGGGATCATGGTGTTCAGCTCTCCGTTCTGTGCTGCTGGGGCTCGCACACACACGCCGACATGGCACTGAATTCCCTACAGTCGGAGCATAGCCGACTTCTCTGAGCAAACCACAGTGCCCATCCCTCAGCCAGCTCAGGAGAGCAGCCCAGCCCAGGTCACTGAGCAGAGTCAGGGGCAGCTGCTGGCTCAGGCTTCACTCTGGGCTGGCTCTCAGGACGGCGGCTGCAGATTGAAGGTCAGATGAGTTACTGGACCAGGGTGGTTTCTGGAGTATTTCGCTAGAGGAGTGTCAAGGAGTGCCAGTGAGCAGGAGGAACAACAAAATTCTCAGGCAGTCCAATAACAAACTTTTACTCACAAACTTTAGAACATTAAGGTAGAACAAAGTTCTTGGCAAATTTTAAAATGTAGCCATTTTGGTTAGAAATGCAGCAATATAAAAGCACAAAAAACCCCACAAAAAACCACATAAGAAAACATATAAGGGAAAAGAAAGAAAGGATAAGAGTGGAAAAGTACATCCTTTCCCATGGATCACACGAGCAGACTGCATTGGTTGAAGGGATGGTCACAGTCTTGATCCACCAGGGGTGGAAGAAACCCACAAAACACGAAGTCTGGTGGTTTTATATTATGTTCAGGCTCAGTGGGAATGCCTAAGTACCTCCCCTAGGAAGTTTTACACTGCATGCTATAATACTGTGGATCACAGGACACTTCAGTAGTCTTTGACACCTCCTAAGACACCACAGCTGCTTCTTCCATGTAGTTGAGTCAATTATGGCCCACCAGAAGGGATGAACGCCTTCAGGCTAAATGTCCTGGTACTTCTCTGCAGGGGAGTTTTCACAGCTGAGCCACTTGTGTAAGGATTTCGGCATGATAAGAAGCACTACCTCACTTCGCAGGATTTGCCTTGTATCAGCCTCTTCCCTTATCTTCTTCAACACCCAGCTGTAGCCTCTGGTGGTGGGTGTGCCCCCCTCTGCACCTGCGCATCGTTAGCAAAGCACCCTGCTGATTGTTTGACCCATTAACCATTAACAATCTAGTCTCTCACAAAATCTGGTGCCTTAATCATTTTTAGTTTTCTGTGTAAATAACATGTATATCAGCAATAAATAGCTTTGTTGGAATGGCAGAACGCTTGGGGATAATTACGGGGAAGAACTTACCTCTTTACCTTCTTTCTAACTTGCAATTATGGAAGAGTGTTTATCTATTCTTCTTTTAATCTGCGCCAGCTCTTATTCCACAAGACCCTTTTGTGGTGTGTGCTGCCGGAGTGCATTTGTAAAACAAAATTAGTAAAGAGGACACAGATGTTGCTCTCCATTCTCTTTTTAGCCATACAAATTATAAACAATGTCTCTGTTAAGATGCACTTTTCTGTCTCATATTCGTTTTAGAGCTGATTCTTTCAGTATGTTTTCTGTTTCGAGCAGCCTGTTCTTGTTTAAATATCCCCACAACTGTACTCCATGTGAAAACAATGTTGCTTTCACATTCAGCGCACATATCTCAAATCCATATGTGTATTACTGAACCGCTGAGAGGACAGAAGAATTAGTAACATTGTAGAGGGTCACAAAACAATGAACAGCACATTTCTCATTAAAGTCTACACTGAGTCATCAAGTGTACTTTGGCTTGTGTATAACGAGGTAACAGGTAGCAGCCCCTAGAGCAAAAGTGCCTTCACTGCTGTGGCCTTATTACGTTCATGTTAATGGAGAGTCCAAGAGCTGATGGTGGTGGAGGCTGAGTCGTTTTTCACTAACACTTTATTGCAAAGAATTCTGTTCTTCTGGAATACATGGTATTCAAAAGCCTTAATGCAGATTTCATAGCACAGGGATTTAAAACTTTTTTTCTGTCCAAGATCAAAAAAAAATTATCCATATTTCTGGTATCATCTTTTAATAACATGGATGTGGCATTCTGACTTCTGTCAAATTTTGATATGGTTGAGTGTGGCTGATCTGCAGATAAGAAGATGTATTTAAGGTGAATGCTTCTTTTCCTTCAAAAAAAAAAATCTATAACTAGTTCACATTGGCTTTAATTTAATACATACTCCCACCAAACATATGTTTTAAGACAAATATATTATTTTAAGACAAACTGTGTCAAGATCATTCCTCTCAGCTTCTGAGAAGACATCAACAGATAACAGCACAACAACAGGGTGCGTGCATGGGGGAGGGGGTGCTATAATTGCCCCAAACTGGAAGAAGTTTATCATGAAACTGTGAACAGCTGTTGTTAAGGCTCATTCTGAGCAGAAGAATGCACCTCCTGATGTTTCTGTTCATTCGGAACATTTCTGTGCCACATGGCGTCCATCACGCTGAATGCTCTGCCTATGGGCTGTGTGGCTGAGAAGACAGAGCAAGCTTTATGTTGAACAGTGAGATGTCTTGAGTCAGCATGTCATACGCAATAAAAAATTAAGGACTTGAGTGGTGAAAATTAATTTAGGATACTACAGATTACCGATAAAAATTTTCTTCAACAGTAACCATCATACAAAAAAATGATTGTCCTGTTTGATCATTTGCTCACTGTTTGTTGTTGTTTTAATCTGGGGAACAGGACATGATTTGGTTCTTTGCCATGTTATATAGTAGGACTTGAACTGGATTTTGTAGACTTTTTGGGGGAATTAAATTGCAGTTTGAGTTTTTAGTGAGGGCATCAGCCTGTAACAGACCTTACAGCTGGGGGTCCAGTCTCATGTTTGGGAAACTGAAGAGATTGATTGAGAATAGGCCGGAGGTAAACAATAATCTTCTTGATAGCCTGTGATGGATTTCTCTGTGTTATCAATGTTGAAGTTAATGCAACCAAAAAACCAGCAACCATGAATGATTTTGGAGAAAAGTTTAATTTTACCTTTCCACTTGTAAGCAGCATACTTCAGTTGTAAAGTTGCAGAAAACACTTTAGAGGAGATTATAACCTGAGAGTACTTTCAACTTCATTTTTTGAAGTACAAGACTATTTTCTCTGCACGCCCTTGATTTCTCTCCAAGTTTGGCAAGACAAAGACCCAAAAGCAGCCATTTTATAACCAACAGCTGCTTCTTCCTAGTCCAGCTGGCAAGTACCTTCACCTCTGCCTTTCTATTTTTTTATTGCTGATAGGTTTTGTCTCATTATGTCTCCTGAAAACAATTAGAGAGTCTTCAAATGGCAGCCCTTCCAGTTTGTGTTGGGGTTGTACTGTGGTGAAAGGTCAAACCGTTTTCAATCGTCCCCTCTCACATTCAGCTGTCCTTTAAAACAGACCTCAAAAATAATCTAATGCAGGCAAGACATTTGCAGCTGGCTTATATGAAGGAGCATTCTTTATACATTTGTGTGTGAGTTTATGTGGCTCTCTTCATGAGGAGAGAACAGGAGCTGGAAGAGATCCAGTTGGTGCCTTGTGCGTCTTGTCATGGCTCAGTCAGTTCCTTCCCCTGGGTCTTCATCCTGTCCTCTTTTACTTCATTTCAACCTCTAAGCCTTCTGCTTTTCCAGCTTGCTATCATGAGATCCCCTCACTTTCACTGCCAACCTTTGGACGAGATGTGCTGTGCCTCAGAAGCGCCTGTCCTCCTATACCAAGTCTCTAGGAAGCTGAAATGACTGACTCCCACACGAACATCTATCCTGAAGCCATCTGGAGACAGGAGAGAGATGGCACCAGCCGCAGCACTCCGAAAGCGATGGATTCATAGACAAGGGTACTGAAAGCAGCGGAATGGCACCGGGCTTGCAAACATTTCATCACAGCACAGCATGAGGTACTGCTCTCCTTTGTAAAGACCAGGCACTTGTCACTTGCTTAGAACAGTTTATCAAAGAACCAGCAACTGAGCTTTTTTCATTTCACAGCTCAGCCCAATGTCATGGCCAGTCTTTTGTTGCCCCTTATATTTTTTAGCGTTAGGAGTTAGCAACTAAAAGGTATTCAGGGTTTTAATACACAAATATGAGACCCAAGAAACATGTTCAATGCCTGCCTCTGTGCAGATTTCCGTCAAGCTTTTTTAAGGAGATAAGTGTTCAGGTCCTTAATGTTTTTTTGTGTCAGCAGCTGGGATAAAACCTGCAGTCCTACTGCGGCTTCAGCATTGACTTCAGCACAGACAGTATTTAATTTTCTGTGTGTCTAAACCGCAGCTGAACATCTGGAGAATAGGGGACTTTTCATTCCTATTTTGTGTTTTAGATCATCAACTATTCAAGGCATTTTCTTACTAACTAATACAACAAAAGCCTCTCCCAGCTCAGCCCACAAGGCAAGAGACTCTTATTAATGCTACTTCTGACAGCCTGGCAAATAGAACACTTAACACTTAAGGTAATGAAGAGGTGACAACAGGTGGGTATTTCAACTTGCTCGTGTCTTTGTATGTTGACGCTGAAATTTTCAAAAAGCTTAGAAGAATCGTTCCCTAAGTATTCATTTTGTTTAGCAAGAGTATTGGAAGGATAAGAGCAAAATCTGACCTGTGTGTGTGGGCATACAGGCGCACACACACACGGGCATGCGTGCCTTGGAATCTGTTTGCAGTACCATAATGAAGCAACCTCCTGGAGCTGAGCTCTCCTGAGATCCTCAGGGGAAATACTGACTCTGCCCTTTCCAATCTGCTGAGAAGAAACATTTCATTTTTGAGTCTGACTCAGTGAAAAGGCTGATAGCAGCCGTACTGAAGAGCCTGTCTTTTGGGTAAACACTGACTTGCTTATCCAAAGGCAGTAAAATCACCTTTGGTTTGATGGATTCAGCTGCAACATTGAATAATGAGTTGAAAAATAACATTGCACAGACCTGTCAAGGCGCCTCTGCATGATCAGACTCAGCACTACACAAGCTGACAGCAGTCTGTGGTGGGAAGTTACCCACTGACAAACTTTTTCAAACCAAGTCAGCTCCTGGCTAATATAATACAAGTTACAATTGTCTCCCTTAATCCTCTCTGAGAGTGGTTTATCTGTAAACCATTGGAAGCGCTTCTTGAGCTTTTTCAGCTTTGATCTCCACATTATGACAGCTGTGACCTGGGCTATGTGGAAACTGTGGCTTACAGGGGTGCAGACACGCTCAGCACAGCCCATCTGTCCTGGCTGGGAGGTGCTGGTTGAGGTTCAGGGACAATGCTGAGCTTGCTGCTGCAGTAGCACCCAGCGTGGGCTGAGGCCACTCTAACCACACCATGTGCACAATGGTGGTACTTCAAACAACACCTGACACTTATTTTTGACTTGTCCTTCTCTCCAGGATGGTAAATGTGGTAAATGGCTGCCTCTCTACAGCCAAAACCAGCAAGCCCAGAAGCAGGACAGCATGTGCACGCCTTCTCATACGCCTAAACGAAATGCTGCTATTGGTGTGCTGCAGCTCACCTCTATAGGGGAGCTACTCGCTGCTGCTGCCTTGCAGGATAACATGAACACAAGGCCCTTCTGGGCTCTGGGCAGTGCTGGACCCTGCTGGCAGTGCTCAGGCTGCTGAGCTGGGGCAGTCCAGTCCAGGGAGAGGCCAATGCTCTCAGGGCTGCCGGAGCATCGGGAAGTTGTGGTTGTGTTTCCACCAGCAGCGTGCAGCCGGGGATGGACTGGTCACCATCCCCAAGCTGCTCTGCTCTTCTGGCTGGTGCTGCAGGACAGTGCCATGCTGGGGAGGGCACTGCCCTGTCCCTCAGCATTGCCCTTGGACCCCAGCAGGCCTGTCCTCTAATGTCAAGGTGCAGTTTGGTGGAAACACTCTGCCACATCCTTTTTAAAAACACAGGACAGTTCCTTGTGAGGCTGCCAAGCAGGTGTGGGTGAAAATCAATGCTGTGCTGTAGACGCAACTGCAGCGTGCATCCAGGCTCCTGGCAACGTGCCCTGGCATGTGTCCTGACCAGAGGAGCAAAGCAAACAGGGACCTGGAGAAAGGCTTGTGTGCCTGCCTGTGAACTGATCCCCTTTTCCAACTGCAGAAACAGATGTAAAGACCAGAAAGTTGACTCAATAAAAAAGTATTGCTTCTGTCTATAAAACATGTCTTGTCTAGGTCCTTAAACTATCAAGGCTACAACAACATTATCAATAAATGCACCTGTATTTCACTGCATAGACATTTTATAAAAACCTTCTTTTATTTTGCGAGAGTTTCCTCCCTACAGTACAAAAAGAAGTAATTCAAAACAGACTCAGGAATAATGGGATACCGTCTCTGCAGAGAAGCCAAGGTGACCCTTTATATAATCTTTAAAACCTCAGAAAATTAGACATTTCTTTTGCCTTGTGAGGACTGAAGCCCTGAAGACCTGATCCCTGATACAGATAACACACACGGAAAGTGTGAACATGACTTACATTGATGATGGCACTCCACGTTAGGCTCTGCTGAAACATGCTAGGGCCCTGTGCACTTGTAGTTTGTAGAAGCTTATCTGATGATTGTTGTCTGTTATAAACATGTATGGACATGTTCAATGTGTTACACGTGTTACAGATAGTATCACAGATAGATGCAAGCCATTGCTGCAGGTAACCTATTGATCTGCTAGTCTTTTTTAAAAAAAAAACAGTAGCAGCTTGCTAGAAGTGAACATACCATGAAGGGTGGCCCAGATTGCCCTAGGATGGGGATGCTCTCACTGCACATGTTTCAGATAAATTCTCTCTATCTGTCAGCATGTTTCAACGTTTGCTCACGAGTTGTTCTGTTAGCACTAAACCTTTTGTGCTTACCAACTTGCTTTTGAGGGGGAGGAGAGTTTTCACTTGGCTTTATTTACCGCAATGTCCTGAAAATATCCCCACTGTCTATGTACAGTCACTCAGAGCTAGTCTGCAGGGCTGTGTGTATGGAGCAGAAGGCAGCAAGGGGAAGAAACCTCTGGCCACCTCTGGGCAAGGTGGAGCAGGTGCCAGGAGGAGCTGCTCACTCGCTCACTTCCCAGCAGCAGAGCGCTCTGCAGGCAGTGTGACAGCAGGAGGAGCAGCACCAGCATGGCCAGCGCCGTGACTGTCCTTCATCCAGCTCCCAGGCACTGCTTATGCACAGGCTCTTTCATACCGACTGAGAAGCAGTTCCTGGACTCTCCTTTCCTGAGAAATCCCACCTCTCTCCAGTCCATTGCTGGTCTGCATTCTTATCTTCCTTCTTATTTAATCCTGGTGTGGTCCCAGGATCCTGGATCGTCTCTCCCCAGCACAGAGTACCATATGATGTGAGAGCTGTGGGTTCAAAACCCCCAGGCATTCTAGAGTTTACATCTCCTGCTTCCTCGGTGTGTTTTGTAACCCATGCTGTGAAAAAACGCCTGTCTCCATACTCTCAGAGGGACTACAGGAGATGAAGATGCTCAGCCTCATCAACAAATCTGAGCCCAAAGAAAGGAGAGATTTCAGAGACAACCCACTACTCAGCCGTGCTGCTTGCCTAAATCTTTGTTCAGTGTGTCAACTCTCATTTGGAGTTGCTGAACTTCAGTATCTCCCTCTCATGTACGGGTAAGAGACATGATTATACATCCATATACCAGGGTGTCTGTATCAGCTCTAGACATCACTTGAGTGCTTGAAGCTTTAATGCTGCCATAAGCATTTACCTTGAATGACTTTTACATGAAGGGCAAACAGAGATCTACCCCCAGTCCCAGCTCCCTGCCCATCAGCCCCTCTCCTCACTGAATAGAGAACTCAGGACAATATTTTTTATTCCCTTGGGATACTCTTAAACCTTGGTGACCTCTTCCTTGGAGCCCAGCTAAAGCATCTTAGTGGTTGACTCATAAGCACAGTACAGTCCAGGTTCTGAAGCTAGCCCTGCCTCAGGTGAGGCCAGAATATCTCCCACAGTCCACGACAAACTGCATTTTTCCCTCTGATCAATGAAGAAATGCCTACAGGCTGATTTAGTTGCAGAAACGATGCTGGGGATACGCTGTGACCTGCACGGTAATGTCAAAGCAAAGCCTACCTAGATGAAAGTTCATCTCTGCTTCTGAGATTAGGATCCAAGTTCTTTTTTTATTGTTACAAAACCCAAGAGCATTGTCAGACAAATCCTGCTATGTGGGAGGATATCGATATCATCACTGACAATAATATTACAAAGGCACAACTGATAAGGAAATACCCAACTTCCACTCAAGTATTGGTTGCCATTTATTTATTCTGGTTATGCCAGTATATTTGGAATAACTTGTTTTTTCTTGGTTTTTCTACCTGATAGACAATAAAACCCCACCACTTTATTTTCTTTATTTTTAAAGTATTTGTAATCAAAACCTGCAGAAAGCAAAATAGCCATTACAGCTGTTAGGAAATCTGCACACATGCAAAGCTTGTAAGAGAAATGTTTTGCAAAGTGCACTAGTTATCCTAGATGTGGGCTGAGAGAAGGGGTAGGGTCAGCACCAAATTTAACTTGTCCTGCCTCCTCCTTGGGAAATATCTGTCAGGGACTCACACACGTGTGCAGTAACATCATGCTCACTCACACACCCTTGTTTGCCAAAGTTGCAGCAAGGTGGCAGGGGAGATGTCATCTCTCGTGCCATTCCAAGGTTCATGGATTAACATCCACACCTTGAAATGCCATCTTCTCATGAGCCGGGCAGCCAGTCAGGATCCTGGAGCATGCTTTCATGTGTGGTCAGCGTGCAACTCTGATTTATGAGCGAGGGCTGCATTTTGATCACAGATGCCTGCCTGGTTTTGACAGCACGCTCTCATTGCTGTTAAAGTGAAAGATGACTGCTGTGTTATACTGCTGGTAACCAGGAAAACAGTGGTAGAATGTGAAGCGATCAAGAGACAGAAGTTATTCTCTGCTGCAAAGTCCTGTCTGGCAGGCTCGTGGGATGCTACCATCTACCGGAGATGTAATTCCAACCTCATACTGGGGCAGGAGCAGTACTGAGGTGCCTCTGGGAAGCACTGGGCAAAGCAAGCAGGCAGCCTGGCAGCCTTTCCTGAATGAGCACAAGGAGGCAGGTTGTAGAGATGTTTTTTAACAAAGAGAGAACGAGAGGTCTGAGACAGGAAAGCCAAGTCTTGCAGACCAGTACAATGTGTCTTAAAAAGCACTAAACATCATTAAGATGATTTAATGATTTTGTATGTGTACATGCTACCTTCCTTCTGGCCAGACTGTAACTGCATGGCTCCCATGTTCCTACAAGAAACTGGGCACTACTTTGTCTTTTGCATCCATCCTTCTCATGGTTTTTTCTTCAGTTTCCAGCCAGCGTGCACTTTCTTTTCCCTCCCTCTAAAGAAGTCTCCATAAGAGCTTTCTGGCTCTACAGCACAAGCACAGAAGTAAGAGATGGTCTCAGAGTAGAGATATGAGGTCCCACAGAATGTTCCAGCTCTAGCAAAGTTATAAACAATTATCCTGCTAAAGATGTTCCCAAAGACTTGCTCAGCATGATAGCACAAGGTTGAAAGCCAAGGATGAGATAATACAGTAATTATTTTACCAACACAATAGCTGAGCCAAATGCAGAATGCAAATCAAAACTCTTAAAATTAAAACTGTTCGTGGAACTTCAGAGGGCCCTGATCAGGATGTGAAGAGATGTTTGCCCATTGCCTCACTATACTTCCATCACGATGACCCTCTTCTCATCAAGGAGGCAGGTTTACTAAAGGCCCAGGAGAGCCACCTCAGCATCAGGGAGGGGAAGGAAAAGATGGTTCCACTCTCACCCCCATGTAAGTGCAAATCTTTGGGTACTAAGCATTGATAATCTTGGGACTGCAGGAAAATGGTACCTGGATTGTGTCTCAGGGCTGATGGTGTTGTGCCTTTGCAGGGTTTGTTTTGGTTTTCCTCTTCCTCATATTTCTAGGGGTGTGTTGGAGAGAGTCACCACTTTGTAGTGGGTTTGGGTGGGCCCTGCAATAAGCAGGAGGATCATTCCATGCTTTTGTGTACAGAGTTCATGTCCTCATGAGGTGAAGATTGTCATCCTCTGGTGATATAACCTCAAGGAAATAGAATTGTGCCAACTGATAGCAACTGCAGATCTTACCCAAGGCTCACCCCTAACCTTTGTGTTTGGAAAAGTGGGGGCTAGATGGACTCTTCTGGATTTCTAATTCTTCTCCAGCAGACAATGGCCAACCTGCTGTGTAGTCTGTATTCTTAAGTGTTCTAGAATGAAAGATCAGACAGGAAGACAAAATATAAATTAACTTATGCACCTGCACAGGGCTTTTTTTTTCAAATGTGGGACTCACCTCAGTTAGGCATCAAGGAACTTGTAATTTCATTAAGACCATCAAATTATGTATTCCCTTGTCTGAGTCCTCTGCAAAATCTGAACCTCTAGATGTGCTTCAGCCACACACACCCTTTGTCCTTGGTCCTTGCAGCTTCTTTCCTGAGCCATTCTCCCAGAAGGGTCAGATTGAACAGGCTGGATCCCACCTCTGTCGTTGGCCTGGGGTTGGACCCCAACCCTGTGCTTCTGGGCTGGGATCTGAGACATTGGCCCCAGAGGTGGGAAGCACAGCTTTAGGGCTGTAGGTTTCCACCCACACCCCAGCGTGCCCAAGCTGCCCACTGACAGACTGGGGGAAGCTGAGGGATGCACACAGATCCCAGTCTCCTTTGGAATCTGTGTGCTGGGAAGTTCTGGGACTGACCAAAGGTGTGAGGAGACATCAGTAATCATGCCTCAGGGTCTCACCTGGGGCACAGGGCCTGTGCCTGCCTCCATGGGGCGTTTCTCCATTCTCCATTTTCTCCTCTTCCATGAGCCATTCTGTGCAATATATAATCCAAGGTCCTCAGCAAAGAAGAGTGAAACAAGAGCAGCCTCAGAGGGCACCAGATGGTTGGAAGATGGACATTCACATTGTTTTTGTATGTATCCCCCATGTTTCCATATTTTTCTTTGTGTCTTTTACCAGAGGACAGTTACATTCTCCTGCTGCTCCCTCTGCTCCAGTGCTGAGCTGCTCCTCTCCAAGGCTCTGCAGAACCAGACTGGCTTTGCTCAGGGCATCATCACTCAAAAATCCTCAGTGGCTGATGAGACATTTTCAGGTATAATGTTACTTGCTGTTCAAGTTTTAGCACTCAAATACCCAGCAATGTGGGAAGGATAAAAAAAAAAGCAACAATTGAACATGTTTCTCTGTTTGCTTTAAAGATGTTTTCACAAATGGGGTGTGGGAGTTATTTTGCTCAGACTGAGTGAGCACTGGAAAATGGTGCCAACAGCTGAATTTTGAAAGACATCTGAGAAAGACCAAAGGGGTCATTGGCCAAGCCAGCAAGGAAGAGCCAGCAGTCAGGAAAGTGTGAGTGGGAGGGAGTCTGGCTGTATTTTGGCTGTGCGGGCTGAAGGCAATGCAGACTTTTGACTGTGCTATGCAGGAAAGCAGGATCTGGATGTGACACGACTGCTGGGAACAAAAGATAAGGAAGACTCAACCAAGCCAAGATTCAGGTCTGAATGCAGGTTTTAGAATAACAAGAGGAAAGCAGGGACACGATGAGACTGAAGAGGGAAGGTGCTGCTTGCCTTTCCCCAGCGGGTAACAGCAGCACCAAATCTTCCTTATGCCTTACACCTATCCTACGTATCTGTTACGGATTGGTACATGAAGGTATTCATGGCAGTCTGGTTCCCAATTCCCACCAAGCTTTGAAGCAACATGGATGCTCAACTGTCACAAAGTGACCTTGGGAAATCTCATCCGATGTGTAGGGGAAAAAAAACCCCAACCTCTTCAACTGCACCTTCAACGGATGTGCAATGCTCGCTGGCACCAGGCTGGGAGATAAGCTGAGAGCTGGCTCAGGAAGGAGATCACCTCCTCCTGTACGACTTCACAGCTTTCAGAAGCCACCAGGAGTTTCTTGAGAGACTCACATCCACCTAACCAAGTGTGGTGGGAAGATAGTATGGGGAACATCACTGGGCAAATTATCTCCTTGCAGAAATTGATCAATATGACACACTGTGGGTAGTAACATCTCTGAAACATGCTCTCTTCAGATGAATCAGAGGAAAATTCAAAACAAAACAACACAGCAGAGACAAGGCTGGGGTTTATTTTTTAAACAATATTTATAATGCAGAAATATCCAGTGGTTCTAAAGGCCTCATCTTGCATTGAACAGAAATGCATCCAGTTACCCCATAGTTTATAAAGTACAAGGCAGACACTCCAGGAGAAGAGTGGGATTTGCAAATGCTCTTGAACGTTACAAAGCAGAACTTTCCCTGTTTCAGAGGGATGCATGCCCTTGGGTAACACAAGTGTTTTATGAGGATCCTGTCCTAAGTGATTTCTGCAGAGAGATTCAGAAGTTACATGAGAGGTTGGGTTTAGTCTTCCCCAGCTCTTCCCATTCCCTTTAAAGGCCAAATCCATTATAGTCTAAACAAGTCTTGACCATGCAGTGTCAGTCACAGCCTTCCTGAAGATCACCAAGAATCTGTACAGGCTGGCAGAACCTTCAAAAAAGCTAAAGAATAAGTCAAGCTTTCAAAATTCTTACAAGTCCTCAGGCCATCCAGGGTCTTACAGCAAGACAGTTGTGCCAAAGCAGCACCTTGTGTTTTCAAAACATTGAAGACCTGGTAGAAATCCAATCCATGTGAATGTTTTATGAGGAGTATTGCACTGGTAAAATACACAGACGGGATGTAAATTTAAAATTGCACCTTGCTTGGAGGCTGTGCAACATTGCTGCTGGCATTTCACCAGGTCTGATGTGGGAGCAGGGCTTCTTCACTATGGCCTCCACCCTTCCCTTCACCTGATAAATAGCCTTTTCCCAAGCGTTGCTCAGCCTGTGAAGTGGGGCTGCAATGAATGCATGGCATGTTTGCATGTTTTGCCTCTTGGTCAGGTGAAAGGCACATGGGAAGGTGATGTGTGCCCAGTAATCTGCAACCTTGCTGGAATAGACTGAGGCAAACAGCCTGCATCCCTCAGCACCGAGGCCTGTGGACAAGGATGGGACTGTCCCTACAGAGTGGTCCTGACCTGCATCCTGAGCCCTGTGCTGAAGTACAGCCTCTCCATGCACAGGCAATTTCAGCATTTCAGCTTTCTCACTGTTCCAAATAAAAACTTTGTTTCAGAAGCTGAGAGCCTACTTTGGGGTAGGCAGCACAGATACAGACTGTACCTGTCAGCTCTTCCAGACCCTGCCCTGGCCTGCTTAATGGGTATAGCTGGTAGATGAAGATACACTCTGCCTCCAGAGAGGAGAATCTTGCTCCTTTGTACATCAGCTAATGTACTTCTCTTGGAATAAGGGATCTGCATGTGGGGGTAACAAGGACCAGCTCTGCACAGGAACAAGCCTTCCCCAAAAAGTAGGGAAATTATTTCTTTAACCCAGATGTGGCCTCTGATGAACTGCAGTGTGTATGACCAAAACCAAAACTGAGAGTTTTCTCTTGCTGGAGCCCTGAAATTTTAAAGGAAGTGCAGCGTTGCTCAGATGAACCCTCTGTGCTTGAGCTGTCTTGTAGAATTTCATCAGAGTGGCAGGAAGAAATGGGCTGGTTTTTGGTACCAAGGACTGACCCCTTTCAAGATGCATGAATTTGTGAGATGGCACTTCAGAGGTTGCCCAGCTATTCAGGTATCAGCACAGACAGAAGCTCATGACATCCTTTCCTCAAAATTTCTGTACTTCCTTCATCCATGCTGATGCCCCATTCCTCCAGGGAGGTTACACAAAGGGCAGAGTCAGGTTTTCACTTCAGGCCTATCTAAAGGCTAAGAGCCAAAATCAAGCGCCTGCTGCAAATTTTGTATATGCAGTTAGCACAACTTGCCATGCATCCAGCATCCTGCAGAGGAGATTTTGCAGACACACGTGAGGAAGTAAAAGGGAACGGATTAAAAAACTGTGTGAATGAATAGGATTTAGGGTCAAGCAATTTTAGCACTCAGAAGCTGCAAGGGGGAACATTTCTTATGCTGTTCTGTTCCTTCCTGCCTACTGATCATATTCATTTGGGGCTGGCTCAGTAAATAAAAACCGTGAAGCATGAGTCCATGCCTGAGGTGTCTGCAACCTCCTGTCACACTGACACTTAACAGCCACCTCTGGTTGTAGTCTCATCTCTCTCAAATAAGCATAAATTTCAGAAAGTCACTATTAATCTGCCTCTGGCCTCTCCCTGTCCCAGTCCCACACCCTCTTCTTCACCAGGCTGTCAGGAGCAAGCAAACACAGGATGGGTGCCTGGGAAGCAGCAATTTATAAAATAAAGGTATGGAAACGCTGTTGTGTAGCATTTAATCTTTTTTATTTTCTCTTTAATTGAAGCCTAAATGATGCTGGGTTTTGCTTGGGGAGGTAGTTAAAACATCCATAGCTTTTAACAAACATGACGCCCAGCTGGAAGGGCTCAGCTCTTCTAAGCAAGGAAGGTTTGGTGTCAGTGTTTGTTGAATCATCATTAGGAACTAAAGGTGTCTTCTTTGCAATACTTTAAGCAAGCCAGTGTCAGTGCCACACTGGTCTTTCAGAATCAGAAAGCAGGAATGGAAAAGTGTCATTAGACCATATGGTCTGGCAGAGGAGAGTTGACAAACAGCAGCTTCGTGAGGGATGTGCAATGACTGGATCTGTAGGGAGAGCAAGCACAAAATGAACCTGAAGGGAGGTGCCAGACCATCCACACATGGGCAAGTAGAGCTGCTTGGGACACTCCTGAGGGCTGTCAGATGTAGCATGGGATCAAAGGACACCCCTGCCCTTTTAGAGCAGTAGCTACAGATGAGATGGGGATGCCCTATAGTATCTCAAAGGGGTTTAGAATCAAGGAAATCCTTGACCTCCAGCAATCAGAATGGGATCCTTGATATCAAGATTGGAAATAAACAGCCATGCAGTAGAGGCTTGAGGTGTTACCCTAAACGTTATAGAATCATAGAATATCTTCAGTTGGAAGGGACCCGCAAGGATCATGAAGTCCAACTCCTGGCTCTGCAAAGGACAACTCCAAAAGTCACACCACAGGCCTGAGAATGTTGTTGAAACACTTGTTGAATTCTGGCAGGCTCAGTGCCATGATCGCTTCCTTAGGGATCCTGTCCCAGTACCCGACCACCCTCCCACCCTCTGCATGAAGAAACTTTTCCTAATATCCAACACAAACCTCCCCTGACATAATGTCATAAACATATTTAGGTCCTAATCCATAATCTCTCTCTGATATTTGTACAGGCACTCACTGCTGCATGTCGGAAGTGCCTTATGCCAAGCAAGACTGGAATATTCTCCGGTGTAAAAGACATTGTGTAACTGGTGTAAAAGAAAACCAGAGTTTTGGATTATTGAATTTTGCACACTTCTGGTATATTGATGTAGCTGCACATATTTGGCACGCAGTTGCTTCTTAAGGAAGTAAAGCAAACACGTGCTTGTCTACCACAGCCTCTGTGTTTACCCAGCACTGAATCCAACAGCACAGCCAGACACTCGCTCTGCTGGAGTATTTCCTTTCTGAACGGATGGCAGAGGGAGGCCATGCTTAAGCTGCTCTGTGATGTGAGCTGTGACACATGCTGGTCTGCAGGGTCTGAGCCTCACTACAGCATATTTCTCCACTGCAGCCTGAAAACTCAGATTTCCTTGGCGAAAATAAATGGGGAGAGAAGGGGAATTCTCACCTTGCTACAATTTCAGAATAAAATCAGAGCAGGGACCTCGATCCAGGAGTTTGAAAGCATTGCCATCTTCAAACTGTGCCTATACAAACTTTTTAAGACTGTCACCTGCACTGTGCCTACACCCATTGGACTGACCCTATTCTGATCTGTCAGCTACAGGTGCTGCCAGGCTGCAGAACAGGCCAGGTCTCATACCCTTCTTCTCACCCACAGGAGGAGCTGTGCTGTCCAACAGCTTAGGAAATCTGATTTTTCCTTTTCTGGCATAATTCCTGACCCACTGTATGATATTTGCTGAGCTATGTAGGTGCTCCAGAACTCATTCTCTCACTTCAAAAAATAAGACTACAGTAGCAACTGTGTACATTGGAAGATGCACTAAAGCTGGAGCTTCTGCTGCAACACAGACTTGTGCTCAGAATATTGCTTGATACATCCACAAGTACGATTTTAGGACACACTTCTATGAGCTGGAAACTCAAATCAGCACATCCAGTTCCGTAGTCCCCAATCCTGGCTATGAAAACTACAGGTCTTCATCTTGCAAAAAGAGTACAGCCAAAGGGAAGAGCTGTTTGATTAAACAGCCCCTGTCTCAAGCACCAAATATATCACACATGCAAACAGACCCTGAGCCCAGACCTTAGGAGCCAGTTGCCCAGATGCCTTTGAGGATCTGGGCCTAAGGGCTCATTCCAACCAGCTGAAGTCAATGGGACTATCCCTATATTTAAGTTTTTGCTGGACGACAGCCAAAGGCTCAGCATCTTGCAGAACTGGCTCTCATGATGCTGCATTCCTTAATAGCTGGGAAAGAGAGCAAAGCAATGTATAGCAGAAAGTGTCCATCCATATTAGTGGGTATTAGTAACCACTTTTAAAGGCCTAATCTATGTAAAAATATTTTCACCCCACCATCAGCAACTTCCCAGCGAAGGCAGGAATTTCCCACGGTTGACATGCCCTGAGCAAACAGAAGAGCTGAAACAAAGAGCTGGATAATTAGCTGGGAGGGCAGGCGTTCCTGCGCCGCGCGGGGCAACTGCCTTGCGCAGCTGCGATGGAGCTTCACGGAGCGACCTGGAAAACAGACCTGCCTTTAAAAGTGCACGGGGTGAGGGTTTTAGTCGTGCTTTTTTAATTTTAAACAGTGATGCCTGTGGCTTTACAGCTTCACGCAAAGGCGGGCAGACAAACTGAAGTATGAAAGGAGCCTTATTAAAACACGCCATACATTATGTATGAACTTGAACTCTTCCTGACCTCTGTAGTCCTGGATCCGCCCCAATCCATAAACAGCTTGGTCCAAATTTTATGCTGCTGCAGTAATTTGAATAAAATCAAAAGCCATTTTTTTCAAGGCAGTATATCCAGTTAAGAAAACTCAGAGTGCCACTTTTTACAAAGACGCCTGTCTCAGAAAGGTATCTAGCTGAGTACCGTAGCTGGATGTCAGCAGTTGTCTGTAGCTACAAGCCCTCTGTAAACCAAAGCACAGCCCCCTTCCAAGCAAGCTGGTAAAATTTTTTCATTGCCACTCACTAGAAAAATTGTATTTAGAATGGCAAATGTATAACCGCAGTTAGAGCTGGCTAAGATATTCAGCATGATCTGGTACATTAAGCTCTTTCTTGGACCTCAGATTCTTTAATCTGATCTCGATTATTGTAAAATGCCTGTATTCTCATATTTAGCACTGTGGGGTTGGTTTGGTTTGGTTCTTTTGCGGAACAATGCATGAGGAGACTGAACCACAAGGTTGTTTGCCTGCTCGTCAGCTCAGCTCTTTGCTTCTCCTGGCATAGGCCAGGTCACCCAGCCCACAAATTGTTGCTTTTCTTCCCTGATTCTCAGCCTTACATGTTTCACGTCTTAAACGTTATTCTGGTTTCAGTGCAAAGTATCTTCATTAATATGCAAATCGAAATTTGATGGAAGGGAGGCACCTGGCTTCTCCTTGGAGCTGCTCAGAGCTCTCCAAAGCCACTGGTGCCAAATTCCTGGACATCCCTTCTGCGGGCAAGTAAGTGGCTGTGAGCACACTAAATACAAGATTTGCCTTTCCCCCACCAGCACTGTGCTGTGGACTCTTGGATGAGTCTCTTCAGCCATAAATACTTATCTGAAGGACAAATGTTTGCTGGGTATTGGCCACAGAAAGTTAAAAGAGGAGGCTGGGTGAACAGGGCTGGATTTCACAGGTGGTTTGCAAAACCTTCCCAGTGAGTCCCGAGCCAGCCAGCAAAGCCATGTCATCAGTGCAGAAACAGTTTTTGCCCCAGGCCTTGTCCCCAGAAGAGAGGCTGTGACTACAAAGTGAAAGAGGAATACTGACTTGTGGTACCCGGAGACAAAGAGAGGAAGCCTCCAAGAGAACTCTGAACATTCAATTAAATTGGAGGCATCTTTCACACAGAATATTTTGAATGCAAATTAAGGCTCTTTGGCAAGTTCTAAACTTCTGAGATATTGATTGATTCTTTAATTTTTTTTTTAGCAAATTAATAACATTTCGGTGGTGAAGCGTAAAAGGTAATTTTCAAGTTTGTGTGTTATGAAGTGGAGCCTGCAAAAACAAAATATAAAGTGTCTCTGGAAATAACTATCACAACTGTGATAATTGCTAGCAGTGGCTGTAATTCCCAGTAGCTGGCTGTACTCAGCTTTACACGAAATTGATTTGACTTTGCATTTACTTTTTGACCAGGGCTCAGGTGATTTGATTCCAGGTTCAAATTAAATATGGTTTCCCCAGCTAAGATGAAGCAATGTATCAAATGCCTACGGGAAAAGAACAGAAGGGAGTTGGAAAGCACTTTGTTCAAACTTTTAATTATTTTACCTCATTCACAGTCTGAGTGGCACAAGGACATGTTTCTATTTGATCACATCAAACTTTCAGGACACTACTCTTTTTTTGCTACAGCTAGCACACTGCTTACACAGCATGGAGCTTTTTTTCCCCCTGACATTCACAGATGTGAGCTCTGATCCCTAGGCTTCAGAGCTAGAAGCTGAAACCAAAAGAAAAAAAAAATCCCCAAGTACTCATTTCTTTGCCTGCAGACCCAGATCCTGAAGCAGCATGGCAGCTCTCAGCCTCTACCCCAACATCACTGCAGGCTTGCTTCAAAGTGTTTGCCTGGTGGAAAGCACTTTTCCTTGACCTCCAGCTGCTGAGCTTCCACTGAGAAAAGCACCTAAATTTTGCTTACACATTTCCTGTGAATAATTCAGCTCTGTGTAATGCCCATGAACATATCTGTTTTGTCTTTTGGGAGGTTTCGTCACAACCTCGATGGCCCTGCCGAGCAACCTGCAGTGCTCGCTGGCTTTTCAGCTTCATGGAAGTCTCTAAAGGCTCAAGGCAAGGGCTGTCTCACCCTGCCTGTGGCTTCATGGGGGAGCTCAGTGGCAGGACGTGGTTCCTCCCCGTGTCTCCATCAGGCTGAAGGTGCTCTGAGAACTGCCCTCTTTTGGCACAGTTTGGGAAACTGCCTTTAGGAGGTACAACACAGGCAAGGACACAGAAGTGAGCTCTAAGCAGGTGAGAGCCAGGCAGCACCCCAAAGAAGGGGTGTCTGCACCCACCCTGCCTCCCTGACTCAGGGAAAGGAGACAGGCAAGCAGCTCCTCTGGTCTCTGCTCCCTGTGAGGAGAGCAATGCTGGAGGAGAGTGAGAGGGTCAAAGACAGCCACCCCACCACAGGCATCCTCTACCCCTCTGCATCTGGCAGCAAAGATGGGCAACAGAGCACTTTCCGACACTGCCTCTTCAGAGGGACTTCTCAACGTAGCTCTTTCCTTGCTGCTGGTAAAATTGCACGTTGACCTCACAGCATCATCCTTTTCTGGCACAGGTAAGAGGGGTCTTTCACTCTGGCTAAGCTGGACCTCAGCACCAACCTCCCTGAGCTTTGCCCACCTGTGCATAAAGCAGGAGTAAAGCCAGAGCTAGGCAGAAGATAATACACCCAGGCACTCCAAGAGTAGGAAGAGTCCTAATCATCAGAACTATTTTTGGAGGGATCATTTAACTTTATCCCTCTCACTCCTCTGAAGCCAGAGAACAGAGCCAAACACCCAGAGGGAGAAAAGATGATAAAAGGATTTTTCTTTGTAAGGGGAGGAGGGACCATTATCAGAGTCACAGAAAGAAGATCAAAAAGAGCTACACAAAGCAGAGGGGCAGGCTCTTTCAGTCCAGAGGAATGAATTGTGAGCCAGCAAAATACCTTAAAAACAAATTTCTAAGCCCCATATATATGTTAATTATATCCCACCAAATTAATATTGCATCATCATGTCTTGTCAATGCATTAGAAAGCAGAGATACACTTTCAAATTTTGGGGATCTGTGATAAACTGGGTGAAGAAAAACTGAGTAGCTGTGCCAGGGGACTCAGTAGGTGTCCCAGATGTAGTGGCAAAATGATCTGAGCGAGGGACAGAGCCACTAGTGCCACTTTCCCTCACCCAGGAGAGCACTGGTGAGAGGCTGTGTGCAAAATCTGCTCAGCTTGTAACTGCACGTTTCCTGTGCGCACATGCAGCCAGTCCACGAGGATGTCAGCCCTGCAATCAGTATGGTTTTCATCAACGGGAACAAAGACATGTGAACAGCTACTGGCAAGCGGCCAAAACTTTCCCCCATCACATTTTTCACAGTCGTTTTGAATATGACCTCAAGAAGACCTGTTTGTTTTGCCATAAAAGGCAAAGGGCCTAATCCTAGGCAGTTTTGTGCTGATGCTTCTAGTTTTGCAGGCATAAAAGCTTCTGCTTGAAGGCATTAGTAGAGAAAAGGGAGTCAAGATTGGTTATGTCCTGGTTCTTCACAGGACAAGGAGAAAATTACACATAGACCCAAGAAGGAGGTGTGGTACTTAACACATCAGCACTTGCTAATAAATGCAACCCAGGCTTAGATATTAGAAATGTGTGTGTGAGAGAGCATGTCTGGTGACAAGAGAAACACAGCGTAATTTATTAGTGGTGATTGGCACAACTGACTGCTCTTTGCCACTGGAGAAAGTAAGAAATTACTCCAGTTACAGTTCTTGCCACTTGACACATGGAACAAGCTTGGAAACTCCCTCCCAGTCAAGAGGTATGCATTGTTCCTGAAACAATGGTGCTTAATAGCTAACACCCAGCTCAGGACCACTTAAATTCGTTAGACTGGGTCTGCAGGCTTTGTCCTGCAGTCAAGAGGGACTGGTCCTCAAAGCACTTCAAAGCCTCTAAGATCGCAAGTGAGGATCCAAAATCTGCATTTTTGCCAGCTCCATCCCTCAATTGCTGGGTATCCTGAAGAATTTTGCTTCACTTGAGCATCTGGGGGGTTTTTTCCTCCCTTTTCCACTCTTTTATTCCAGTTCAAAATGTAAGCTCCTAGAAGTTTACATCTAACACAAGATGTATCTGCGAATTTCTAAGAGAGAAATAAGTAAAGCCTACAGTTCAGCGCCAAGCAAGAAGTCCCTCCCTTAAAGGGAAGTTGACCAATATTGCAAAACTCAATTTTGTAAAGACATCAGAGGCTACATCAGAAAAATGTTTGCCTGCCTGTAATGCTGGAGTAAACATGAACTACTTACAGATTATCTACACAATGGGGTAAAGTATATTCTACTCTGTATTCACACAGTTGTCTTACACATGAGCTGGTCAAGTCAAAGTTTTTCTGGGTTGGACTCATTTGAATAACTGTTCTTGTGGTGTTGAGTGGCATGTGAGGATGAGCACCAAGAAAGCAAAAGCAGCCTTGTAGAGGGTTATTTAAAAGCCTTCAAAGGGAGAAAGTGCAAGTGAGGGAGGCTAGAATCCAAGGGTTGGTGTTGGAAAGCAGTCCTGCATATTGGATCCATTGTCCAGGAAAAGTTCATTGTTGTGAAGGTATTTCATCCTTCCAGTGCCAAGAGCAAGCAAAGCTGGAGTTACTGGTTGCAGAAGTTCCAGAAGACCTTGATGGAGGCTTGTTTCAACTGGCACACTCTCCTTCTTGAAAGATGTTCCACTTGTTTTCTTTCATTGATTGCTATTTGGTTGGGCTGGTCCTGTTTATCCATCACAGGTACCTGTTCTTTTCATGATCCGTGCTGTTCTTCAGTTTCTCAAGGGATACTTAGTTTTTACCTGGACTGAATGACTACACACACAAACTGTCATCAAAGGTATTTAAATAGGTGAAAAGATAATACAGTGACAAAACTGGAAACACTGTTGCTATGCTGAAAACCTAATGTACATTCTTTCTGTACCCTTTAAAAAATGTGTTTGTTTAGATAATAACTTAGGCAGAAAATTAACTTACACAGGATTATGCTGGACAAGAAGTATCCTGCTCCTTTATTTTCTATTATAGCATATGCAATTTTAATTTTTGAGGTCTTTGGAGTGATAAAGTTCCTGAAATACTCTATTTTTCTTTATTTAACTCTTTAAGGGGCAAATGGAATGGCCTGGTTTAAGCTGAGACAGTTGCCCTGACCTTCATTGGAGGGAAACTGAGCACTACTGCTATAGGACTTTACCCTGAGGAATCAAAGCAGTTTAATACAAATTATGTCCATCAATTAAGAAAAGCAGGTCAACAGTACCAATGTGATATTCAAGAATTTCCAAAGGTAGCTGATAAGAGTAACTCCATAAATATAACAGATGCTTGCAATTCCATAAAGTATTTGATTCACCATTCCTAACCAAGAAGCTACAGTGATAGAAAGCCCATATGATACACATTGAAAGGATAAATCCCAGCAAAGTCTCAAAATATAATGGAAGATAACTGGAGACTGATTGCTAAACAGTGCTCTCCTAAAAAAGTCTTGCATATATCTGGAACACATGCCCTTCAGTGGGATTTAAAGATGTTGGTCTATTTATCTTGAGTACAAGGAGGAACTTGTCACTGTTTAAAAGAGTGTGCTTAAGGAAGAATAATTCAGTAACATAGAAATGTTGTACCCTCACAGACACAGGCGTAACCAGATCCAATGCAGGAAGGTGCAGTGGGGGAAATCTGTATTTGAAATAAATCGTGATATGTCAATTTTGAGAGATACCAGTCACTGAAATCACTTACTGAGGCTTCTGACGGAAAATCCGTTAGTTACTAATTTCTCTGAAGCCAACACCAGTATTTCAAAACAGGACATCCTCCAGGCTAAGAATGCATTCTGGACCTGTAGCAGATGCTAACTGAGAAGCAAGTGCTAAGCAGGTCATCTAAGCCACGGAACTATTCTCTTCTGAACTCAAAATGTAATGAACATTACATGTCGAAAATCTGTGACCCAGAGATGCCCTTGCCACCACACAGGTGTATGTGGCTCATCTACATCCTGCTCCTCCACCTCCTCCCCCTAAATTATTTCAGACTGGCTATTTAATTTGCACAAATTTTCCTGGCCCTTGCGCTTGCTTTTTGCTCTTCTCCACCCTAACTTTTGGTCATACTCCAGAAATATTTGACATACACAATCTAAGCACTTTAGTTCTTTGATCTTTGCAATGATTGTCAGCTTAACAGTTAATTGGTGCAGGAATTGCTAAGAGAGAAAAAAAAATCAGTTACTGATATAATTTTTTTAAAAAAAAAAGACACCTGCCCTATGTCAGACACAAGTGTGAGATGACTTACACACCATAAGTGTCTGATTACCAGCACTGAGTCCAAAAGGCTCCTGGAGGGAACTACGGCCAGTCCTCCTGATGTTCCCACACTCCATCCATGGATTATCATCATGCTCTGCCACCTGATGCTTGCTGGAGTTGCTGGGTCCTCACATGCAAGGCAACCTAAAGAGTTTGCCTGAAGGGTAGGTTGGACGGAGTTTTGGGACTCGTGTTGTCCCCATGTTTCCCTCATGCTGTCACTGATACACTCAGGGCCCTGCAGGAGACTGCTATAATCTCTTTGTGCTTAATTTTTCCGAATATCAACAGTTCCCTGGTATGTAAATTGCTCTGTGAGTGCAAAACACACTACTATGGAACCAAATCTGTCTGTGGAACTTGCTCATTAGGGATCTGCTTTGATGAAGTCAATTACAGTTCCTTGGCCCTCTTAATTGAATTTCTCTTTTTCCATCTCTTGTTCTACTAATGTCTCAGCTGGTTTGCTTGCATGAGTCAGAGCTGGTGATAACCTAAGGGAAAATATCGAGGTTTCCACTGCGGGGTTTTGGGTGTGGATGAGGTGTCCAGCTGCAGGCCATACACGCTCAGGCACAAATTGCCACACTCAAGGAACTTTACCCGGTGACATAACTGACCAAACAATTACCCTCCTAAAAACTTCTCCTGCAAAGAGAAAACCCGCTGTGATTTTTGTAGCTGTACTCAGGGCAAAAGTCCATCAAATTAAAGGCTGCTTTTCTGTCTTTCTTCAAACTCTCCATTGCTTCATCTGACTCCTTGACCTTTGCATTGGAGTGAAACTGGTCCTGCCTCTCCCAGGTCTGGAGTCTGAGGCTGGCCTGGCTGGTTACTGAACTGTGGCAGTAGCTTGGACAATGTGAAGAAACCCCACAGAGATTTTGGCTGTGCTCCAGCACATGTGGAAGCTGCAACTCCAAAGGCACAATTTGGACAACTCAGTGAGAGTGGATTTCCACGCATGAGGCAAATGGCACATCCTGATGTACAAGTCATTCTCACCGACAACCTGAAGGCCCCACTCCAAAACATAAATACATTTGTTTGGGGTTTTTCCTCAGAAAACAGCCACCACAAATGTATTTTTCTACTTTCAGCCATTCTGGCTGAAATTAACCCCATACATGTAGAAATCAGCAGAGAATAGACACACAGAACCAAAAATCCCATCAGTTAAACTTGGACCATTGTATAAATAACTGCAAACAGGGACATGTAAAGTAAACATCACAATAGTGATGCCCAGACAGCCTGATGATAGACAGGAACCCAGTAACCTCTGAAATGCCAGAACAACTTTGCATCTTGGTACAGCTGCACCGGTTTACAGACCACAGTTATTCTAACCAATGAGGGCATTTTACGATATTACATTACATTTTATTATATTATATTAATTCTGTTAGGGATTGTTTGGATGCTTAAAAGAACAAAGTCTCGCTGAAGCCTCAGTCCCTTGCAGATGGAGCCATATGAAAATCACCTGATAAATAACAGTTGCTGAGAGCAATTGCTCAGCCCACACGCTGCCTTGCACAGAAATGATCATCCACAGAAAGACTTTAAGAAATCTGGAGAGTGCCTCAGAAAAAGCTGCAGGAGGGATGGAGGAGTGGGGGAAATGGTGTATGGAGGCTGGAAACTCGTGCCAAGCTTTGCTGTGCAACTGCTTGCCTGAGTCAAGTGGGTTTTCTTTAAATATTTGCAGCATCAGGACCTGGGCTGGTAACTTGAATATTAATGTAGTACATCAGGACCTTCTAAATGGGTGCCGAAAAGTTCCCAGGGCTCTTTCTGCCTGTGGTCCTTCTCTGTCCCAGCCATCTCCACTCCATACTGTTGTACCAGGTCATTTTAAGTGGGAGGGAGAGGCTCATCTGGAAAACTGCTGCATATTTATAATAAGACCATCTAGTACACCAGTGCAGGATGGAATTGAAAACACATGGTTCCCTGGGAGCAGCTGTTTCTTTTTTTAGGCCTCTTATGCCCTTCAGAAATGTCAAGATAGAGAAACGAAAATGTCAGGAAACTGCAATATGCTTACTCTAAAGGCCTCCCGTTGGTGACGTATTTATAAAGCTGTTGGAAATTTGATTTACACTGAGCACAAGGGACGAGGTTTTAAAGACCCCATTACCAGAGAGGTCTGCTAGAACCAATCCTCCTGATCTGCATCTCAGGGAGAGCTTCTGCTGATCGGATACAGATGCCCAAGCATCTCTGGAGAATGCCCCCACTCCTGTAGTGGTGGTTCGATGCCTCTTGCTTGTAGGGGTCTAGAGAAATGTCCCCCTGCTTTGCAGCTGTGTCCGGAGAGCCAGGCATCCGAGGCTTTACTACAGTGGTGATTTTCAGCAGTGGATGGTGATGGTGAAGCTGGATGGGATAGTTCAGTGGGATCCACATGCAGAGAGGGGTCTCTGTTTTGTTTAAAAGGCAATCAAAGTGATCAAACCAGCTACCTGGCAGGCTGTGCCCGTGCTGTGCCAGCACTGGGACGGTGCTCTGGGACTGTCTCAGGCCACTAGTGAGCAAGCAGCCACAGGGACCTGTTACAGGTGTCTCAAAAATCCTCCTTACTTATTGTTGCAGCTTAGCTGGAGTTCCCTTAGGGCTGGTCACTTTTTAAAGGCCCGAATGCCAGCATCAGTGTGGTACCATATAGGCATATCAGGTGCCCCAGACTATGTAGGGCCAAGCAGGAGAGGGACAAATAAGCCCCATTCCTTCCCAGAGCTACAAAACCCTCTCACCAGCAGAACCAGCTGAGAGATTGATCTTACACACGCAGAGAGCAGGGCTCTGAAAGCAGCTGACAGGAGCTGCCAGTGGAACAGAACTGTCTCCAGTACAAGGCAGACTAAAGCTACAGAGCTGCTTCTGCAGTCGACTGCAAATATGACCTGCTGCTGTTTCCGATGCAAAGCCTTGGCTGTGCTCTAGCAGCAGTGACTCATGCTGGAGCTGAACTGAGTCCAAGGCCCCCTCTGGGGATCTCTTCTCAGTTCCCTTCCAACTTCATGGAGATCAGAACCCTCAAGTCATCAGTTGGCGGCTTTAAAATTCCCAGGCAAGCCCCAGCGGAAGAAACATCGGAGTTGGGATTATGGTGTCCTCCCAGTTTGAGTGGGACAGGAGCACACACATGGTGGCTGTGCTGGACTGCCCATGCCATGGCACAGCAGTAGCATCTCTGTTTCCTTACTCATGGCACGCAACACAGTCCAAGAGAGAGAAGAGGAAGAGGCTTCCAGAAGTAAGCTGGAAGAGATAGTGGAAATATTTCAGTTGAGCTTCTCAGGGTTTTGAATAAATTAGACTTATCAAATATTGTGGTTTGGTTGGGGTTTTTGTCATTTTTGGCAAAAATTTCTGGCAAGGAGGATAGAGCTGTGACCATATTGTAATTCTTTCTATGGGCTGTATTAGAGGAAAAGGATGTGGGAGGTCTTGGAAAAGAGAAAAGCTCAAGGAAACAGCTATGCCCTGTTTCTGAGCCCAGACTCTGGGACGTGGGGTGGAAAAATGGTAACATGTGGACAGATCACAGAGGTCCAAAGTGTTGGACCACTTCCAGAACAGGGCTGAGGGAGAAGAAAAAGGATGAGTCAAGGAGCTTGACCCTTGAGCAAGGAGCTCAGCACCTCTGACATCCTGGCAGGATGGGCTCAGCAGATTACCTTCTGTCTGCAGCTCACACACACACACGAGATAACTTATTTCTGCTTCAGTTCTTCGTGTTGAGGAGAACAGCCCTGAGACAGGCACTGTCCCCAGAGCAAGTGGATTTGAGTAGCCCATTTGCAGGTGAGAGTTGAGGCTGTGTCTCCAGTGGGAATGCCGCCATGCAGGCCCCATTAAAGGCCCTCCTCGAGGGAAGGAGGCAGAAAACACCGTTTTGGAGCACATGGTGTGAGATAGGGCAGGGCACAAGCAGCCCTATGGGAGGGGACAACAGGCCTAGACAGCTTTGGTTCTGCCTCCAAACCCTGGTGTGCCCCTCCCATTGCTCCCCCATGTTTTCCTCCATTCTGTATCTCCCCACTAGCAGCGGGAAAGACCAGGTTGGAAGTCCTGTGGCAAAAGAGGGTAATAAAAGGAACACCAGTTTATGCAGAGCAAGGAGCAGAGAACAAAAAAAAATGGATAGAAACACGATATTAAAAATAAATTAAGGAGATCTGCAGAGCAAAAGGAGGATATCACAAACTCCTGGAGAAGATTAGCATGTGAGCAATGGTACATAAAAATTCAAACAACCTACGCTTCTGCTTGCAGGAACAGTCTCTGCTGGTCTTTCACATATTTGTGTCTCTTCTTCCACCTAAGAACCACTCTGCACATTTCCAAATGCAGAAATACCTTCTGCTGTCTGTAGGAGGAAGGTAATAAGCTTTATTTCCAGCACTTGGGCTCCACTTGGTTGTCTGAGAGAGGGGGAGAAAAGATGATAGGGAAAGATAGATGGTAGTGGCTGAGACTGAAGAGACTAATGCTGGAGATGAGGAACAATAAAGCAAGGGCAGAAGGACATGGAGACAGGAATTGTCTGGAATCCAGTCGGCTCCTGGGCAAGCTCGGATCTGCATGGATCTGTGTGGGTGCTGGGTAATACATAAATTTGAATATGAGAAATACCAATGAGAAATGCAGTGACCAATGTCCCTCTGTTCTGCAGCCCAGGCAAGGGATGAAGCACCTCCCATGCCTATCAAGTGGTTTGATCGAATCCCTCTGTGTTTGTGCTTCTGCTCGTTTGCTTCAGACAGATAAAACAGTAATTCATCTCCCCAGCGCAACTCCAGGCTCCACCAGCAATCCAAGTCAGATGTTGTGAGGCTCCACTGGCACAGATTTCTGAGCATGAGGATAAGAAATTTGGCCCATGACTTGTGGATAGCATGGTTTGGAGTGGGGGTGGGGGAATGGCAGGTTTTGCTCTTCACTTTGCTGGTGGTTTGTAGCCAGATGGCCATTGCCCCTCTGAGAAACCCTCTCCCTTTCCACTGAAACCTCATCTGGGTGGGTTGCACTGGCAGGAAGCCCATGTCAAATCATTCCAGGGTGAAATTTTTAAAATCACTACAGAGAAGTAGGATTTTACATCCCATTTCGGAAGAGATTTCTGTTGTTGCAGTGAGACACCTTCCACCCTCCTTCTCAAAGGCTGGGGTAGCTTGTCTGCTGGTGTGGGGGGCCAGACATGTTGCACAGGGCAATTACGGGGGAGATGGAACCACCAGCTGTAAATCTGCATCCTGGAAATGCCCTCCTGGAGCGAGGAGGTTGCTGTCAGCCAGCATAGGGGCACTGCCAAAGTGGCTCCACACCTGAGCATTTCCTTTGGCATTGGACAGCCAGGACAGGAGCTCAGAGGAAAAAAAGTCTTGCCCATAAACCTGGAGCGAATCATCCCCAGGCAGTTTCCATCAGTTTGGCAGTGTCAGCAAGAGGAACTTCGTGAGGTCCTCTTCAGGTGGGGGTAGAGGTGCTTCTCCTGAACCAAGCTCCTTCTGCTCGTAGGGGCAGCAGGTGTTGCATTAGAGGAGCTCACATCAACTGAGGCAAAACCACCTGGGTGACTGAAGCCCTTGGGGAAATATTACATTTGGCCTTTTCCCCCAAATTTCCCCTCTCGGTGTGCTGGAGATAGCTGTGCTTATCTGCCTCTGTCGAGCACGTTGAGATTTGCAGGAGAGGAGCACTTGGGTGCATGACTAACACCAGAATCATCCTCATCATCCCTTTGCTGAACCCCATCAGGCTGAGGCTGCTGAGAGTCAACTTTGCACCAGTTTAACTGTCTATGCAAGGAAGAGCCATGGGCACTGCAGTCTCCCTAGGTTGGGAAGGGGCCACTAAAAACCTTATTTGGGGGATTCAAGCTCTCCAGCAGGGTTTTCTAAGACAAGACCAAGATACCAGCAGAAGTGGGTACAAACCATGCACAGAAAAAAGAACACGGAGAAGTTAGTATTTCACAGTTACTATACAGCCTATGTGAAATGTGATCATGGGTGGGAAACGTGGGTTTATATTTTTTCCTAAATTAAAATAAAAGCAAGGCCAGAGCTCCAGCAAAATATGGAACCGGGGAGTTCTGGTTTAGCATTGCAGCAAAGTTCGTCTTTAATACTAATTAAATCTTCTGCTGTTGTTCAAGGAAAAGTATCAGCCAAGAGACTGTCTCTGCCTCCAGAGCTTTTGATGTGGTTAATTTTTGGAACAAAGAATTTGGGACTCAGATTTTGCAGTGCTTCACTCCACTATCCTGGCCTGTAATAAATACAGAAGCCCGTGCCAAGAAGTAACAAGAAGAAAAATATTTTTTGTGGGTTTCTGCCACAAAGCTGAGATGGGGATAGATGGATTGATTTGAGGCAGGTGATGAGTCTCCGGGGTGCAGGGCACAGCCACCGTGGGGGATAGGGCAGTAAGCGTTGCCCTTGATAACTAATAGCAGATGCCATCCAGAAAGAGGTAAAAAGGTGCTGGTGCTGACATGGCAGAGTGCTTCTGCAATAGAGCTCTTTAAATAAAATAATTTATTGGATACAGTTCTCAGTTTACTTGGACTAAGAAGGAGACTGGAGGGAGGATAAAATTCAGAATGAGAAGGAGTTAATGCTTTTCAAGGGCTAAAACCTGCACCACTGGGATAAAAGCAAACTTAGTGGCTTCATTGCAACTCAGCAGTAAATCCAGAGTCACTATTTTCTGTGGAGTGCAGATGTCTGAATACCATCCCTGGATGGGAATAAAAGGAAATGCTGTTTACTGTGAACAAAACGCATTATGAACAAACTCTGACACACCCTAAACCAACTTTCTTTTGAAAGCAAGCGAGGGTTTCATTAAAAGCAAAATTTGTGAAAAGAGATTTACAGGATATGTGGGAACTTGCTTGAATGATTAAAAATTAATTATAGCAAGGGGGAGGATGTAGAAACACATTATGTTAGGATGCCACTTCATGGCCCAGACAAATCTGTTCCTGAGATTGTAAATTCAGCCCCTTTTCTCCCCTTCTCCCCCTTCCATCTGCTTCTCCTGGGCTGGATGGACACTGGAGCAGATGCACCTACATGTGTGAAAAGCACAGATGATTCAGTGGTGCAGTGTTTCCCATTAAAACCAGATCTCCCCTGTCACTCAACATACTTGTATCATCACAGAGCCAAATGCTGAGCTTGCTGTACCTAAGAGAAGGGAAAAAGCTCCTACCAAAAATGGGCTGCTGGTGTCAGAGCCTCGGGACTGGAGACTGACCTCACTCTGCCCCACCTATGTGCCCCACTCTGGCCTGCAAGAGAGCCCTTCCCCCCCGCTTTTTTTGGTACGTTTCAGTGGTGTCACACCATTCTGCCTTGTCCAGAGAACCACTCAGACATAAACCAGTGATGGAGTAAACTTTCTTCTGCTCTACTCTCTTCTATTTTATCTGGTCTTTCTCATCTGCAGTAACATTATTGTCACCCAGCATTTGCAGCAATCTCTGCAGCACGTCTGAGGCTTAGCAGATGTACAGTAGAGCTGCAAGACTTTTCTCCTGCAATTCCTGTCCCATTAATATCCAGCTATTTAGTTTTCTCCAGCCCCAGAGCTGTTTATCCTTGCTGTGAGCTCCTCAGCAGGCTGATTCACCCCTTGGGCAGTGCCAGCTTGTGTGAGGGAGCAGGGTGCTCGCCAGCTGGCAGCCCCTCCAGAAGCAGATGAGCTGGCCAGGAGAAGCACTGAGGTCAGGCTGGCTGGAAGAGCTACTCAGTTACCATTTCTCCAGGGTTTTCTTCAGCTGTTGGGCTGGACAAGAACTTGGAGGGAATTTGAAGCACTTCTGCAAGAAAGCCAGGAGAGGAAGGATAGTTTGGTGGGGAAGTGATAACTTTGGATTAAAGTGCTTAACTATGAGCTAAGTTCAGTCTCTTACAGTGATGTTTAGCCCCTCTGTGCTTCATTTCTTGCTCTTATCCAGGGACAATGCTACTCCTAGGAATTAAAGACAGTGCTTGACTTGACATAGGTATTGGTAAGTCCCCAGATATAGCCTAGTGCTGGGCAAGGCCACGGTCTGCTGCATGTCAGAAAGTTCTGTCAAACTCAAGTCACCAGTTGCAAGATCCCTGCTTTCCTGGGGAAGGGCCAGCAATGGGCCCATTTCTTTTTACCTCTGCATTCCTGCCTGCCTTGTGTTCACACTCCAGTTCTGTGGTGGTAGGAATGAAGTCAGGATCAAAGACAACGTGTTACACAGATTTTCTTATTGTTATTTCCTTTTGGGAGACAGAAGTGTTGACTGGAAGGAACTACAGGGCAGTGATAATCTTGCTCCCTAACTTGTAGTATACCCAGCTGTTACACAATACAGAAAAAAATTCAATCAATGAAGGTATTTTTCTCCTTCCAAGTCATGGGAATTTGAATCCTTAAGAAGTGGGTGAGGTCATGGAGATCTGTCTGTGCAGAGAAGTCCCTCCTGCAGGGCTTTGTCTGCTGCTGTGAGATCTCTTTGGGCCTTTTTCCTTCTTTGAGCATGTTTTCTCTCTAGAGCCTCCTTCTTTCTGTATAATTCACCTTCCACACCTCTAGCTTTTTCCATTCACCCTGTCCCTCATCTCAGTGGCACTCACCCAACACCCCTTTGCAAAATGCATCTGTGCTGCACCTGGAGTAAAGCCGTCCTGTGGAGGGGACAGCGGTGATCACCTTTAAGATCCTGGCTTTCATATGACAGTTCAATGGCAAGAGAGATGGAGCCTGTACGAGGACTTGGAGAGAGGCAGCTTGTTTTTTCCCTCCAGCATATGTCTGTGTGGGAAGGAGGGCACTGATCCACAAACAGCCTGCTCGCGGTTTTGTCTGCTCCAGGCAGGGTTTGCAGGCTGCGCCGAGGACTCCTGGCCCAAGCTGTGTCTCCAAGGAGGCCGGCGTGGGCGCCGTGGCAGACTCTGCCATTGTTTCATTCACAGTGCATGTAGGAGAGCAGCCAACCCACCCTCTGGTCCTGCTCAGGACTCACACCCTTCTCCAAATATGCAAACCTGCACAGCATCCCGAGTTTGGCATCCCAAGTCCAGCAGGGCATCCCAAGACCAGTGCATTCGGCAGGTCAAGCCTGGAGCCTCAGAGCTGCCGGAGGAGCACAGCTGAGGGGGGCCCCCCAGGTGCAGTAAATGGGGTCGCTTCCATCCTGGGGTCAGGGTGTCAGCGCTGAGTGCAGAAACACGTGAGGCATAAGATGCACTTGGGAGAGAGTTGGCAGGGCCAGCTCCCAGGGGCTTGACAGCCTCTGTCAGTGCCAGCTGCCCTTAGTTGTGGAAAACACCCACCAGAGTCAAGGGAAGTTCGCCAACTCAGTGAATGGAGCTGCAGCTAGGTCGATATTGCAACTGAGACCCACATCTGTGCACCCATAGTCAAGTTATCTCTATTCTCCTCTTTATGTGATATTAATTTCATTTTTTGACAAAGGTCAGTGATGTTTCCCATCCATCTCTTTCCAGGGAAGTCCCTCTTACTGAGAACCAGGATAATGTGCTGTGTGTCTGGAAGCTGTATAATCCCTTGTACCATAGGATAAAAAAAATTAACTCCTTTGCTTTCTTTCAATTGGTCCTTCCTTATTTTCTTCCTATCTGAGTTTCTCAATCCTATCTCAAAAGCATCCCAGCAGACAGCTCTTACCACTGCTAATACTAAAGTCCCTGTTGTAGAGACCTCCCCATTTCCCTCAACATTATGTTCCCTGTTTTTCCTCTAGTCCTTGCTACTCCAAATATGTGCCCAAGCTGCCCCTCAGGACACTCCATTGCTGATGGTAGTATGTCACTTGTCAGTCAGCCAAGCCAGCATTGTCATTTCCCCATCCCTGGAAGTGTTCAAGGCCCGGTTGGATGAGGTTCTGAGCAACCTGGTCTAGTGGAAGGTGTCCCTGCCCATGGCAGGGGGTTTGACTAGATGACCCTTAAAATTACCTCCCAAGCCCAACTATCCTATGATTCTGTGATTACATGATGTCCATATTGTTCTCACGGGATTTTTCAGTCTCCTGGTATTATATTCCCATTGAATTTAAATCAGTTAGCTTCACAGCTCCTCTACGAAAGGTAACAAGGTAACAAACAACCGCGCTTTTTTTCTTCTTTTTTCTTTTTGAAGCTCACATTGTGTTTGTTCTTGTTCATGCAGAATATGCATAAGCAGTTAACGAGAAGAGTTATTAAAAGCTCCTGGATGCAGCATTTCTTCTGAGTGGCCAAAAAGGGGCTTTTTTCCTCCTCTACAGAATATTTTTATTTTTTCTTCTAAATGAGCTTGTTCAAAATGCGCTTCCTTATCCCTTATGTCTCTGTGTGAGAGCATCCCTCAAGATCATCCCAAAAATGCTACTGCTAAATTTATTTAATCTATAGAAGAGAAATCCGGAGGGATCACAGCCTCACACTGCATTGGGGGATGTAACAAAGCCTTTTCACATCCTCAGAAGACAGGACACACAGTGATCAGATGAGGTACATAGAGGTTCCAGTTTAGGCATTTCTAACAATGAAGATAATCCCGGTAAAAGATTTTCCATCCTTAGAGGCTTTGTGAACAGGTTGGGCACATTCCCATCAGGGATGACTTGGGAGATAATCCCACTCATTAAGTGCAGTACAGTAAGGCAGTGCAGTAGCCAAACTCCCAAGGCTTGTTCCAGTCCTGCAATTTATGATTTTATTGTACAGCCTCACTGGAGAGCTCTCAGGGCGTGCTGGAAGGTTTGTGAATGCTGAAAGGCTTTCCCTTTGGGGGTAGGTCTCTCCAGCAGTGTGCTGGTGTGGTGTATTTTTTAATATGCATTTTTAAATGAGTTGAGTATGGAGGTCACACTCCCAGATTATGGATTTTTAAAATCCGGAGTCCCTAATGAGATGCACTGTTATTTCTCGATTTAGGTAATTGACTAGTAGCAAAATAGAAAGTTGCCTCGTGCTGCAAAAACACTGGTGACTGGGATAAATAATTCATAACTGCTTTGTATTCGTTGAATTCACTCTCAGTGACTGAGCACAGTACGGAGTTCTCAAACACAGGTGATGCAGGAAGAATTCCTATTATTTCGTCACCTTTTTTTTGCCTTGTAGCTGGAACGATGTTCTGCAGATTGCTCAGTGGTCACCACATGTTCTGTCCTGCAGGTGCAGCCGACAGGGTGTTTAGTGTGCACAGGTCAGGGCTGTTTCTCATCACAGATGGCTTCACCCAGAGGGACAGTCCTTGGGCAGCCCGGTGGCAGGGTGGGAGTCCAGATGCCTGTGCCATTTCTGCCCCACGCATCCTGTTGCTTCAGTTCCTTTGCTGGGCGGCAGTGTAAGCTTTCCAACGTTGAGTAACACCAGAATACATCTTATCCAGGGGGGTAGTTGAGGCCAGAGATAATTTTTCTCAAGTATTCACACATGCTCTGCTGTACAGCTGGGATGTCTGGGGAAGGTAAAAAGAAAAGCTCACAAACATGACTGAGTCAATATTTGTTTTTTGAATGTTAATGAACGTCTGCGGGGCAATGCTCCTGCTTTGTGCTCTGCAGCTGCTGCTGTGCTGAAGGAGTTCTCCTTTCCCTGGTTGCTGCCATGAGCAGCACCTCCAGGACACCAGCTTGCCCTGAGAGCCACCACCAACAGCATCAAACTTCCCTGACGATCTAGAAAGCTTCGGTAACCAGCCTGAGTGAAGTGAAGTTGATAGTTTCAGTTTAGCAAAGCCAGTGCTGGGCTGGTGCTGTTAATTGTGCAGCATTGCATTGGCAGTCCTTGGAAAAACATCGACATTTTTATTGCAAGTGAGTTATTTCAAAAATGCATATGGTCAGCTGAAAGCTCTGGAGGTAAAAATACATGAACTTAATGTGGAAAATGTCTATTCTGTATTTGTTCTTGGGACTTTGAGATTTTACAGTGCCGGATATTTTAGAGCTTTCCTTGACAAGTCAGGAATCAGAGAGTTTGGTAGGCAAAACCTGGGATCCTTATACATGCGCTTACAGTCATGCCCTTAAGATCAGAATCTGCTGTGATGAGCCTTGCCACAAAACCTGTATCTGTGGCGTGTAGGCAATGAGGTGTCCATCAGCTCAGGCATCTCCAGGCTGGCAAGATGCAGATTTCTACAGCCAGGCCTGCAGTGACCTGTGGGCAGCATCACCCTGGTCTGCTGGACCACAGGGATGTGCCAGCCTTCAAACCAGCTGACAACACAAATGCTGCAGATGCTGATGGCTGGAGGTGGAATGCAATCAAACCCTTCAATTACACCTTGGTGATTTAATCATCTCCCTGCCAAATGCTAGCTGTGTGTCCTGTGGTACTACCCAAATACAGTAATTACTGCTCTGTGCCATTTCAAAATAAAATATATCTTACCTGGGTTAGAAAACATGACCCTGCTGTCAGCAGTCTGCAGCCCCTTGATATGACACTGCAGACCCGTGCATGCAAGGTGTCTCTTTGAGGGTGCCACTGCTTCACTTCAACAAAACTGGTTTTGTTCTGTAGTATAAAGTCATTTCTTTCTTGTTTATGAGATTAGGAAGTGTTGGGAGCAGCTTTCTCGATAAAGCTCTGGCTGAACTGAGCCCTTATACACCAGAGGATCTGATTTGAAGAGGCAAAAAAAAGAACCATACAAATGGCCAGCACAGAAAACCGAAAACAAGAGCTGACTAAGGCAGTTTTTGCTGCACACAGCCCTGGAAACACAGATGTGTTTCAATGAGTGCGATTTGAGAGGGGATGAACTCATCTGGAAGCCTTGTTTGTTCCTTTCTGCTCCTCCACCCACCCGTCACCCCCAGGAAAACAGCGGCTGCTGCACTCTGGCTCTGCAAGCACTCAAGTACTTGCCTCGCCTCGCCTAGCATTGTCCTGCCTTGCCTTGCCTTGTCTTCCCACTGTGGACTGTGTACAAGGACACAAGCCTTTTGGTTTCTGACTGCATCTCCGAGGCCAGTGGGATGGGGATGCTGAGGTGCCACGACCCCAGCCCGCTTGAGTTGCCCCCAAGCAACTGGGATGCACCTAAGGTCCTTAACACAGACTTCATGCAGCTGATGCTGGCTGGAGAAAAGGGTTGATTCAGACCCAGCAACAAGGTCTTGTTCCTGCTTTCTCATCCTGCAGCAGCAGCAGCCAAGCAGCACTTTGACAGGGAAGCAGGGAGAGACAGGGAAGGGTACCACACCCTCCTCTGGCAGCACAAGGACCCTGTCTGTGAAGTGTCTTGGAAATATTTTCTCCTCCATCAGATGCAGTTATGGTGGAGCAGTAATCTGGGGTGTTTTTTTCGATGTTGGAGGATGAATAGGACATAGATGGAGCCACAAACAGCATGATTGTTTCATTTGACTGGTGCATCATTTCCTTAGGAAACCAGGCTAAAATTACAAAGCAGAGTAAACACGAAGCAAGAAATGTGACACACTGGGGAAGTAAGGACAGAATAGGAGAAGTACCTAAAATTAAAACAATCTGGAAATAATAAGGGCAGAAGTGACAAGACTCAGCACAGTGAGGAGTCCATTTTCTTTAAGGAGGAGGAAATCTGGTGCTGTATTAGGAAGGTACCTGCTGCTGCTGTTGGAGTGGGTGTCGCAGACACTGCACACCAGCACTGCGAGCTCAGGGCACCCTGGATTGCCTTGGACTCTGTATGAGGATAGAGGGCTAAATACTTTTCTCCTCTCACCCCACAACTTTTCTCTGAAATTAGGAACTGCTCCATAAAAATTGTCCCACTGCCAGTGTAGGGATGGCTAGGTCAGGCCGTAGGAGGATGGCAGGCAGGGTTTGAGTTTACCACTGAAAGCATTTCATGCCCACTTGCACTAAACAGAATACATTTTTATTTTTATTTCTTCTCCTGGAAATAGGTAAGATCCATCCCACTCACTAAACCTGGAGAGGGATCTGTTCACTGCCCTTGTGTTGCCTTCCTGCAGCATCAAGAGCACTCTTGGCACAGCCAGACACGTGAGGACCAAGTGGGTCAGAAAAAAGGGAAAAACATCTAAATCCTCCTACAGATTTATTCGTGACAATGGATTTCATTATTACATTATGTCCTCGACTTTCCACCCCCCTCCTCCTCCACAAACGCGTAATCACATCTCAGATCTCGGCAATAATTGCTTCGCCACGCTGACAAACACAGCAAAGAAACAGCGTTTGTTGAGGGCTAAGAAAGCTTTGCAAACAACGCTGATTAGCCAGATCTCCCGGCTTGGGAATGAGGGGCAAGTTCAACTGGAGGTGATGGGGAAATATCCACGGGAAAAAAATAATAAAAAGTAAGATTAGGCTTCATAATATGCTTTTTGTTGCTGCGCTGATGTTTGAGACACACTGTTGCTGCTTGCCTTGACGGGATTCACCAAGTGTAGTCTTCACATTTGCACGAAGGAGTTTGACTTTGCTTGTTCGAAACAGCAAATGGTGCAGACGTGCCCGGGGATGATGGAGGCTCCGTGCTGGGCTTCGAGCACAGGGCTCTGCGGCACAAGGCACATGCTTCTCCCGGAGGGCAACGCCTCCCACGCTCCAGCTGCCTTCACGTTCTCGTGGAACACAGCACGCTAACACCGACAAAACGGTGCTTTTACAAAACGAGCCCTAAAACTGCCGGTGTGTGCTGGTGGATCTGGTGCAGCCGTGCTGCTGGCACCCTGTCCCACCCTGGTGCCCGGGGCCAGGCTCCCGGGGAGGCACGGAACACCGTGGTGCCAGCCCTCGCTCCACCGCAGAGCTTACACCTAAGGAGCTTACATCGCCGTGCAAGGCGGCACCAGGAGCAAGGGTTTAGGTTAAAAAGCAGGCACTGTGTGGGTCCAGAGACTTCCTGAGCTTCAGTGGGCTCATTTTGTTGTCACTTTCCACTCAGTGGCTGTTACGTCCTCATCCCATTCCTTGCACCCTAATTTTTAACAGCCTGCTGCATCCCTCTGAATTCTGCTCCCTCCTGTCCCCTCAACTCTGGTGCTTCGGACTTCTTGAGATACTGTTTTCCATGCTGCAAAAAGAGCCAAAAATAGTAATAATGAACAAACAACCCATCTACAGATGACTGCATGTCGCTGCTGGCAGCAATAGAAAGAGCAGCCTCATACTGAGCCGTAGAAAGCAGAAGTGTGTCAGACTTTATTTTGATTCTAACTTTTATACAGAGATATCTACATAATAGTGATTGGACAGTGTCATCCCACCCCTCAGGGGGATTGGTCGAAGCCTTGGAGCTTCAGTTAATAAAACATAAGATTAGAAAGAGAAAAGAATGTCCCAGTTTATCTTGTTTTCCTACAGAATTCGTGAGAAGGAGAAACTTCTTCAGACTGTACGTCCACAAGTGCACCCCAAAAGCTGATGGCTTTCGGGGGATTCATCTTCTTGCCTAAGCAACAAAACAGGCCCCTGCCATCTCAGGTCACCTTCTGCCTGCTGCAGCCTCATGCAGCAACTCCTCTTGAGTGCTTCTCTAAGCCATGGGATGAATATGGGGGGAATCACCGAGTTTGTGGTGCTTGGGCACTTTATGATGCTGGATTCTTCAGCAACCCCTCAGCAGGGCTGTGGGGAAGAGTCTGTTTCCTTATGAATGGGCTATCTGCTGTTACATGTACCTGCACAAACCACAGATCCATCCTTAAGTGTATCTATGTCAGGAAGACAGTATAACTGAACTGGGAAAGGGCTGATTTTCAACTGACCACGTATGATTGTCCTTTCCAAATTAAGGAAGAAAAAGCAGAATTTGTCACTGATGGACCAAATCAGTATAACTGCCTTGGTCAGGAAGTATGCTGCAGACTAAGGGTTTATGATAAGATGTCACCCATTTTTTAATCAAATATTTTTTCCAAAGAAAATTCAGGTTTTCAGCTCAACAAAGGCTTTCACAGAAAATTCCTGCTTAAAAATTGTAATTTTTTCCCTTAAAAGGGGTCTGCTTTGTGGAAGGGCTGATCACCTGCTAGGGCTGTGGCCCTTTGTGGCACCCCTGTTTCCCAAAGCAGGGTGGACACCAGGCTGGGTGGTTATTGATCTTCGATTGCAAATCAATGAGTCCCAGGACCCAAGTGCACTGAGTTAAGCATGGTATAATCTTTATGCCATCACAAACCTCTTTCTCAGGCCCAGGATTGTCACAAGATCACCATGTCTCAAAACATTTAATTCATTTGGGAGAGAATTTCAATAAGGGAGATGGTTTTCTCTGACCTTTGTGTAGAAGGTTTTGAGGGTGCTACAGCCACTGCGATTGACCTGAGCAGAACTGTCACTTTTTCTGTGCTTCCTCTGTCCTCCACTGAGTCTTGGCACATGCACTGGCTCTCTGAGGATGGTCACACACTCATTTTCCATACAACTTCCAATACAAGAGGATCCATGGGCGTGAGCAAACACTCAAGAAAAAAACAACTCTCACGTCTGCTGCAGAGTGGAGGTAACAATAATTTTATTTCAGGTGTTTAAATAGAACACTACCTGAACATCAAGACTGCAGAAGACTGTTTTATGAATTTATCCTCTACTTCTAAAAATGTCCTTCTACACATCATATTCTCCTTTGAAACGAATGGTCAGCAGTAATAAAATTTTTTACTGAAGCAGCAAACATCCGCACAAGGTTGGAACAATATCTGTGTTATTTACTCCAGCGTAAGTTATGATCTGCCTACTCCATACACTGTTTTCTGTGTTTGCCATTGATGCAAATCAAAAGCCTGTATTGTCCTTTTGCTGATTTAGTGCTTCATACACTCATTGCACCAGGACTCATTTATTCTTTTTTTATGTATGTGTAGATTTCAATGTCACTAAAGAACCCATTTCTGAGTGAAAGATCTGACACTGTTTGTGGCTGCGGGTTCTCCTCTGTGCTGTCCAGCTCCTGTACTGTGCAGGAAGTGTGTTTCAGTGGAAATAAGCAAATCCATCACACCTAAGCAAATCCATCACACCCATGAAATGGGAGTAGCGGGTCCGGGAGATACAGCAGATTTGAAAACTGAGCAGCAGGACCTTAGCAGGCCCTGGGAGGAATGGTAGCAATGAGAGAGGCTGAAGCAAGGCCCTGTGTAGAGCAGGGGACATGGCGTGCCCCAGCCCATGTGCCGGTGGTCACTGTGCTGGTGCAGGTGCCGTCACACAGGAGACCTGTTTTCATAGAACCATGGTATGATTTGGGTTGGAAGGGGTCTTGGATGTCATTTAATTCCAACCTTCCTGCCACGGGCAGGGATGCCACCCACAAGACCAAGTTGCTCTCTCCTTGTCAACTTTTTTGCTTCTTGTCTCTTGCTCCACCCAGGAGCTCCTGGGCAGCCTCAGGGAGGAGCAGGGACGCAGTGGGACCTTGGGGACAGATGGCAGTGATGCAAGGACAGGGTGGGAGGCACAGCACTGAGCCCAGCAGCTTCTGCTCAGGCACAGACATTGGGAAACAGCTCTCAGGACTTCTCTGCTGACAGGGTGATACAACACACAGATCACTGTTGCCTCAGTCAGCAAAGTCTAATGGGGGAAATTTCCCAAGGCATGATGTTGATGTGACTGCCTAATTCCCATCGGAAGTAAACTGATCCTTCAGGCACCGGGAGGTCTGTGACAGTTGCTTGAAAGAGTTTTTCAGTTGGGGGATTAATTCCTTAATTACGTAATTTTCTATTACATGATTCCAGTGGGAGCGTGTCCATGTACTGCAAGCGAAGGCAGGCTCACAGCCAGGAGGGTGAGTGGATGTAAATCTGTGCTTTGGTTGCACGTGCCCCAGACTGCTTGAAACCTCTCATATCTTAAATGAGTGGAATGAATGAGCGTTTTACGTGCAGCATGACTCAGTACTGCAGGTCTGTCTCAGAGCAGTCCAGCACACCTATGATGCTACAAAGCAGAAGAAACTGTGGGTTTACCTCATCAAAGCACTAAGGAACATCATCTGTAGGTGCTTATGAGTCTAACCTACCCACAAGAGTCCCTTTAATTTGTCATCCACTCACCACCAAGCACAGATCTCTTGACTTTCTCTCCTCGAGCCTGTATCTTGACAATACAGACTGCAGTAGTCACATTGTTTTTTGCCCATTATTAATTTCAAATGGCTGAGAAATCCATCAAAGGCCTAGGCATCTACCCGCATTCTCACCAGAACACAAAAAATATTTCCCACTGGTAATATTAATCAGTTTCCAGTTGTCTGGTAACAGTAACATTACAAACAAAGAATTTTGGAAAGTAGTGGAGAGATAAATACTACCAGGATCGTTTCTGTTATGTGAAATTTTCCCTTTTTGCACATACATATAGATGGAAGAATTAATGCTACAAGTAATGGTGGTGTCTGGATATTCCAGGCAGTGAGAACCAGCAGGGTTTTTTTATGACATAATCAAACAAAGAATCAAACAAAGGCATTGCTATTTTAGCTTTCTTCTTGCTAAATGGTCACAAAAATCTTAGTCCATAAATGCATTCTTGGATAGAATAAAACCAAAGAGGCCTTATCTGAACTTCATGCAAAAGAACAAAAATAAAGGTAACATAAAATTTGTGATTTCATAAGGGCAAATTAATTTCAAAGGAAACAAATTAAATTACCTCAAGGACTTGGACATCAATGGAGCCTGAAATGTCTCTACATAAAATGTGCAAGACGATTCACTGGAGTACTGAAAATATATGTTACTGTTAGAAAAGATAAAGGGGAGTTTACAAGAAAAGTAGTTGATATAGACCCTGCAGAGGTTGTTAAAAAAAATAGGCAAGTTCTTCAAATGAAAAGACAATTGAAACAAATGGGCCTGTGTGAAGGTAATATTAAAGCTACATAATGAAATTAATAATTTGCTGTAGTTTAAAAAAGGCTGTTGTTGAATATAGGAGGAAAAAAAGGGGGAATGTGAGAACAGAAATGTTCATACCTGATCTAGAAAAAAGCTGTAAAAACCTATTCAGTACTCAAAATCTATTGTGTAATGTCTGTATCTAGGATGGAAGAGCCAGTATAAAACTGCATGGGCAGAGCAAAGGAGACTTGAAATTTAGTCAAGCTGACAGTGAGAGCAAATTAGTGCCTGCTCTCAAGAGAGAAAATCAAACTAATAAAGGTGACTGCAATCCTCTTGCTTCACAGCAATAGTGTATCAGGTGGGAAAATAAACTACATGGAAAGAATAATTTTTAAAAGGGACATAGGAGGAAAATGGATTAAAAAGCATTCAGATTTGTAAAAGTCATGCCAGATGAACTTGATCTCTTTCTCTGATGCAACTGTTTTCTACACAGGGACATGCAGTAACTCTATTATTTGGTGTGATGCCACAAGAGAATTCATTATTTGGACTGGGAAAAATGGGGATTAGGCAAAGAATAGTAAAGTGGGGAGAGAGCTGATCAAAGAGGAGATTGGCAGAGAGTAGTCCTGTAAGACACAATATCTGCAGGGAGGAAGGTCATTACAAGGGTTCATCACAGAAGATCCTTTGAACTGTTCTTACTGAATATTTCATCAATAACCTCTACAAAAATGAAGGAAAGCGTTGGTGAAATAGCCCGATGTCACAATGTCAAAGAACAGTGTTGATCAATAGGAGATGAGTATCATTCAGGAAGATTAAAATCAACATGAGAACAGGAGCAAGAGATGCAGACAAGTTATTATACAGAATTGGTAGTCCTATACTCAGAGTAAGCAAGGATCTTTGCAGACTTCTACAAATTTTCTCTGAATCAGCTGAAAATCCTATACTAAGGGAAAAACATGGGTGTACTAATCAACTGGAATAGGTGATAAATATAGCAAGGCTTTGAACAAGAGAAATAAGGCTCAGATGCTGCTCCTGGGGCGCTTCCAGAAGAAGGAGAGAGGTATTATTTCTATCTGGGAAACAGTGTAGACTTCTGGCAAGTCATGTTCAAGAAAATGAAGTCAAACATGTGGAGGTGTAGAGGACTGCTGCTGGGAAGAAGACCCATTTTTATGAGATGAGATCAAAAATGTAACCTTAGTCAGGCTGATTAGCAGTACAAAAGCTCACTATAGATTTTTTTGAGGTAGACGTGGGATGGGGGCAGAAAGATCCACTGAATTTAAAAGAGAATACTGGCATAAGAACAAATGGGAACAAACTAACCGCAGAGCTGGAAATGAGGTTTCTCCTTAGAGGCATGAAGTTTTGGAGCAGCCTTCCAGGAGAAGGACTGAGTTCAAAAACACAACTGCTTTCAGGGCAGAGTTAGTCCAGCCTCTGGAAGGGGTTATAGGCCATGGCTGCTCCTCTTAGCAGGGGGAAGGCAGGGGTTAGATTTGGTGAGGCAGAAAACTTATGCTGCTACTGCATAACCTGTTGGCAACCATTGCAGCAATAACACCTCTTTTTCAGCAAAGTACAGTTGTGCCCCATAGCAATGGGAATACACTCAGCAAAGGGAAAAACCTTCACTGAGTGTATGTGTCAGCACAGTAAAAGTGCTCCTCTGTGTGTGTCTGTCATCTTTGATCCCAAGCAGCAGGGTGATTTGTAAGGTTTCTTACAGAAAGATTCTGGCAAAAATTGGTTTCTAATAACTGCCAAAAAGTATTGCAAAATCATTGAAAAGAGCTGGTTTTAGTGGTTCTTCCTTAAAATGCAGGTCACCAGAAATGCCATTGTAAAGGTGTGACAAAGGAAGTGTAATTAGACATAAGAAAGGATCACAAGCATTATTGGTACAGATTTAGCTAAGCATGAAAATTTAAAAATAGTCATTTTTTTACTAGAAGAGGTTACATTGCAGACTGAGGACCCTTGTTCACAGGAGTAGTGATGGGACTTTATAAACAGGGACTCTCAACACAGCTCTCCTATTGGCATGACCATACTGAGGGAGCCACCACTGGGAGCAGCTCATCTACAAACAGCTCTGTTAGTTCAGCTCTACTCACCTTGGGAATGCAATTTAAAGCCCTGACCATGTGTAACAGCAAGGTTTGGCTCAGATTGAAGACACGTAAGCAAAATGCCTCCCTCTTGTCAGCTGAGCAGCTCTCCAGACTCTACTGAGCTCACCAGTCCAGTTACCTCTTGACCTGGAAATCTGTTTGCCAGGTGGCAAGTGCCTGCTGAGATACCCAAATACAGCATCAGAGCGCATGGGCAAGTAGAGACCTAATGGAAGAGTGTTGCCTTCTGGATGGATTGTAATGGTGGTTGGGGGGGATATTCTTTACCATGAGAGTGGTAAGGCACTGGAACACATTGCCCAGAGAAGTTGTGGGTGTCCCATTCCAGGAAGTGTCCAAGGCCAGGTTGGATGGGGCTCTGAGCAACCTGGTCAAGTGGGAGGTGTTCCTGCCCATGGCAGGGGGACTGGAACTAGGTGATCTTTATGGACTAGATGGTCCTTTCCAACTCAAACCATTCTGTGATTCTATGACATGGCAACTCAAAGCACCTGAATTGTCTGTGTGCAGGCCACTGGCTCAAACCCTCATTTCCACCAACTACAACAGGACCTCAGAGATGCCCCTTGCATAGAGTACCTTCAGCTAGAAGGGGTCAAACTATCTTCACCTAAACTGAGTTCTCCGATGTGTTCTGGATCTGACATCCACCCAAACATTACTGTGCAGAGGAAGACAGATACTCTCCTGTGGCTTTGGAGAGAGAAATAAAGCTTGTAAAAGTACAAGATGACTCTAAATAACAAGAATTAAGCCTATTTAGTAGATTTGGTAATACTCAGAGATAGATTGAGTCCACAGATCAAAAATGTTTAAAAGCAAATGAAAGTCAGAGTCATGATATTCCTGGCAAACAGTTTTTACCATACTGTTAAGTCAATGGTCCCAGCTCTTGCAATTTTATAATGATTATCCCTGAATTCAAGTTTCATAAGTCCCAGCTCCCTGAGTGTTGAGAATCAGCTCCTGAGAGTGCCAGCTTCTGTTTTTAACAGTTACAGGAGAAAAGCTTGAAAGTGTGACTTGAGCATATGCCAAAGATTGAAAAACAAAAAGTAAATAAAATGAATGCCAAATTTTAATGCTTGTTTTTATGAAAACCTAAACCACTCTCTATTTTAAAGCTAATCTCATGACTTTGGGGGCCTGGCTTCTTATTCCTGAAAGCTTGATATTGGCACGCTGTTAACTCAGACACTCTTTCAAGAGGATTTGTGGAAACAGGCTGGAAGAGCTACAATGTTCTGGAATAATGGATCCCCAAGGAAAACCCAAGGAATGCTTATGCTCTGTAGAAAAGCTGGTAGATGGATAATTCTTGATCTCCTTCTTTCCAGATTAAAATAACAGAGGAGGGAAAACAAAACTATCGGGAAAATGTGCCTGGACATGTGAGATGCAGAGCACAAGTAAACAGGGTAGCTGTCTCTGCAGCAGTTCAGAATATTGACACCACGCGAGCAGAGAGGCAGCATTTCTGGTTGTTGGTCTCCCAATGGAATCGGCATTAGAGAGGAGGTGTGTGGAGTAGGGATGCAGGCAGAAAGCCTTTGGCAGTGAAGCATGCTTCCTTGTTTTCCCTGCAAGCTTGAGTTTGACACATTCAGAGGTGAGGCGGAGACCACCAGAAATGTAGAAATTTGTGTTCCCGTCATTCTCCACTTTCCTTTTTTGTTGCCACGCAGCTCTGTGAATCTCAAGGTGCTTATGAAGACCATATGCCTTCATAAGGGATTTCTGTCTCAGGCGTGTTATGACAAGAGCTCCACTGGGACTGTACAAAACTCTGAACAAATTCTTTTCCAGTGCAGAAGATAGCACTGGGACCTGTCATGGACTGAGGGACATATTCTGCCTGTTGGGTCATGTGGAGCCACAGCACTTGGTCGAGGAATGGCCCACTCCCAGGGCTCCTTTTAAGCCTAATGACCCTTGATGTAGCTTGTCCCCACCAACCACTTTCTTCTGCTCCGAAAGCCCACATAGCAGATGCCACTTGTCATGTGCCAGACCAGCTGCGGAGCAGATGGAGCCACGGAGCAAGAGAGCAGCTCCAGCACTCTGTGAGAGGTTCCAGCCCTGTGCTCCAAACGCAAGAGCGAGCCCCTCTGAGAGAGACAGTGGGGCAGGAGACAGCAGCACGGGTCTCACACCGAGATGGATTGCATGGATATAGTCTTTGGAGGGTAGGAGGTGGATGTTCGCACCAGACCTGGAGCTGTCTACTGCCACTGCAAATCCCAGGTTGCTTACTATGGATCAGATGGGAAAAAGGGCTTGGATTTGTTCCTTGGAGCAGTCAAGCCGTGGCACATAGCAGGAAGCCTTCTCAACATGCCTGTGCAGAGGACGAACTTGACACTTCTGAGTTTGCAGCTGAGCACTAAATGGAAACCAGAGGCTGGGGAAAGGCTTTTTTTCCACCTCTGGTTTTGTGGGGGAGAAAACAAAAATTTTGTTCAAAAGCAGTTTTGTGCCTGCAAACAGGATTTATTTTTAGAAGATTTTATAAGATTTATTTTTAATTTCATCCAGATGTTTATTTATAAAATAATTTAAGACTTATATCCAAACAGACATCAAAGAAACCTTTTGGGAGTAACACTGTCAGTAGCAAAGGGTTTTAATGATCCACAAGGCAAGTGAATGGGTTTGAAGAGTGTCAGAGTGTCCTGGGGGAGCACATGCATGGATCCAATTAGGAACACATTCCGAGGTCACTCAGACACGACAGGAAAGGTGACTCCTTTGGGGGAAAGATGCCAACTATTCCACACGGTGCGATGTGGGGAACTGTAGAGCACACATGCTTTCCCAAAGACAGGACCAGGAGAACTACTGTCTTAAAGAGTGCCACATAAGATACCCACCATGGCAATTGCTTTGGGTCATTTCCAAGCCCTGGAGGAGGTGTGTGTCCTGGGCAGAGCACACAAGGCACAGCTGCTGCACCACGAGGGTGAAGTACGTGCTCTGGTTTCCCAGATTTAGGTAGCATGCTGCTGCCAGAGCCCCCATGCCAACATGAAGCCAGGGCTGTGTCCTGCAGGTGGGAGCTGGAAAGGGACAGATACTCTCAAGTCTTTCCATGATTTCCTTAATTCTCTGTCATGTAACATGAAAATTCCACCTGTCCTCACAGGAGGTGACATCTGCTGCTGTGGCCCAACCTGAAGATATATGGACAAATCCTATTATCCCTCTGCAAATTTAATGGGACAAGAACTGGTGTGTCACCTGAGCACCTATTCACTTCACATCTACATGAACATGTGTAACAGTTTGCTTGTGTTTCTTTTTTTCCCTTTTCTCTTTTAAAATGTTTATTTACAATGTTTAACTTTGCACCTTTCTAAAACTGGTTTCTATTAAGCAGTGGTACACAGCTTTTTGTATCCTCAGTGATTCAGGTAAGTCAATATAAATTAAGTCCTTGTTGCACAACAATTGCATGTTGTCTACTCCAGCTTGACAACATGCAATTAAATAGATCCTTTATCAAATTTGTGCAAATTTGCTTGTATGTGTCTCTTTCATTGACATCAAATTGACTGAGTTAAAAGGTGCATGCTGGTGTTGGAGTCAGAGGCTTCCATTCAGATTTGTGCCCCTGCAATTAAGACTTTGGCTTTTGATGAAAAGTCACAGCTCAGCATTTAGGACTTTCTGTGTCCTCCAGTGCTGTGCCTCATCGTGTGGCGTAGGCATGATTCAGGAATGGACCAGATTCCTCACTGATGGGGTCTTGTTTTCTGTGGGTGGGAGGCAGGAAGAGGAGGCATCGCTTTAAAGGGAAACAAGGGACACCCCAAGCTGGAGCAGAACCCCGCAGCAGCACTGGGTTTTCCTCTGAGCAGCTGCCTGCTCCAGACCAGTTCCACGCAGCACAGGATGGCATGGCCAAAGTGACAAACATCTTCCAGGACAGACTTTCTGCTGCCAGGGGACCAGGACCTCCCCTGCACCACATCCTCAGGGGCATAGCCAAGGAGCCGGCATCTGCTGGCTCATCTTAGCTTCCAGGTGCTGCAGGGGCATGGCCAAGCTGGCTGGGTCCTCACAGATAACCTTCTCCTGCCTGGCTGGCCCTGAATTTGTTGGGGGGAAAACACAGTTTGGAAGAACTTACTGCTTTTGAAGCAGGGCTACTGGCAGGCCTGGGCACTGCAGTGCTGAGAGCAGCAGCAGGAAGTGTGGTTGCATGTGAAAACAAGCAGATTTGAAACAGTATTCACTCCGAGGGATTACACAAATAATACCCCAGTGACAATGGAGCTATTTACTCAGTTGACAGTATGAAGAAAGCATCTCCTTTTATCTGCTTATAGTGGTTAGTGGGTTCGTCTCTCTTACAGCCTCTGTTGCTACTTGCTGCTTCCCTTGATGCTTCTCTCTGGTAGTTTTGTTCCAGCTTCCTTTAAAAAGCTGTTTATTTGAGGAGGGTGTGGGCCTCGTGCCACAGAAGGGCAGCTGCAGAGATGCACAGAGAGCAGCCTCACAGATGCCTGAGCCTGTGCCCATTGGCTGCACGGTGACCAAGGAAATTCACTCCGTCAGCCCACGCTGCACGAAGGGGAACATTCCATCACAAATCTGTAATATGGGAAGAGCTGGGAGTATCTTCCCATTAACAGTTGTCTGTCCCCTGCTCTGGTGTCTGGGATGACCATGCCAGCTATGATGCTTACTCAGAAGGCTTCTGAAATAGTTTCTTCTACAGTGAAAGAAACAGCATCGTGCAAGGCCAAGCATTCATGTCCTCAGCATATGGGGCACAGGCAGGAGTGTCTGAGCACATGGTAGGGGTGGGACTGAGGTGCAAGGCTGCGGCTGAGCAGTTTGCAGCAACGTGGGTCCCTGCGAGTGATGCTTCCTTTGGCTGCAGTGCAGACCCATATCCTGCCCCTGCTCTGCCAGGCTCAGCCAGCTGCAGGTCACTCAAGAGGATTGCCTGGGTGCAGGATGCTGTCCCAGGACTGAGGCATGACTGGCAGTGGGAGGGGATGATGACCCCACCAGCTTCCTGTGAGATGTGAGAGCAAAACTGAAGGTGGATCTTCCTCAAAGGGCTGAAGTGTCCGGCACACTGGCTCCCCCACACCTTCAGGAGATATTTTTGCTCTTTTGTTTGCACATGTCTCTACTTGTCCACCCACTATAGGTGCCACATATTCCCTGTGGTACCTCACCAATACAGGCCATGTAATGGTGCACAAGCAGTCACAGAAATAGATCAGGCTTCAGAATTCACCCTTGGGGGATCACTGCATAGTACACAGCTCTGCCACAAGCACCCTACAACTGTGTTTGTGGGGGGGCTGTCGGAGCATTCATAGCATCAGAGCTGCAAACAAATATAGAAAAAGCCACCAGACTGGAGCACCTCCCTCTCTTCAGGGGAGGTGCAAGGTAAACAGATCTGGAAGCTCTTACATTCAGTGGTAAAAACTATCCCATCATCTTTACAAAACACAGACATCACTGAAGTGGGCAGACACTGGCCATATCTGCCCAGCCTCAAAGGTTCACCCCAGGCAACTAACTCTGACCACTGACCAGCTGGTGTGCCTGGTTTGTATCCCTGCTCCCTGGACCACGCTGTCCCATTCACGGACAAAGAGCTAGTTTGGTGTCCATGAAGCTCGGATGGGACCAGCAGCCAGGAAGGACATCTATGATATGATCCACTGCAACGCCAATTCAAAGCCACCAAATCAGTCGTGAGGCAACAGAAACCTTGGCCACTACAGGTCTGGGTAATATGAATAGGATTTATTACACTAAATTTAAGCCATCTAAAAACTAAAGATCAAGGCTAGACTAGTAATTTCGGATTCTTCTCTAGACAATTTGTAGTTACCTTCAGAGAGAAGCCTAAGTAGGCTCTGTGACATCTAGGCTGAATTGTCCTTCCAAAGTGCCTTTTTCCAATGCCCAGAATCAGACCCTAAATGTCTTAGAAATTTTACACCAAACTTCTAATTTTCAAATAGTCAAAGGTAGATGAAACGAGTTCCAGAGACTTTCAATGGAGCCCAATGAAATGTAAAACATTCAACTATCCATTCACTGACTACATCATCATGCAGTTAATTTTGTCTCTCTGAGGTTAAAGACAACCTCTTTGCAATTGACTTTCTTGTTGAAATTATCTCCCAATATCTTAAAAGTCTATTTCTAGGAGCTTTTTTATACTTTATTGTTGATTTTTAATTAAAGCCCACGGAAAAAAGAAATGGCTAGAAGCACCAAAATTAGAAAGGAAAGGCATTATGGTTGTTCCACCAAACTTACATGAAGCCAAGACAGATTTTGCTGAAGTGTCTTCTTGTCCTTCTGCACTGCTGAAAGGATTCATTGAGTGGTCTGTGACAAGTAATGACCTCCTCTCACCCGCTCTCTGAGTTAGAGTCCTGGAGCCAGTTATAGGTTTTATTAGGGAGCTGTAAACACAAAGAAGTGCTGCTCTTTCAGCTACTAGAGACAAAAAAGTTGGTCCCTTTTCAGCTATTAGAAAAAAAAAAAAAAAAAAAAAAAAGATCTTATGACTTCCTGCTAATAGAAAGGAACATGTGTTTTCTATCTGCTGATAAAGAACCCAGTGATACCAAGCCTTGCTGGAGGAACATCTGTGTTTTTTAATGGACACTTAAAAACTTCTCTTCATGACTCGAGATTCATTTCACATCTAATATGTAATTCCACCAGTCTGCAGAGAATTCTTCTGTGGCTCACTAAATATCTGTTATATATTTTTCAATTCTGAAAGACAGATCAAGAAATGAAAAATCTCTGCTCCTCAATCCACTCTTCAACTACCCATGAGCAGTTAGGGGAGCAGTGGGTATGGAGCAGGAAAGAGGTGAGCTTCTGAGCAGCATGGAGACATGGAGCAGCAAATGGAGACTCCTCACAGAGCTGAGCTGAAAAAGCATAGGTAAAAGGGAATGAAAAAGTGGGACCCTGCCTGGATAGAGAGAGAAGAAAACCTCCATCCTTCAAGATGGGGTAACTTGTTAAGTAGAGAAAAGAAGCTGAGACCCCACCCTGTTCTTGCACACATCCAGAACTACCCTGCTAAAGATAACTGGAGATGGCTCCTGGAGAAGAGGACAGTATATTTTAGAGTTCAGTAAGTGTTTGGACAACACTCTAGGGACGTGGTGTAAATCTTGGGGTTGTTCTCTGCAGGGCCAGGATTTGAAATTGGTGATCCTTACGGGCCCCTTCCTATTCAGGATATTCTATGATTCCACAATATCTAGAAGAGAGCAGCTCAAAGGGACATGAATAGATATGTATGCTTGGCAGTAACTTAAGTTGGAGCCATGGCTGGGGTAGAGTTTCTGGGATAAGAAATGCAAACTGATATGAGAAATCCTTTCTCCAAATGGGAGTGATTGACCAGAGGTAGTGATATGATGAGGAGATGACTAATAATATAAGATGGGCCCAAACCACAGGTATTAGGCCTGAATTCAGGTCTGGACCAAAGTGCAGTGGCAAGAAGAGCCAGCCCATACAAGGGCAGGACTGAACTGTGAAGGCTGGATACAAATGAGGTCTTCTACAGTTTCAACCCAGAGATTGGGGATTGGCTTCCCCTTCTCTTTATTGAAAGTGACATTTATTAAAACAAATGGTGGCTGATTCTCCAAAAGTTTGAGGCTGAAATCTGTTCCCACTACTGGTATGTTTACCTTGAACAAAACTGAATACCTGAACTTGAAGCACAGCTCAAGAATCCCACAGGAAAAGAAAACTTTTAGTAAGAAACAGAAATATGCAGGAAGCACAGCTTCTTTGACAGAAATAGGCTCTTTCATGATGAATTCTGTCCAAAACTCCAATAGAAAAAGGCAAGTGGGTAAGGGCACAGACCCTTTTAAAAAAAGTTCACCTCGGGGTCAGCACTTAAAATGGTGAAAGGGTGGAGGAAGAGACACCCTGTTTTAGCTAAAAATTTTATTCTTTAATACCTACCTTACGTTATATATTTTCAGCATCAGATGCAGGAAAAACATCCCCTATGGCTGCTTCCATATATTGAGTTACAGCTCATTATGTGGAGGAGAGGAGCTGCTAGCCTACAGCAGTCTCCAACTATTCATACTGTGGTGGTGAATGAATTAGGTGGTCTCTTTCTGTGACTCTTTAACCCTGAGAGGCATGTTGTCATGAAAAAACAGGAGACATTCTTCAGTTAAATACTTGATACAGTTTTAATTAAACAGAGGCATCTCAATCAATATCTGAGCCTTCCAAAAGCTCAAAGAAATTGGATAATCTGGAATTTGACTTTGAAAGCAACCACCTATGTTTCATTGAGTATCTATAGGAAACAGCTGCCTTCTGCATAACCAGGCAAATATTCATTTCATCGCGCATTATTTTTATTACCAACTTCATAGCTTTTGATTGCACAACGCAAAAGTGATAACAACACTGCAGGGCAGCAGGATGACTCATTAGGCATCACTGCTTGCTGTTAGCAAAGCCTTTTCTATTTACCTAGGTGCTTATGTGGCCTTCATCTCCATGGTGTTTGAGTGCTTCCCAAACAAATAAAACTCTGTCTCTGCCCCTGCTCCCTCTGCAGACCCAGCTGCAGTTTTAGGCTGCCTCACAGCAGTGTGGAGAGATGTGGGGTGACCTGGGACCCACTGCTGTCCCAGGGTGCTGAGACTTGTACATCATAATGTATATCCTGTCCCTACCAGACACTTGCCAGCTGTGAGATGGAGACTGGAAATACAGTTCCCCAGCAGAGAGGTAAATAGGGAATTCACATGGTGCCTGTTGGTGGCACTCACAAACATAAATAGCCTGTCTTCTTACATTTTTTTTAGACTAATAAACTTGATGTGCTCAGAAAAATATTCCCTTCACACAGATTTTGCAAAGGGGAATGGAGCCAAACTTAGCTCCTGACTCACTGGATATTAGATATGCCTTGCATCTCACCCCAGGGCAACAGCAGAGAAAGCAGTGCATTTTCAGCTTTGTTCTGCATGGGGATGTTCCTGGAACATGAGTCTGCAAGGAAAAATGAGGGTGGTAGCAAATGGGATTACCCCCACACTGTCCCTTGGGAATTAGCAGGAATCAGCTGCCTGCTGGCTGCTGAAAACAGGGATAAGTTCTCTGGGCACAGCCTCTCACAAATGTGCTTGTTTGTCACCCTCCCCTTGGGATGCTGGAGGAGAGTAATGGCACTGATCTGCAGCCAAAGGAGAGGACAGTTCTTCTTGAACCCAGGCCCGCATGAACCCTGACAGCCCAGGAGAAGATCAGGTCTTGATGCTCATCCCTTGGCCCTTAGCTTACAAAATCAGCACTAAACCTAGACTGTAGTTTTCAGGCACTTTGGGGCAGTGAATTTAAATCCCCACTGCAGTCATATCCAAGCACACGCTATTGCAGCTGGGCCTGAACCAGGAAATGTTGGCACAGATGCTGACCTGACATTTTGTAGCTAAGGTAGGCCAATGTTGAGGACTGATTCAACCCTGAGCCGTCCTACGACCCCGTGCATGTGATGCAGGGCTGAGTTCAGGCACCTCAGGGACCGTCCGAAATCTGGAATATAGTCTTCCCAAAAAGCCAGATTATCCAGATAACATCCACCTCTGATTACATGATGGCCCAAAACTCCTGATGAGAGACCTACACGTGCCACTAGGGCTGATTCGGACAGCACAGCACCTGCTCTGTCTCCTCACTCTCCTTCAGATCTGTATGCAAGGACTGTACAGTGCCAGGATGTGGCCCATAGTGGTGGTCCCTCACCCTTTTCGGTTCAAAGTCATTACCCCTTGTCCTGTCACTACATGCCCTTGTCAAAAGTTGGCAAGATCTTCAAAGCTATGTGGCAAGGATTAATAGCTTGAAGTTTCTAACCAAATTTTATACCTCCCAAGTACCTGCCCTTGAAGCGCGCAGGGCCAGAATCACGTCTGGCCGTGTCATATATGTCTCTGCAATGTACTGGAGCCATCTCACGAGGCTGGTCTTAGCATGGGGTTCCATTTGAGTCCTTGCAGAGGAGAGTGGGCAGCAAGAGTCAGTAATGTCAGCTCAGCAGGACCACATAGACCTGCACGAGGACTGATGTCACCCGATCCTGCTGCTGAGCCACAGATTAATTCCTTCCTATCCCAGATATCAAAGGAAAATACAGCTTCTTAATTTGCAGAAGGAAGAAAATACCGAGATGTCCATGTCCTCTGCAGAGAGGCAATAATCTACACTAACTTCCAAAGTGCAGGGAAGAACTGTTTCAGTTTGTTTTTATGAGAAAATCAAGTTTGAGGTTATGAGAATTCCATAAGGGACAATGTCTCACAGTAGTAAAAGATTATAAAAGGGAATTACAGTTCAAACCAGTAAGTGTTACATTATGCACGGAGACACGTAGACTGTAAGGCTTAACAATACACCAAAGCCGCCAACACCAGAGCAAGGCAAAGGGCCTCCTTTTAAAATTCAGTTTAACAGTGCCCGACACGGAATGAGTAATAATGTTAAGCAACACAGAATGGACCATAAAACACTGCTATATGCAATAGCTATTATCCTGTGCTAATCTTCATATCACATTATTTCCTCAAATAATCATAATATTGTGCCAACAGCCCCTTTATTCTTGCTCATTATTTCTCAGGCTGGCTTCCTTCACAAGGAATAGGGCTTGCACTAACAATGCCCTCGGGGTTCACAAGCGAAGCCGCGCTCGGCATACCCAGAACAGAGGAAGTCTTTTCTTGGTCCATTTCTTCAGTTGTCTGTGTTTTTTCCTTCATGCAATTACAATGTAGTAGGAGAGATTTTCATGGAATACAATAAAGAAATCCCATATCTTTACAAGTCTTTCAGGCACTGACCGCTCTTCTGGTTTGTCCCCACCACATTTTTTTCCTCCAGTTCTCACTTCTTGTCAGTCGGGTTCTTATGTTTGCACCTCTCTTGGTGTAGTCTCTGCTCTAACATTGTACAGCATGTTCCCGCTGAGAACTATCAGCTTTGACTTTCTAGAAATAAAAAACCCTCTTGTCATTATTTTGTCACACTTTCAGCTTCTTCTAAATAACTAATTCACAACAATAAACCTCCTGGTTGCCATTACAGGCTGGCTGCCAAGCAGTTTAGATGCAATCTTGTGTTATGTTGTTTTTATAAAGGTGGTCCCAAAATCCAATGTGAATAGACTTGGGGTTTGTGACTTAAAGTAAAACATTTGCTTAATTTTTATATTCAAAATGTTACTATCCAAAGCTGGAAATGTGAATGTAATGATTTGAGGTTCCTATGCCAGCATAAACAAACTTCTCGTGGAGCTCATACACAAACTCAAATGTCTTTTGTCTACATGAAGTAAGTTAAAATAAATAAGATCATCTAGTTCTTAGCATCCCCCCATCTACCCATGCATGTTCTCTACTCTCTGGTCTTACATTACAATTGCTGGCACAGGATCTGGGGGGGTTTTTGGGTGATTTTTACAGCACTTAGGACAACAGGAGGGGAAAGTAAACAAGAGTGAAGTGGCCATTTGAGACCATGATGGGCATGTGCGTCTTCCCCGTGGCCTGTGTCAGGGCAAATGCATCATTTCTGCCACGCAGAAAATAAAGCCCTGGATGTCGATCCGACGTGAGGGCCAGGTATAACACTGATAAGGTGGAAGGAGGAGGGGAGCCCAGGGTGGGAGCTGAGGGGCCTCTGGCTGGGTTGAAGGAACTAAAATGGTTTTGAGCAATGCCAGCAGCAGAATGCAAAGTGTGCTTTGGAAAGCACTTGCTTGAAGTGGCCTCAGAAGGTAAAAAAAATCCCTTACGTTTTCCTACACTCCTGTTTGTGGCTTCCATCACAACACTGTCCCATCAATGAAGAGAGAATGGCTCTAGCAAGATTTTTCTTCCACTTGTGTACTAACCAATTTATTGACTCATGCCAGTTCCATCCATCTAATGACAACTCCATAGGTCTTTGCAGATTCCACACAATAAATGTGTCAGCCATTAACTGTCGCTCCTGTAGGGCTCTTGAGGAGATAAAAATCCCCACTTTCTGCAGTAAATTTCTGCTATAAATCCACAGATGCAATTGCACACAATCTAATTTCTAGCTCCTAGACCTACATTCATCCTTGTCCAACTATTCCTCTTGACTGAGTTGATTAGATTATAGACAAGGGCAGGCACCCTAAATGCAAGGTCATGTAGCTTAAATTAAATCTAAAGGAGCTGCAGTAATATATATATAATAGAACTTCGACATCTTTACTATTAAAAAGGTGGGGACAAGGAGCTCAGCTGGCTCTACTCTGGTATCATCTGGCCTTGAGAAGGGTAAGGTGCCTTGGTCCTCCTTTGGAAATCCTAAGGGACCTGGTTCATACTCTGATTGCTCCCACAAGTCAGGAGCTTTCTGGAGCCACTCGATGTAACCACAGGTACTGTGTAACCCATGGGTGACATGCTGTCCCCACCACTGCCATTGAACAGCCAAGTAGAGGGAAAGGGAGTGGCGGGGGAGCAGGCAATACAGCTGCCCTCTGTAAGTCACAGTGCCACTCATAGGACACCGTGTCTGGGCTGCCAGGTACAGTGTTGTGTAGGGTATCACACTGGATCTGGTAAACTGGGACCAAAATCCAGAGGTTTCTTTCATACACTGAGGTCCTTGCCTACTGCAAAACACGTTTAAACCTGTTACATTTTAAAAGGCTTCTTAGCCTGGTGTACCATGCAGTTATCTTATGCTACAGACAAAGCAGCTTGCAATTTTCTGGCTATTGTCTTTTTTTTTTCTTTTAGAACAAATGGATGATGGAGTTACACAATATGTGACACACACTGCTTATTTACCAGGAACAAAAAAGGCCCCTATTTCCCAACACACAGAAGAAACTGAACATGCTTCTGTGCTCAGTTTCCAGCCTTGGTCTGGCCAGCCATCAGCCCAAAAGTGCTTTCTCACAAGTGCTTCTTTAGCTCCTCTTCACTGCGTTGTTTGCCCTCCTCACTGGTGTTTCTGCTTCTTCTCACCCCTCTGCATCTAGCTTTATCCAACCAATGATTTTCACTTGGATTCCAACAATATTGTCCCTGTTAACAAAAACTAGAAGCAAAAAACTGAGTTTCATGGGAATTAGAATGAGAATGAAGCGATTTGGCAGAACTAGAACAGGGCTTCAGCTGAAAAGCCAACCTGACAAAGCCAGGGAAACAGGGCAAGAATGGTATGGAAAGGGTAGCTAAGCTGCATTTTTCTAATCTGATCTAGACAAAGAGCCAGGAGAAACAGCTCCTCAAGCAGAACGAATGCTGAATGCTCAGGCATTTCTTAAACGTCCTGTCATCAGCTTACAGCTCACAACCAGAATGATTCTGAGTATTTAACTAGAAGCAACTAAAATTCTAGGGCTGGGTGTGAATTTCTGCTTTCAGGTAAGAACTCAGGCAGAATTAGAGCTGGCCTGCTGCATGAGGAGTAGAATAAGAGCCATAACAGCTTTGTTGCTAAAATAAACTGCATTAATGCTGGAGCCCTGCAGCCTTGCCAGGCACCCTGGCTCAGCACTCTCCCCAAAACAGCCTGTTTTGGGCAACTATCGCCACTATTTAACTGCACAGAGCAACTTCACTACCCATCAGGGTGGGGTGATTCAGCAAATGAACAAAAGCTACCTGACATTTAAGTCCTGGGAAGAAACCAGGACCTTCTCTTTCTGAATCGAGCTCTTCCTCCAAGAGAACAAAAGCAGAGAAAGCTGCATGGCCTTTCATAGATCAGGAAAGTAATGAGCAGTAGCAGACAGGCTGGAGTTAAAACTGAGGCTCCTCTCTCAAGTATTTGAGCTGAAGCAGAAAACATTGAAGCGTGTGTTACCATGGGATACAGGATGCTGCAGCAGGGCCCTGTAGAGTTAGGGGCACTGGTCTCCCTTGGCAGAAGTCCCAGGATCTCACTAGAGCTATTTGTGGGGAGGCAGAGCAATACCAGGCACCAAGGCAGCGTCCTGGTGTTTCACCAGCCACCTGGGCCTGTGCAAGTCCAGCAGGTGCAAACGCACTGATGCTGGAGTGATGCTCTTCAAAGCAGGAAGGAGGAGGGCAAATAGGAAATATGCGGTAGGGAGGAAAACATCAAAGACAAGGGACAGAGAAATGAAAAACGAAAATAATTGAGGAAGGGTGGAGAAGAGCTGACACACACAGAAACAAAGGAAACATGAAAACTAACAAAAGAGACAGGGAAAACCTGCCTTACGGGTGCCTTTTCTTTCCTTTCACCTGCAAATGTCTTTTGACTACGATTGTGGGTCACGATCAAGATTATAAAGTCACAAAATTTGCAGAGGAACATGTCTGGGTTTTTTGTTCAAAGTCCACTCAGTCAGATCAAGAAAAATCCTGATCAATAGCCATGATTTCATTTGATCCAGGTGTAAAGGTCAGCCTGAATGAGAGCCCAGGTCAGTCAAAGGACACAGCACAACACACTGCCAGAAGGAACATATTCATCTCAGGTGACTCATACACAAGGTGGCTTTCTATTATTATTGTTGTTGTTGTTGTTATTATTATTATTATTATTACTACTACTATTATTGTTATTATTATTACTACTACTATTAGTATTACTATTACTATTACTATTATTATTATTACTATTACTATTTTTCATACCCTTTATGGGATAAGACACACATTCTGTCTCGGGAACAGCTGGCGGCTGCAGATACATTGCTTAACGCCATGTCCCCACTACATCACTGTGCCAGCTCCAGCCCAGCCAGCCCAACTCCCACCCCACGGATGCAACTTCAACCAGCATCAAAGTCCTTTCCCTAGACACACTCCTTATGCCTGTGGAGATAGGCCCTGAATGGTCCTATTCATTTTTCAGGAATGCTCAATGTTCATCCAAAACATGCAGTTTATCACGCACCAAACCCATCCGTGTGACTGCTGGGAGCATTTGTTTGCAGGAGTGTGACTGCTGGCATCCATGTGAACACAGTACGGCAGAGATGCCTCTGCTTAGGATGCCCTGGCTAATCTTTATGCCCACGTAACTCTCTGATGATGGCTCTGTTCATGGAGCAAACCTTCGTGGGGATTGCAGGGTGAGAAGGGTGAGTGTAAGGACCAGCAGAACTCCGTAGAGCTGGGCTGGACCAGGTCCTGGAGAACTCATATGGAAGCCCCGCTGAGCCCCAGAAGTCAGGAGCTGAGGGAGGGTTTGTGGCCCCCAGGAGGGGCACAGGGGCTGGTTCTGCAAGAGCAGATACTGCTGGGGTCAGGACTTGGTGGCCACAGGGAGGGTGGCTGCCAGCCTCCAGGAAGGGGTGATGGTTTGGGTGTGAAGAACAAGAGCAGAGATTGTATTCTACAGAAAACAAGCAAGGAAACCTCGATGTGAAGAGAGGCAATACAGCTGTAAACGTTTTGCCCTGCAACAGACGCATGTGGAAAGTCTAAACCACCTCGTGGGGAGGGGCTGAGGTCCCAGTCCCACACAGGGGGTACAGTTAAGGACTGTGCTCCTGAACCCTTGCTCACAGCATGTGAAAAGAAAACATGGCACCACCAGAGGAGAGGCAACCTGTAACAGCCTGGAACAAAACTTCTGTGTTTGCTGTACAGGGAGTAACTGGAAGTGTGACCACCTAAACTGAGGAAAACAAGACAGACCTGATGGAGGGACACAGAGGGTTTGTTGCTACTTGTTTTTTTCCCCATGCTTCCTACCCACACCTGGGGGCCAAGCACCAAAGGACTGAGCCCCTCATGTTCTCTGCACGCCGTGCAGGCTGTGTGTGCCCGTGGGGCTCTGGGCCATCCCCAGCCGCACCCCAACAGCCCCCGCCAGTGGTCTGGCACAGGCACCCAGCGTGTGCAGCGCCTACAAGTTGTTGAAAAGCAGTTCTTCTCCAGACCCTTCCCTGCTGGGACTGTCCTGACAAAAACAGCCTCGGAAACATTCCTGTTTGCAGCTTGAAATCCTTGATCATCTGCAAAACGAGACGAATTTGCTCTCTCGCGCAAAACCGTGCCCCTCGTGCGGCAGGTCCTCCTCCTTCTGTCACCCACCAGCACTCACCCATCTTAATTCAGGTTAAGGCTGGTGGGAAATGACAAATCCTTTTCACATAAATCTTAACACTGGCTTGAGTTTGTTGAGAAACGGTGGTGATTTATGGGGGATTAGCAGATCAGAGTTGAGGAATGTAAAGAGGTTTAGGCTAACTAAGTGGAACGCTTAGAGCTGGGTCACGGAGAATTTGATGCAGGCTTAGGACTCTTAAATGGTGTGCAATAAAAAGTAGAAGAGGGAAGCATGCATGTCCAATGCTCCTCGTAGCATGGGAAGTTGTTTTCCTGTGTTACAATCTGGAGAAAAAGTTTGACAGCCTTCTGTGCATTGCAGTATTGCAGGTTCCTGGTTCCTAGAGGCTAGCATAAACAAAACACTAACGCTAAAGCTGCTTTTTCTTTTTCATTGTTGTTGTTGTTGTTTTGTTTTGGGTTTTTTTGGTGTATTTTTATTGCTTGCAATTATATTCTTCCAGCAAATGGGGGGCTAGTATGGTAGAAAAGGTAGTAAAACCAGAAGGCAGACAGTGTCTATGAGATTTTAAAGTCAATGCAGCCAAAAAAGGGTTAATAGGTCTTTTCTAGGGGATAAGAAATTGAGCAAAAAAAGAAGAACAAATAGGAAAAGTATCCTTTTTTTGAGTTGGGATGGGTAAAGCAAGCAACAACCACCTTGTGCCTTGCTTTGTTTTTTTTTCTCCTTTGCTTTGTGGTTCTTGAGATTTTTACAGAGCACTGCATTGTAAGTAAGCACATGACACTTCCTGAAGCTTAGAGCTTAATTTCAAATCCCCAGACTCATAAACCAGCAGCTCCTTGCTGAGCTTGTCAACAGCTGCCTTCTGCTTTTGGCTCGGCCCAAAACTTCCAGGCACATCACTGGCCCTGTCCATCGCCTGCGCATCTGATTCCGCATGGAAGCGAAGTGCTGGCCTATCCCTGCATCGGACAGGAGAGAACAAGCGGTGAATATCAGACAGGCAATCAAACGCTGAGGTTCAGCAGGCCAGGTGAATAATTACAAATAAGCCACCTCGAGTAAAATTATTTGGAATGACGCAAGTTGGTGCAAAATAATATTCTTGTTAGAAGCCCTGACAAAGCCAGTGGTCTCACTGCAATTACTCATGGGAATTACATTACGCAAAACAAGACCCTACTTATTGCAAAACATTTATATATTTTGCTTCCCTGTATTAAAATAATCTATTTATCCAACTAGAGATGAATATTTCTTATGCGTTTTGCAATAAAACTTCAGAGCACTGCCAGATGGTTCTCTTCCTGAATTACCCTCTTTATTTTTTCGTAAAGCCAAAATTTCCTTTAATTTCACCAACTGCAAGACAAGAAGAAGAGCAATTAAGTTTAACCGTATAGGCTTTTTAATGTGGTTTTAGGGGATTCTTTAATGTTCGTATATTAGCAGATAAGCCATGCATCCACCCATCCACTTAATTACAGGACTAGTACCTCCAGTCACTGTGTTTTTTAATTTAATTTGCTGCCCAGTTAGAATCTGAAGAAACCTTTGCCATAACATGCCTACTACCTGCAACTTCTGCCATCTTTACTATAAACTTCCAAAATGAACAGTCCTTTACCACTGTGAGACACTGTGAGAAGGTTTATTTTACAGCACTTCAACCTTCATCCTAACCTAGAGAGCAAGACATAGCATTTTTGTATTCTGAACTCCAAGCAGAGATAGATACACAGAGAGTTAAACAATCACCTTTCACCTCCACTAAATGCAATCAGTACTTTCAGCGATTCCCACTTGACTTTGCTTCCAGGTGCACAACTCACGACAGTTTCAGAGGACCTATTTCTTGAGACTGGGGTGGGAACAAGGAGCTCTGAACTTCTCAGCCTGGAAACCTTGCTGCTGATTCACACACGTCCGAAAACAAAAAGTAGACCCAAGACGGACACAGAAGAGCCAAGCAGAGAAACCCATCCTCCTGAAGGAAGCCCTTCCTGCCTAGCCAGGCAGGGCAGCGCTTCTCATTCTAGCCCTTTGGATCATTAATTGCAAATAATTCAGTCAAATTTTACTGGCTACAATATTTCAAGCCATCCTTTGGTGACAGAGCAATGTGTGCTTGCATAATAATCTTTAAATTACCATGGACTTTGGCTGAGCAAGGCTTCCATAAGAGGACATTAGAAAAAGCTTGAGCTCAGTGTAATGGGGTGAGACATTCACCAGCTAGATGTGAAGGTTAGTGGCTGCAGCACAGCCAGAACACTAAAAAAGAAACAGATCTAATTAACATGTGGCTCTTGTGCTCACTTATTGGGTCACTGCTGGAAACATGAGGGATCACTTACCTGACCCCAAAGAGGGCAAACACAATTTGTTAAAATGCATTTCACTTTGCAAAAAAAAAAAAAATTATATTAACACAAGTCATTAAAAACCGAAAGGGCTCAAATGCGGTGCCTTAAAGAAGCTGATGAACTCTCATCTGCGATACCCCATACAGAAAACTGCGTTTCCACCACGCAGTGGGAATTTCTGCCATTTGACACCAGTGTCACTAGAACCATGGCAAAGATGAGAAACTGGCCTCTGGCTCCTTGGCTGCTGAAGACCAGTACCATGCCGAAGCAGGTACTGAAAGCTTTTCTTTTTCCCTCTGCATCATCATCTCCCAGGGCACAAACGCACAACTGACTTAACACAAAATCCATCTGGGGAAATCCACATGGCTTAGTGCTACAGACCCAGAGTCTGCACTGCCGGTGACACCTGTATAAACCTCAAAGCGGGCGTCCCTGAAGCTTGTGCTTGGCCTGTTGGGACAAGGAGCTGTGCAGGAAGGATTAAGCACAGAACTGGATCAGGCAAGCAGTAATGTAAACCTCAGTTTGGCCGCAGAGTGGATGGGGTGGGAAGTGCTGCAAGCGGTATGATATGTCTTTGCAACAAACCGCAGCTGGTGTCACTGCTGGAACATGCAGAAGGGTTTGGAGCAGGGACACTCCTACCCTTGGGGTGCCGTGCTCCAACCAGAAACCACCTTGCTCCTGGGATCTGGACTGGGGGAGAAGTGAGGCCTTCATAAGGTTTGGACATGGCCCTCAGGGCGCAGCAGCCCAGACTGAGTAAAGAGGTGCTTTGCATTAGGAAGGGTGAGTGGTAATGATACAGTGAACACAGGGAGAGCAGCCCCAGCCCCAGACCTGCTGCTAACGCTCGCAAATTATATCACCTCGCAGCATGTGGTCCCCCCAAAAAGCTCATTTGAAGACATGGAACCAGGGCAGAGCCGGCAGGAGAAAAGCCTGGTACCCTGTCACATGTGTTAAGTTTCCATCTGACAGAAACACTTTCACTTTCAGGGTTTCCCTGCCACTGAGCATGTCAGGTTGTGGTATTTTCTCTTCTCATCCAAGCTGTGAAAGGTACAGTGTTAATACATTCCTACAGAGGTAATTTTGAGGCACTTCTAAGCCAAAATCCATCCTTCACGGGTATTCAGAAGCCCAATACCTGTGGATAACTTATGCAAGGTCCCATAGGGAATATGTGGCAAGACACAGATGGGAACTTTGACCAGTGCCAGCCAAGCCCTCGTTTTGTAGTGACCAGCCAAATTATTGCCCTACACGCTGACTCTCGGCTAACAGATACAACTGCTGCAAGTCTTAATTAATCAATACCTGTTAAGACTCTTAGGTGGAGGTTTCTCCAGATGTAGATAGCCCCAAATCAATCCCATACTTACTCATCAGGGCAAGGACTATGGTAAGATGAATGTGTTTGCACTGCACTTAGTGACTAGAGCCTCAGCTCTGATTTGGGATCAGGGTCATATGGCAGTGTAAACACAGAAGAGTAATGATTACCAGGAGAGGGGTTCTTGAAAGGCTCCATCTCTCACAGCAGAGGTTTTTGACAGCCAGTGACTCAATGTTCTGTCTTTCATAACCATAATGACTCACAGCCCCAGGATGGAGAATAAGTGCAATACAGCGAGTACTATTGTTCCAGAGCCCATCAAAATAAGCAAGGTCATTTTCAGCATTTAAAAGAAAATGACAAGCTGCTGGATTAATGTGTGGTGGGGAAAAAAATGCACAGAGAAAAATAAGAAGAGGGATGAGTAAATTTTCAGATAACAAAGTTCACGAGGAGTTGCGAACTCAAATTTTATAACCACAAGCAAGAAAGATCAGAAGCTTGACTTTGATACCATTTGCTCCGCTATAAATCAAGATTAACCCCATGTGGATTTATAATGGGGTAAGTCTGGCATACAACAAGAGAAGGATCAGGCTTTGAGAGCCAAGTGCATCTGGGTACCTTCTGCATTGCCTAACACTGAGGATGAGAGAGACTGTGCCTCCCCACCGTGCTGCCGTACAGCTTAGAGACACACCTTAAGATAAGTAAATTATCTCTGAACATGGAGGAAGAATAACTTAGATACAGGAGATAGCTAGAAGCTGTAAAAATCCCTGGGTTATGTCCCAAATGATCTGCAGCTCCTCGAATCAGATGTCAGGGTTAGGGGTTGACATGGCTGATGCAATGCAGTTTTGAATTAGTGAGACGCAGCTTACATAGCTGGAGCGCTGTGCTGATTTCTAAACAAGGTGGACTGTGATTTTTTCATGTGTTCCAAAACTGGAAACCCACTTGGCTAAGGGGTCTTGTTTCTCAGAATTGTTGAGTGTATGCCAGAAGGTCACTGGGTACTCAGTACACCTGAAAATCAGACCATTCAAAGGATGCCATCAGGAAGAAGAGCCTTTTCAGTGGGACTGATTCTGTGTTCTTGTCTGATGCACAAGATTTCTGAAGATAGCTCCCACAAGAATGAGTTTTATGCATGGATGTTACACACAAGTGAGTCTCATCCCTTTCTTTCACAGAGTTCCTGCACACCATTTGCTTTCTGTCTTTCACATGGTAAGTCACAGCAGAAGGGACAAACAATCCATCTCATCTGATTGACAACTGGACAACATTTCTATCCTTCCTAAGAGGACACAAGATACTCTTTCCCTATCAGAGAAGCATTTCAGCTAGCAGCATGCCCAGATCAGTTTCCTAGATCACAGGAAAGCTGTTCCCTCATGTTGGTGATATGTGGCCTGATCCTGGCTGCCCCTGCTCAGGCAAAATGCCACTGGTGGATATTCCACAGTGATGGGGCTCCTCAGGGGAAAGGGCCTGCTTTGGAGCAAGGTGACAAGTGCTGAGGAGTGAATGCTGGGTATAGCTTTCCCGCCTGGCTGGAAGAGTAAACACAGCCCAGCATGCCCCAGAGGAATCTGTGATTCGGTGGGAGGCAGCTCCCAGCCAGACCCCAGCCACTGGAGAAGGCTTGTTTGACCTCCTGCTTGCAGAGGGGGCACTCTGATATCTCAGAGAGAAGACCCCAAAAAATTGTGAAATGTAGCCTACACAGTCACTGATGCCTTTTAGCATGCCCTGGTGCCGCATGTAGAACCATGAGCCTTTTGCACCACCCTTGGGAAGAGGAAATAGCACCTACAAACTTTAAGCCTGAAGAAGAATAAGGGGCAAGTTTGACACTTGACTCTCAGTGGTAGGCACTACCTAGCCAAATATTTGTAAAAGATAGCTCTGGCTCTTTGAACGAGGAAAGGAAGCGGAGGGGCAGGGACTTGCCCAAGGTCAGCCAGGCAATCTGCAGCAGATCCAGAGACCTTTGGGTCCCAACCCAACCCCCACACTCCAGACAGGGCCGCATTTCACCAAGAACCAACAGCTTCACGCCTCGCTTTGCCTGTCTTATGTTTTTTTCCTCTTCTGTGCTTGGAAGAAGCTTACTTTGAAGTCCTGGATGTTCTCCCTGTTTCTCAGATCATGTTTCTGTTACCGTGAGCAGTGTTTCTGGGTGCAGTTGCTTGGATCACTGAGTCCAAAGAACCTGAGATCTGGGAATAATGTCATCCTTCAAAATATTTAATCAGCAAGTTATTCCTCTCACCTATAGAAAATGCCATAAATCTTATACAGTTCTTTGCTACTAATTTACAGACCACCAAGAGCTGGCATACAAATAAGTATTTAATGTAAACCAGAAGTTGCTTGTCCATAACATATGGTGTAGGTCACTGGGATTTCCAAGACATAGTGATCCACCTGGAATATAAGGAGGGGCACACATTAATACCTGGTGTGTCGTTGACTTAAGTTTCCCGTACACCAGAAGAGAGAATGAAGCCAACTAGCATTTGGAGGAAGAAGAAAGTAAGCCATACTTTTCCCATAGATAAATTCTGGTCACAGGGCTAGTATGACCTAACAGAGTGCTTGCCGACAGTCAGCGGCAATTGTCATTGTCTTCTCTGGTCTTTGGGCGGGCACACAGTCTGGAAGGACCAAAATGGGCCCAGCCTGATACAGACATTTCAAGACCCCATCAGGGAGGTTTTACTTTTGGTTTTCAGTGTTTTCTTAGTGCGAACGAGGTGCTACAGTAACAGTACAGAAACCTCATAAAATCCCACATCAAGCCTTGCTTATCTAAATATGAAAAACAGCTCCTGCTGTGTGATACTTTCTGATCTACATTTTACCTGAAGCCTGCAGATAATTTGCAATGATGTGCTCAGTCTGCACACCAGCCACCCACGCTCCTCTGCCCACTCCCTTGCACACAGAAGCAATGATCAGCAGAGGGAGAGAGGAAGGAGAACTCCATTCTGCTGGGAGAAGCTCCCAGAAACTGGTCTTTTGCTACTAAAATAATTGCTGCTTAGCACAAGCCTCCTTGTCCCAGAAAGAGTCCTCTTTTATTCCAGATCTGAGGTGTAGAACATCAGCCATGTTAAATCAGCTGATCCACCCACGCTGCTTTAATAGAGCTTCACGTCATCCTTGGGGTTTTACTGTGTCCCTGGTGTGTTCGCTTTGTCTCCTGCTTAGCCTGGGAGGCTCCTTGAGGCACAGAGCATATCTGGCTGCTTGCTGGGCTTTTTCCCTTTCTTCCAGCAAGGAAAGACTGTGAGAAGTTCTCTGCATGCCATGTTTCTGTGGTCCAGAGCCTGGCCAAGAAGCCAACCACAGCTCCTGCACCCATGCTGGTGCTGTCTGGTGCTGCCGGGGGGTTTCCCACACACCGGGCACAGGCCCTGGGCATGATCCACTCCGACAAACACAACAGTGGTGAGAACACCAGGGACAAGTGCATTTCTTCTCAAAACTTAGGTCAGATTTTGCCTCTTCATATTTAGAGCTTTAGTCTGCGGACATCTGTGCCTTTTCTGACTGTATTTCACTTGAAATCGATAAAAACAATCAACACACCTAATGTTTCCAGGGTGAAAATTCAACACCGGGAAGGGTTTTGGTTTTTTGAAGCGAGAAGGTTCAGTGTTGGGATGGAAAGGCTTTGGGGAGCTAGAAAGTTTTTCAGCCTTTCCCAAAGGGAGTGAGCCTCTGAATTGATGTGGGGAGGTTCATTAGTGAGACCGCTCTGCTGGTAACCTCAATGGCTTTATCCAGGTCTGCCAACAGCTAGCAGACACCACCGGGAAAGCAGGATGGATGTTCTGCTAGTGGCCCAGTAGGGCCATCAGCTCTCTGGGATGAACCATAAAGGCACCGCTGATATGGCGTGTGGGTGGTCCAATACAGCCAGAATAGTAAATAATGAGACCATTATACAAAGCAATTAGGACCCATTCAAACAAAATATGCTTTAATAAGGCCTGATTTGTATTTGTCGGTATAAGGAGAAAAGCTCGGATGATTCAGAGCATTTAGGAGCAGAACAGAGGAGCATGTCTCCAAATCATGTGGCAAGAGGGGTTAAATGACCTTTGGATATTTAAACAAGAGAATGGTGATTACAACAAGGAAGGTGATTTTACCTCTTCATATGGATTTGATGAGATAAGTACCATAAAACTGTATTCGAGTTAAATGTCAGCATTTTTAAAGGGCTTTTGAAAAAAATTGTAGAGGTGGCAAAAATACTAACATGAACAATGTGAGGGTAAGGAGAAATTCCTGCAAGGAGAATTACGTGAGTCTTGTGCTGCACAATTTACCAAGAAGAAAATTGAGAGGTAGCTCTGACTAGAATGGGTAAGGATCGTTGCCAAGAAAAATGGGGGGGGGCGTCTCAGCGGGCTATTGTGCTCAGCAGGACATGAAAAAACATAAAAAACTGGAAACCTCTGCTGAGAAGAATGAAAAGGGAGTCAAAACACATGAGTTGTGCTTTATCCAGATGTAATAACTGGCCTCAAAATGGAAGTAGCGAGGTGACTGCTCAGTGGCCTGGGACATGTGACAGACCAGACTATTTGAAAAAAAGCTAGACAAGGTTTAAGCCCAGTTGGCTGACCTTCACCTCAGAACCCGACATCAGGGATTGCTCCATGCAGCGACAGGTGCTGCTGCAGTCTGCAGAAAGGGAGGAGAAAGGTGCAGAGCGGGGTCAGATGGGCCCTCAGAAGAACAGCTTCACACCTGAGACCCTCAGGGTCATTTCTCCCGGCCTCACTAATGCAAATAGCAATGTCTGGGAAGCATTTAGCAATGCTTTTTATTTTTGGTTTAATCCTTGAAAAAAATAATAAATATATTTTATATCAAGTAGCTAAAGGTGTTACTTACCTGGCAAGGGGCTGCATTACTCGTGCTGTGGTGGAAAGGGAACCTCAGTAGCAAGGGTAGAAGGGGGATTTTTCTCCTGCCTGCGATGGGGAGCACAGGCATCTGTGGTTTCTCCTCCAGTATGCCCTGTGCTGCTCTTCTGGATCACTTCTAGCATAATCTCACATTAACAAACCTCTGAAGCAATTGCTGGACAGAAATCAGATCACAGATATAGATGGGGCTGTTGGTGTGACCTCAGCGGTACAACAGGATTTTGGGGATCCTTCAATGGAGGAAAACTAGACACCTAAGCTGATTCTGAGCTGGCACCCTACATCTCAGAATACTGGGAATTATAACCCAAGGGCAAAAGCAGCACTGACAGTAGCTTGGGGAGTTTTTCCACCAATTAAGCAAAGATTTTGCCGTGTGCTCCTGTGAACAACTTCATACCACCAATCTGGGAGATGCTCAAGCTCTTGAACAAGAATTTTTTTGCTGTGTTTACTATGAATAAAACCTCACTGTTGAAAAATCCGATGTAGGCCAGTAAAATATCTGAAACAGCTAAACTGAGGCATATTCTTCCTGCCAGCAAGGAAACTCCATTTTGTCTGAAGCTGATGGCAACAGGCAGCGTATGTTCTGCTGTGGGAGTTTAGGAGGACAACAGTTCAAAAAGTATCTAAGGGTTGAGAGAACTCAGAGTTCACAAACTTGAAGCAGCACAAATAACACCCTTTCCACTTCTTCCAAGCAGTTGGTGAGGACAGTAATTGCCTCTTCCCTCACACAGCAGTTTTGGGGCTCCAGGTCCAAACTACTGGCACACAGATTAGGAACCAGGTCCTCTTGCTCCAGCTGAGGATGTCTCCTTCCATGTCCTGTTCCTGAGCGCCTCTGAGCCTGGGCAAGGCTCAGAACTGACCCTCCACCACAGCTGGCTGAATTTTATCTTCAAAAGAGGGACGTTTGGCACTGAAAAGACCAGGGTCCCTGCCTAGCCCTCACTGGTTACAGCAGGCCATCAAGTCTGAATCTGCGCAGGAAGGAGACAAATATTTGAAGGACAAGTTAGTCCTGTTTCTACAAGAAAACAATGGTTTCCTTCAAAGTTCATCACATATGCATGCAGGTTTGGTCACGAAGCAGTAACACTCATCGAAACTAATGTAACTAGCTTGGATAGATACGGCCATCCTGCACCCTACCAAAATCCCTTTGTGTTCTCTGTAGCAGAACCTCTCTGTTTACACCTCTACCACCCCATCCAGGAAAGTTGGGTCTACTCTAGGCAAACCTGCCTGGTAAAATCAGACGTTGCCTTCACACTGCTTAAGAAATCTGCCTCCAGCACATGCTGAAGCCCAGTGTGGCTGCTACCCCTGTCCCAGGCACTAAATGACCTGATTTATTTTGGTTCCCTTTTCCTCAGCTGTTGGTCTTTGATTCCTTATGTCTGCTCCAAAGTAGAATCACTGCTGGATCTCCTCCTTCACTGTGAACCCAGCTGGTATTCAGCAGGAAGCACAAATTTTGCTGTGGTAGCTCACAGGAAACTCAGCTCAGAGCAGGTTTCAGTAAATATCAGCCACGGGCAGTACTTCAGTCTAGGATAGTTTGCATTATCTTCACAAGTGCCATCTGCAGATGGAGATCGGCTTCTTGCTCTCTAAGCCCTTAAAGGCTGAATGACTGCAGAACAGGACTACAGACTGATTTTTTTCCTTCCTTTTAGAGGATCTTTTATCCAAATTTAGCTGGAGTCCTCTGCACTGGGACCTCGCCTAAACTAGATTACATTGGCGCTGGTGGTTTTCACTTGGTCCATTCCTCAAGATCTTTTCACAACTGCCATGGACATAAAGAAGTGACAGACTCAGTGAGTGGGCTTAGGAAATTTCACCTTTCTTAACAGATCACATCAGTGATGCAGTCCTATTCGTATCCTGCCTGCTTGCCTCCAGTTCCTCCACACTATCTGTCAGATTTAAGAAGCAAGATGAGAGCTGCATGAGCTACCAGGGAAACAGGAGATGGAAAACCATGCCTTGTGCCTTTCCCCAGACAAAGTTCCACTCTGCAGACACTTCCTTGCCAAGTGACTCAGTGTGAGGAGGTTCCTGTTGCTCCAGGGGTATGGAAACTCACCTCTCTCCTTCTTACTAGGGCTGTCTCCACAGGCTGACCTGTGCAGTTTACTCACATTTAGGTCTCAGAGAAACAAGACCATTTCACCCCTCACCCTGTGTCTTCAGCAAACTCAAACCAGGGATGAAATGGACTACAGATGGGTGCTAGCAAATGGCAGGTGTAGCCACAGCATGGTTATCTGCTCAAATGTAAGCGCTTGGCTCTTTCGTATTTCACATTCCCCACTAAGCACCAGTAACCCCAAGAGCAGAACTGGTGAAATGAATGTCCTTCCAGCACTGCCCTTGACCCAGCTGCCTCTGTATTATCCACTATTTATGGCAAACAGACATCTGCCACTCTGTCTGAAGCAGAGATAAAGACCACTGTGTGAGGAAAGGAGCAAGAGCCCGCCTCCGTGGTGACTTCTTTACCAGAGGGATCTGGGGCTTTGGAGCAGCACAAGGTGAAGTGCTCCTTGTTCAGGACAGTGCACCAGCGTAAGGCAATGAGCCAGTCAGTGTAATCCACATGTTTTCATGTCTGAATGGCTCCTGTCCTTGACCCAGGGGTACAAGCTCAGTCCTTCATCTTGGTTTGTAGCTGTACCACAGAGCCTGGACTGGACAGTCCAAAGCGGATGGACAAGATGCTAACACTCTTCAGGTGCCAGTGTGTCTCCACCACATCAACTCATTAACCTTCTAGGCTCGGGATATCCCTTTAACCGATCAGACAGTTGATACAAACAAACTACTGTCTCAGAAGGTTTAGAAATAAACTTTTCTCACAGTCAGTTCTTCCTAACAGGATTTCTTACACCTTCTTCTGAAGCAGCTTGAGTTGGTCTTTCACTGTTGCTCCCTCATCTGTGCCAAAATCCCAAAGTGTGAGAGACCAAGTATTCATATAAATGGCAAGCGGGACTACCCAAAATGGGCGATGCTAATGACCCACAGCCCCTTCTCACCTTTAAACTGCCGTGTCAGTGACTGCTGCCTCTTCACTGCTGTCACCTCACTGCTGTCCTGAGGGTTTAGCAGAGGACCTAATGGAGGACGCAAGAGCACCACAATCACCTCAGTCTGTAGGATGAGGCACCCATTCAGACACCCTCAGATCAAAGAGGATCCAGCAAAGACCTCACCTTTATTGTGCTTCCTCCCAAAGATGCTGGACCACTCTTTTCATCCTGCAGGGTGGAAGACTGCACCAACCTCAAATCTTATTCCAAATATTTCACCACTTAAATAGTCTTAAAAGCAAATAGTAACAGCTAAGCACCAAGCACTAGATCCTCTGTGATGGTTTAGCTGAAGGAATACCAGACATGTAACAGGATCTCTAACTGCAGTCTGCAAAAACATTGGCACTCTATGCTCAGATTCTCAGTTCCTGTTCTCAGGTTGCCCCAGTTTTATACACTCCTTTTTTTTTCAGTAGTGGAGAGATAAACCCTGTTTGTAAGAGTTGTTGTTCCCACTTAGCTTTGCGCAATGGTGATGAAGCCAAGAGGCAGTGCGTAGGGCTGCAAGCAGTCGTAATTTCTTGAGCCAAACCTGAAGTCCATAAAATCAAACTTGGACTGGCAGTGTTTATATAGCACAGCATGTGGTTCTTCTGCTCTGGTGTGTGAGGTAAGCATCAATACTTCTCAGCTTTGTAGGGAGGAAATAGGAAATACTTTAATTGTATGCATCTTCACTTTCATTTCCTTTATTTTTTGGATTATTATGTGTAGCCACAAAGTTTTACATTTGTTACAGCCTGCTACTTCTAGCAGAGACCTAGGCTTTCAATGTTCTCCAAAAATTTCTTGAAATATTTTGGTTTTCTAATGGGTTTCTCTTCCTGCAGGTGAAATTTAAGCACATATCTTCAATGGCTTCACAAGGGCTCAGAACTGCATCTTACTCTCTATGTCTCATTCCACCCCACAACCATAAGGCTAGAGCAAGTACCACGATGTCAACACAGTTAATTACCTTTGGTGGAACTGGGATCAATATCTGTCCTTCATATGCACTTTCCACTTTCTGCTGAAAAGCTCTTTATGGACTGCCAGAGTCTCTTCGCTGGTGGGCTGGCTTTAAAACGTTTCTCTTCTTGGTAGTAAACTGCCTTTTCCACTGTTTCCTCTGGTAATATCTAGATTTCGTAGGCCACCTTCATAGGTGGTCTAATTTAGGCCAGATGCGCACACTTGTTAACAAATCCATGATGATGTATAAAAGCACTACATTTAGAAACACCTAATAGGGTATTTGAATAGTAAAAATTAAAAAGAAAAAAAAAAGAAAAATAAAATGAAACTCTGTTCTATAAGTCTATGCAATTCCAGTAAAATAACTTGGGAGAAGCTGGCTTTTGCTGACTACTGAAACCAGCATCAGGGCTGACGTACAACAAACTGGTGGGAAGTAATCCTGATAGTAAATCGCCCCGAACACAGATGCCCAGCTGAATGCTATACAAGCTCAGAGGCGCTTTGAGATACAGGCTCAACAAATAACTCCAGATTCGGTTGTCATATTCATTGGCATAACACCTTAGGAAACCTAGGGAAACAGAACGATGCATTTTTTCAATCTCGTTTGAAGCATTTCAGCTGTAATCCTAAAACTCGTTTTCAGACAAGCAGTTGCTGACCTCAAGAAAATACTTACTGCAATTGCTGAAAATGCTTGGTAGTCTTCCTGAGCCTGCATCCCCTGGGATGATGGACTAAATCTGGCCTCAACCTTAATAAGGAAAGTCTGTGAATGCTGACTAGCAAGCTCAGCTTTGGATACCTGTTGAGGCTAGCTGTCTACAGAGACTGTTCCTCACGATGGCACAGGAGGTAAGGTGCACAGCTGTTCAAGAAATGCACAAAATTCATTGAGGAGCAAATATTTCCCAAGCTATAACCACCTAAGCCCCCAACACACACACTTGGAAGGTGAAGGCTGACATTCTATGATACCAGAACTGAGACATTTCCCTAAATGGTCTTAAAATATTGGAAAATTTGAGTTGCCTTTCATAGCATGAAGTTTATTGTGAATGTACTTGAAAGAAGACAGAAAAAGGGCAGAACACGGGGACTCAGCCCACTTTAACAATTTAATATTTTTTCCTTAAAAGACATAGAGACTGAAACCCAAAATCTAGGTAAGGATATCCCAGGGTTTGCAATTGTTGAAATTACTGAAAACTTTGCCAATTAATTCTTTCCTTCTAAAGTCATGAAATAAATCACCAGCCTTAGAATCACCCTTTCTTACTTTACCCCACCTCAAATGGGGTAGTCTAAACTTTTATCTGGAAAAAGCAAGCAGCTGGTTTACAAGTAGACTTCTTTTTCTTGCCGCTGCTCTGTCAGTACTTGTGGAGAGCCAGAAACAAGACCAGAATACAACCATGAATTTAATTCAGGTTTCCCAGCTAAACAAAACAAAAGGATGAAAATATCACCTGGCCGGCTACTCAGCAGGGACTCTCTGAGCTAAGCTCTATGAGCTTTCAGCATATGCTTTTTCCTTAGAGTGGTCTTGAGCTGCCATGGATTGGAGTAGCACTATCTTAATTTACCCCAGATGGAGATCTTCATTTCCACCCCCCCCACTCCTTTCTCTCTTCTATGCACCACAAATTTTAACCAAGTCCAGACTCTGAGAGCCTCTGGCACCATTCCTATAAGCCTGCAAAATTTACAATATTCAGAAGCTGCAGTAAACAGAAGCTGAAGATAGTGATGTTCACTGCTGATCCAGCGAGGATTCGCAAAATAGCAGGAGCCTTATGACAAAACCATGTGAGCACAAGCAGATGACTGTAACAGCACTGCATTCTGATACTGTCTATGATTTGTTAAATACCCAGTTGCCCAGATGGCTCACCGAACCAAAAATACATTTTCACGATTTTAAACCTAACTATGAATTTTATACATGTCATAATCAATTCCGCTAATAATATATATACCTTTGATTTTTCCCTTCCTCCTTCCAAGTCCTACTAATTTACTGTACATATGGTACATTGCTGTTATTTTAACCAATGCTCTTTGTCAAATTAAGCTTGATATCATTCCCTCAACTTAATGGATTTTGCTATCTGTGAGCTGAAACGGTGCAGGGAGGTAGTATAATAATGTGAATATTTTGTAACCTTTCAGTCCCACATCTTCCATGATCCTGCAATTATTCAAACTACATGGCCAAAGTGCTACTGTGCCTCATGTCCTAAAGACTGAGCGTACACCTGAAGTCCAGCCCCTCTTGTGATGGTCCTTTTCACACCTTTTAACACAGAGCTGTAAATTTAAGCAGAGCTGTGGACTAGCACTGATTTAATGGTGATAACACTTCATGCCTTTACAATGCTCTGCATTTCCAAAGGACTGCTTAAGCAATAATTAACGCAGGGCAGCATCAGAGCACAGCAGGTGGGTCGGTACTTGCTGTGATTACCTGACAGAAGGGGAAAGTGCAGCACTGGGGCTGAGTGAGCTGTAGCAGTGCCTCCTGGTCCAGCTCCCATGGGCACAGTATGCTCCCACTGAGCTGCTGAGCTGAGCCGTGTTCCAGCAGCATTCCTTGAGAAGCAAAAAAAGCAAGCAGACCCAGCAAATCCCTGTGAGGATGCAGCTCTCTCTCCATTGCCACCCAATTCAACTTGTGCATGACAAGGTGTTGGGCCACTGCTGTCTTCCATGTGTCCTTCCTCCAGAAGACAAGGAAGGAGACTGTCCTCATTGAAAAGGAAAAGAAAAGGCACTGGATAGAGAAGGGATTCCTTCTCTCGGGATACTGGTACAAAAAGTATTGTGGCAAGATATAACTTGCTAACTTTTATTGATGGAATCGCTGGTTGAGTTGATAAAGGCTGTAAAGCTCATCCAAGAGGTTCCCGGAAAGCATCAGAATGGCCTTATACATGGCACTTTGACTCACAGGCTCAAACAATGGGAAAAACAGAACAGCACATGGCTGGACAAGGGTTAAATGCTGGGAATGACAAATTTCAAATCCAAGGGTAACCAGGGAAAAGTCCTCAGATGAGATCCCACGAGACTTTCCTTGACTGTTACTTAATATTTGTGACTATGACATGGAAAAAAGAGTTATTTAATAAAGTTTATAGCATAAATATACGCACAATAGCAACTAATGAGGACGGTACATCGCTGACAGAGTGAATATCTAACAACAAAGACTACTGGTTCTATATAAAAGCAAGGAATGCTAAGGAAAACAATGATTAAGGCCACGCGTGGGTAAATAAAAACTTGCAGCCAAAAGCAAATGAAGCCAAAGTGATTGAACAAACAGAAAAATGCTGAGTGCCTCATGCAGGTATTGAAACAACAAAGTGTTGGCTACTCTCATGGGCAAACCTACAACATGATCCAATGTCTTTAGGCTGGCATTAGGCACACTCAGAGTAGAAAGATTTAATAGTGAAAGGGTTAATCAACAGATTAGGTCACTAATTGCTGTGGAGAATTCTTTGTCAAAGGAAAATTTAAACTCAGGGCTCATGTTTTTTCCTCAGAAGTCATGCCTTAGTTCTGGTTGATTCATGGAAATCACAGATTTAAATGTTCTGGCTTCAGTGAGTGACCAGAACTTGTAATACGCCCTGTGTTGTGCAAGAGATCAGACACTTGATATAATTTCTAAACTTTGCAGACTCTTAATTGAGAAGACCAGCAGATAAGTGTTCTCCAGTTATGTGAGCACTGGGTTTGTAACTGTATCCTGAATTGCAGCTAACTCCCAAGGTAAGACCTGGCTGATAACGTAATAACTCTCTTCTCAAAGCCCTTAAAAGCATGAAAAGTTAGAAAATCAGGGGATCCTGTGAACTAACACAGGATACATTTAGGGCTTTAGGGTAAAGATCCATTTTAAAAGTGGAATAAATTTCTTATTTTTCCATCTGAAAATTGGAAGTGAGAGGAGTTGCAGATTGAGACAGCTTTATGAGGGTGTCTGCCACATAAGGTCCACATATGAGCTGTGTGTCAAAGTTCCTCCATACCCATTCAGATCTAGAGACTTGATTCACATGGTGCAGGTATTTGGTATGTCCCAGGTTATCTTGCCTATCTTCCATCTTCTTCTCCAGAAGGTCTCAGGTCAAGCTCCAATCTACCCACCCCGTATGGGTGTCTTGATACTGCAAATCATCTCGTTTAGCACTACATGTCACGAGTAGGCAACCAAGTCTTACCCCAGCTGATGGAGACTAGGGGCTGATTCACATTTCCTCTAAGCAGCTGTCTGTACATGCCCACCTGAATCTCTCTCTAGGCTCCATTGATTACAGGGATTAGGTCTTCCCTGATTACAGTGAGAGTTTGGCCGCCCAGCTCACGTAGTCAATATCTAAAACCAGGTATCTGAAACAGCAGCTGCACCCCACCCTCGAGGCTGAGTTTCATTGCCCATCATAAATATCTTGCGCCATGCGATGTGTCCCTGACTGTCCTGCCTGCCTTCCAGCCATCACTCATTGGGGCACTCATATCCACCAGCCTCATGCAGGTGTCTCACATGCCCTCAAGGGTCTCACATGGCACAAAATGCCGGTTTCAGGTAACCTAATGATGACCCAGTACTCACTGTAAGGTAGTTGTCTAGGTCTTCTGGGCCACTGAGGAAGAACAAGAAGTACAATCAGAAGGTGATCAATCCCATCTGCTTTAGGCATCTTTTTCTGGCATTACTTGTCTTAACAGTACACCATCCTCACAATATGCTGTTGTTTTAACCTAATCTTGAGCATCACATGCAAAACATTTGTACAACTGCATTTTCCTCAATTCCTATCCATGTCTTCTCATCCAAGAACCTGCCTCAAATTGACAGAACAATTTTGTATAGTCCAACAATCAGCCAAATCAGTCAAATAGGAGTTGACATTTGAAACTTTCTTCCTTTTCCTTTTCAGCTGGTGGGAATTATTTGCTGAGCACACAAAAATGGATCCAAGCACCTTATAAAGGAGGTATGAAAAAGGGAAACTCTTCAACAAAAGGCAAGCATTTGGGGAAATATCCATTTCTGTGGTTAAGCCAAAGCCCTCTCTTGAAAGCAACAAGATACAAGAAATAATCCTTCAGCAGAACAAAATGGAAAAGGAACCCTATAAGATTCCTTCATCTCAAGATGGGCCTTCATGCAGAGACTTCCCAGTGCTCCAGATGCCTCCAGGTCATGCCCAGCGTGACATGGGCGGAGGGAAGGGTGCAGCCATGGCAATGCCATACTGGCCCAGGAGCCATCCATTGGCACAGCTAGTCATCATCCAGATCATCCGGACCCCCATCCGGGGCTGGGCTGGGCGTGCTGAGCCGGCACACTGCCGCAGCCTTCACTCGCTCATTTCGGAGCACAGGCATGCCCTGTGCACTCAGTCCTGGCCCTAGCACACGGAAATAACGCTGACAGCAGTTCCATGGCCCTCGGCCAATAGTTATATCATTCCATTCTTTTTAATAGGAAATGTATGTCTTTCTTCATTTACCTGCTGGCATCCAAGATTTTAGAGCTCCTCACTTTGATTACAAGCTTCATCTTCAACTTTAAAAATCAGACATTCTCTTAAAAGGCAATGGTTGGTAATAATGCAAGATCATTTGTCTCCTGAACAAAAAGCTTTAATGCTTTAAAACAGCAGATATTCTAGAATAACCAGCAGACTGAGCTCTGTCTGCCAAGCACCCACTGGTGTCAATGTGGAGGAGGGATGAAGAGAACTGGGTCCACAGTCCTCTTCCCAGGCATGGGCTCCGTGTAAACAGCATGTCCATCAGTAAACAGCAATTCTCCTGTCCTCTGTTACCTCTTGAGCTAATGATAAGTTGAACCTGTTTTGACTTTAAACATTTCTAAAGATCTTATATGCTAGCAGCCTGATATTGGAAATGACATTTGCACTAATTATTTTCTAAGCTACTGTGTGCATGTCTAAGTACTTGAAACACATACACGTATTTATGGAAGAGAAAGAGAGATAAAAATTTCCTCCTGCCCTGTTGCTTGAGATTAGTTTTTCATGATTAGCAAAACAAGGTCTTGATAAACTACAAAATGCGGTGATTGGGACTCTGACAATCTGTATGCTGAAAGTAGCACACAAAGCTATAAATACAGAACGGGAAAAAGCAGTGATCTCAGCAAGGCAACTGCCAGTAGGTGAACTAATGAAGCAGACACAATATTAACATCACTTCTGCAGTCCCGTCTGAGTGCTGGTAGAAACAGGAAAGGTCATTATCACATTGACATCATCTCAGTCTTTGCAAGCACACTTCTAGAGAAAAATAAGCCAGAAGGGTCTGCCAAGCTTAATGGATCTTTCTTCAGGAGTACTTTTGGTGTTTAGATGAACTGCTTTCTAAGTTATGGGGGTTAAAAGTGGGTAATTCTGCAAACACAGCTCTGAGGAGCCTTTCAAACCTGTGCTCAGGCACTACTTGAAATCCACTGCACCTGCAGCGTAAGGCACAGCATAAAGATTTTACTGCACAAATGCTTGATGCCATGTATCGTACATAGCAGAGCAATGCTTGGATCCAAAGTCTCTATAAACCTGTGTAGACTCTTGGTTAACACCATAACCGAGACCACTCCTATGAGGAGCAGCTGAAGGAGCTGGGGGTGTTTAGCCTGGAGAAAAGAAGGCTCTGGGGGACCTTACTGCTNTAGTGGTGAACATGGTGGTGCTGGATTAACAGTTGGACTTGATGGACTTAGTGGTATTTTCCAACATTAATGATTCTGTGATAAACTAATTGTGGAAGGAAACCTAAAGGGGCCAAACTACTTTATGTCACTCAACCCTTAACATGCATTTTGTGCATCTTCCTTCAAAAAGAAAATCTCTAGCGCATAATATTACCTTCTCCCTTGGAGANTCAAACTAGGCTGCTCAGATAAGTGGTGGAATTGCCATGCCTGGAAGTATTCAAAAGGTGTGTGGATGTGGTATTTGGGGGCATGGTTTAGTGGTGAACATGGTGGTGCTGGATTAACAGTTGGACTTGATGGACTTAGTGGTATTTTCCAACAGTAATGATTCTGTGATAAACTAATTGTGGAAGGAAACCTAAAGGGGCCAAACTATGTCGCTCAACTCTTAACATGCATTTTGTGCATCTTCCTTCAAAAAGAAAATCTCTAGCGCATAATATTACCTTCTCCCTTGGAGAAGGTAATATTAACATATTATATTCCTTACTGGCCCTTTTTTGTTAAGTTAAATCTTTCTTTCTGTAAGTTCAACTGCCCAGGACTAAAACTGAGGAAAACATACAATTAATGAATTTTCAGCATCTCTAGTAATCATGGAAATTACATTTGCTGGAGCTAAAAACACCATGACTTTAAGGTCTGCTGTGTCTCAATTTGACAGTCAAAGATGATGTCACTGGTCCTTGAAGAAGGCTGAGAATTCACCTTTTCCTGTCATATAAAATTCCCTTTTTTCTATCCTGCATGGTCAAACGAATATTGGACCTCAACCTCATTTTTGGTCCAGAATTCAATATTGTCTAGTCTGCTTTTCTATCTGTAATCATATGGGGTGGGTGGGAGAGGAATTTCACAATGTGGGGTAAGGAGTGAAGCAGTTTTGTGTCAGGTTGATCTCACATCAATGACTGTCTCCTGCTGACTGCCTCACGGGATGTTTAGGAGTGAGAGAAGCACCCTTAGGAGATGAAATAGTGCGGCTGAGGCAAGCAAAGGTGATCTAAGGTGTACAAGCAGTTTATGAGGATCACTGCCACTGGTTTTGTGTGTGTGTACATGTGTATCATTTATATCCATGCACAGTGCAATATATGCACATTGATGGTTAAAAGGATCATTGCCATGTAGCCAAATATTTCATCATTTTTATGGTCTGCTCAGCCTTGGATCGGCGGATACGTCGAAACGTACCAGTAAGTGCTGTCTAATAGATTGCAGACCTCTGTGAAAAACCACTATCAGTGTTTCAGCAGCGCATGGTACATGTGTCAGAGAAGTGCACTGTCAGCAGGATAGCGTCTGGGCATCTATCCACATTTTCCTTAGTTTTAAAAGAGCCAGAAACCTTTCAGAGGCCTTGATCAAAATAGGATGAATAAAAACTAGGTTAGGCATTGTAGTTCTCGGTGCAGCTTCTTTCATTGTGCATAAAGTGGTCTGTATGTCTATTTGTGGGCACGGAGACTGAGTCTGAGCACTTCTTGGGCACTTAGTGGGAATTCATCCCCACAGTCTCCTACCCTGCTGCCAAGAGCAAACTGTACCTCCTGTGACAAGCTTCAAGGAGAGGATCTGCAAAGCTACAAAACAAACAAGTAAAAAATAAAATACACCTCCAAAGCACAAAACTCTTCCCACATATCCAGACTGCTTTCCACTTTTGGTTCCTGCTCTCTTCACTCTCCTGCAGCCTTGTTGTGCAAAGGTATGGGCAGAATCTGCCAGCTGCTACATTTCGTGTGCGTTTAGAGCCAACCTGCTTCCACAAGATACAAAAAGCACTGGGTGCAGGGGAAGAAGAGGCAGGAAGTAGAACAAGAAGGAGGCTGAGGAGATGCAAAGTAAGGTTAGATTTACTCTAGGTACCTGGCGTTGGGTGCTTCTTCCCAGAACTGGGAATATGATCAGTCAACAGCTGCCAAAACAATGCTATCAACATTACTGAGGGACAAGATATGCTGGGGTGGGGGAGGAGACGGAAAATGCGCCATGAAACAATCCTTTTAGGTCTGAAGTTCTTCAGAACCAATGGAAATTCTGTCACTGATTTCTCTGACCTTTGGATTGGAACTTCCATCCACCGAGGAACACCAGCAGTGTCAAGATTGAAACAAAGGCTGCAAGATTTCTCATTAAACTCAGTTGGACAAATTGCTGTACCAGACTGGACTTCCCAGCTGCACCAGGACTAGCTGAGCTTCTCAAATTGGCCCATGTGTTCACCCAAGTTTCGCCTAAGAAGTAATGACTCAGGGACCACCAGGGACCAGAAAGGCTGAACAGCATTAAGAATCCTGCATCCTGTATGGGCATAGAAACTGGTTCCAGCTACCCTTGGTGAATTAGGAGATATTAGACCTTAAATCTCTTGCTTCTTGGTCTCATATCTTGCATCTGGGATCTGTCTTGTGTTTGTTCTCACAGGGTCAACAGCTCTGCCTGTATTCCAGCCTGGGAAGGAGGCACAGCCACCCCATCCTGCTATGGTAACTTGGTCTCTGACCTGCTGCTGAGCCTGTCAAATGCCTAGATAGTGACCGACCCTCTGGTGAAAATCCAAACAATAGACCTGACTGCTTCCTGCATTGTGCTCCCTTGCTGCTTCCGTGGCTTCCCTCCTGCCCTGTGACACATGCCAGGCATGGACTGGATGTGTGACCATCCAGTGTGGGTGCCAGGGACAAGCAGGGAACATGTCATCTTGCAGGGCAGCACATGCAGTGATCCTTGCTCAAAGGATCCTCCACATCCTGGCATTGTGGCCTTCCCTCAACTCCTGGTTTGGAGCAGCAGGCCACACAGGAACCGGTGACAGGGTCCATGTGACACTTCATATCCCCTTCAATGGCGTTCTGAGGTGTACAGACTCCTTGGTGGCTGCAGGGAGGAACAGAAGCAGAGGGAAAGATCTGCAAATGGCTCGAAGTGATGTATTGCAGCCAAAACTGAAGAGATTCCTAGACGTTTTTAGGAGGCAGACCATGCTCAAAGAACACATGGGATAAGGGGCTCCTTCCTTTAGAGAAGCTCATTGTATTGTTGAAATGCAGATGATAAATGCAGTTTTCAGAGCTTTCAGATGAAGTTGGAAGCATAGGAACAGGCAGAGTCCTTAGCACACTGCAGGGCTTACATTACATTTTCACCANGCAGGTGCCAGGGACAAGCAGGGAACATGTCATCTTGCAGGGCAGCACATGCAGTGATCCTTGCTCAAAGGCATCCTTCACATCCTGGCATTGTGGTCTTCCCTCAACGCCTGGTTTGGAGCAGCAATCCACACAGGGACCGGTGACAGGGTCCATGTGATACCAGACAGAACACTTCATATCCCCTTCAACGGCGTTCTGAGGTGTACGGACTCCTTGGTGGCTGCAGGGAGGAACAGAAGCAGAGGGAAAGATCTGCAAATGGCTCGAAGTGATGTATTGCAGCCAAAACTGAAGAGATTCCTAGACTTTTTTAGGAGGCAGACCATGCTCAAAGAACACATGGGATAAGGGGCTCCTTCCTTTGGAGAAGCTCATTGTATTGTTGAAATGCAGATGATAAATGCAGTTTTCAGAACTTTCTGATGAAGTTGGAAGCATAGGAACAGGCAGAGTCCTTAGCACACTGCAGGGCTTACATTACATTTTCACCACTAAGTCCCAAGGTTCTTCAGGATAATAATCCCCACTCACAGATAGGGAAACTGAGGCAGGGACAGAGACAGCTCACAGCCATCCTGCAGGGTGGTGAGCACAAGGAGGGGACGCAGGGGACTGCCATACTCAAGCCTTCTGCTAGGACATATGATAGCAAAAATAGGCAACCCTAATCTGTCTCATCCTAAAAAGGTAAGCACCCCAGTGGATTTAAACACTAAGATTAAACAGATCCTTCCTGCTCACTGCATCCCAGCACAGAAAAGAAATACTCCTTTCATAAAGCCATTAGCTCCAGAGGCTGCATCAATAAAATGATAAAATGTGGCAGAGTTGCTGGCAGGAACAGCATGAGCTGCCCAGGCTCCCTGAGGCATCAGGATTACCTTCAGCCCACAAGGAAAAGCTCAAGGTGCTACCGAAATGAAATCACCCGTCAGGGTATGGTGACACACACGGCTGCAAGGAAGGGAAATTTAGAAGCTGTGATTTAGGCTGCAGGTATTGTACCACGCAGTTTATTTGGTGCCCTTTAAAGCATTCTCTGTAAGGATATGGCAAGAAAAAAAAGAGGGAAAGGTCAGAGGTTCTTTCAGAGCAGGAGAGGATGAATCACAGGTCAGCACATGTTCTCAAATGCTCTTTCCTGTGTATTGTCAGAGCCAGTGATTCCTGTGCCCCGGTGGGCCAGGCGTCACTCCAAAATGGGATGTGTACTCCCAGAGATATCAGCACTCCCTGCTGGGCTCCGCTGGGCTGGTTGGCTAATGGATCGTTCTTGCAACTCCAGGAGCAAAGGAAGTTGGCTGGAATAAAGAAGATGGATGTTTTTCAAAGGAATTGATTTTTTACAATAGCTAAGCAGCCTGAAGAACTTAGAGATACCACTATGTCAATAAGCTTAGCAGAATTAAAAATCATAAAGCCGTTGTATTCATAAGTGCTCCATCTGCAATTAGGAGAACAACTGCAATTACTAACAGGCACAAACAGCCTTCACTTCAGGATATTGCAGCCAAGTGAAGGTAGACTTGGAAAGAACAGTATTTCTTTTCCTGCAGAAATGACTAAAATATTATAAAATTATTTTGTCTCAAACCGGTACAAAAGGTCAAAATCTCAAACATACGTACAACTGAACAACTCATCCAGACTACCTCAATGGAAAAACTCGAGTCAGGGCACCCTGCAAAGTTATTTCTTTAATATTGATCATGATTATATTTATGTGCTGAAGCATACCAGCATAAATACAGCTTCTCTCCAAACGGTGGGGAGCTTTAATAGGACTGTACTAAATAATACGGAAGACATTCCATGGACTGGACTCAGCCATAGAAAAAAAATTGCTTCAGTATATACCTTGGCAAATCATCTCGGAAAAGGAAGTCCAAACCCCCCTGAGAGACACCACTCGCCACTGATGTCCATTGGGACTCTCTGCTCTTGACCACTACCCTGTGGATGTGACCATCCAACCAATCCTCCACTGAACAGTCCACCAATCAAATCCTTCTCTCTCCAATTCAGAGAGAGGATGTTGTGGGGAACTGTGTCAAAGGCTTTGCAGAAGTCCAGGTAGAGGACACCTGTAGCCCTTGTCCACTGTTGTAATCATTCTATCATAGAAGGCCACTAGGTTGGTCAGGCAAGACTTGCCCTTGGTGAAGCCATGAAGAAGAAGAAGATCTTGAAAGTCAAACAAAATATTTCAAATTACACTTGAAATGGAAAATCCCACTTTCTACCTCCAAACATATCTCAATAACCATTTGAAAATGTCTCATCAGGGCCTCATCAGAGGCCGTCACCACACAACCCCTGCTGCTGCCTCACCTCTTCATTCTTCTATCCTTCTATCCTGGGAGGGCCCTCTGACTCACCGTGTCGGTGTGTGACTCTCCTGGGCACTGGGCCCTGCTACCCATCCCTTCCGGGGGATACCAATGTGATACTCGAGGGCAAAACAGGACATTGTAACATGAAAACCACAAAGAAGAAATCAAGAGGTATTTTTGCCAATGCCTTCTGCAGGGTAGGGCTAGGCCTGTCACATTTGAGCTGTTTTAACTCTGTTTTTTTGGAATGCTGCTTTTCAGGCAATTCTATATTCTGGCTGTAAACCTGTGGCAACAGATCTGGAAAGATGACCGGGGTACGTGCTCCTGCAGAGCTCAGCGATGCCAGGAATCCCTCCATCTTGCAGAGTTTATTTCAGTTTCTGTCTGACAGGCAGAGTGCCATTTGCTCTTTTTCAGTGAAAGAGGCTCAGAGGTAAGCTATCCTTTCCTGACAGCATGCTCTCCTTCCTCCTCCACACTCCCCCTTACCCCTGCCGAACTGGATGAACTGGATACCTTCCCAAGATACACCCCAACTTTTAAAGAACTGTACTGCTGACATGGTCTAATTCACGTCTCCCTTCAGCTCCTCTGTGTGCAGTGACACAAACTCTCACTGATTCCCAGGAGGGTGGGCATGCTGCCTGGCCTGGGGTTTTGCACAGCCCGGAAGGCAGGCTGTGTGCCACCAGGAGCAGTGGGCAGAACCAGGTACCTGTTTCTCTCTGGGGGACGAGCCAGCAGCAGGGCTGGAGGCAGAGCTGCCCTGTCTGCAGGCTTGTGCATTCTCCATGGGAAGCCCATTCTGGCTATCAATCATGTTCCTCTTCTATAGTCACAGTTTCCACCAGCATCATGAGAGGTTTCGGACACATTGTCAGAGGAAGCTGGGGGCTGGAAATTACTGTATCTCCAAGAGTGGCCCATATCCTTATAGGATGGGCTTGGTGCCCTTGAGTGGGAGAAGATGGTTGCTTTACACTGATGTGGGAGAAAATTGATTCAAACTTAAATAGGGAGATCGTGGGGACCAAAGATGAGCTGCTGCACAGCATCTGCCTCTCCTCCCACTGGTGTCTGGTGGGAGCCCTGCTTTGCCCTCATCCTTGGAAACACTTGTCCCCTGCGCCCAAACCTCCCCAAGGACAGGACTGCAGCACCAGGGGTTTTGAGGCCCTGCACAGGCTTTGGTCTCTGGACACTCAGATGTACAAGAGCCATTTTTGTCACACAGCCTCAGTATTAACTTACTCAACTGATGTGGAAAGAATTGGGCCATATTTTGAGAATAAGATGTGTGTGCAAATAACAGCTCTGAAAATTTCATTTGTTCTTTTAGCTTTTACTCTATTTGATCTGTGGTATGCCAGTACCTAGTCTGAACTTTAAAACAAATGAGTAGGTGTACTTTTTCATCCAACACATAATTAAATTGTGGGAATTGGTGGCATGAAAATTGGAGGCCAATAGTTCAGACAAGTTTGTAAGGGACAGATCTACCAAGGGCTTCTGAAAGTAATGTTCTGGATACAACCTCCAGGCCAAGAATATCCTGGCTTTGCTTTATCTCTTTGCTTTTATCTCTTTGCTCGAATTCCTGTTACGACCAGACTGAGCTGTGTGGACTTATGCTCTGGCTGCAAAAGGTGGTTCTTCCCTCCACACACAGCATCTCTGCCATGAACATAAAGCTCTTTTTCCTCCAGTGCACCTTACTCTGTTGAGCCACACTTTAGGTCAGACATCAGCTTGTTGTGGAGGGTTTTGGTTGGTTTTGTTTTGAAGAGTGATGCAGTTAAATAAAAAGAAGTGCAGGCTGGACTCTTGGATTATTCATCAGAGTTAGGCAATCCCAAACAAAAGCCAGGTTGGCATTAGTGGGAGTTTCATATGTTACTCCTTCCTCAAGGAGATCTGCTCCAACAGAGCTAATTTGTAGCCTCAGCACCAGAAGCCCACGTCTCTGTCTCTGACTTTCCTAGGGTATGATGACATGGGAGTCACTTGTGGCTGCTTCAGCCACCATCCAGCATGCACCCACCTCTCCATGGGCTCAAGGTGGGGGATGCAGGAATAGTGAGACAGCTAACCCGGGCACAGCATGAGAGGGTCTGCCAGGCTGCAAGAAAAAGGAGAGGAAGGTCAGATGGAAGAGTGAAATCAGAATAGGAAATGGGTACATTAGGTTGGATTTTCTCTTCACAAACAGTGGTACACAGCAAAATGTACAGGGACACAGGGATGGTCATAACCCAGTAGCGAGCCCATGGAGCCAGTGGAGATGTGCTCAGCTGTGCTAGTGACATGCTGATGTGTGATGCACCCTGGGGCTGACTCATCCTCCTGCTACTTTGGTGGATGCCCTTTGTTGTCAGGGGAGCAGCATCAGCACAAAACAAGAAATAACACAGCAGTGATTTTGGGAGCTGGGGAGCAGTGTTTCCACTAGAATTGGCCTGTTTGCCATGGTCTTTGCTGTGGAGAATAAATAAGACTGTGGCATGAATTGAACTTTTAAACCCAGATCATTCAAGTGGGTTTGAAATTAGGACTGTCTTAATTAAAAATGAAAGGCTATTTACAGCATTAAGCTACCCTTTGATACTGTTAAAGTTATAAGAAGGGAGACAAACCAGAAACTGAGCTTAAGTTTGGAGATGTAGTTGTTTCACCTCAGTGAAACACATGTTGTTTACAAAATTGATGTTTACAATAGGAACAAAGCACCCTCAGATAAAGGCAGAAAACCCCATTTACCTGCGGAGAGAACTGGTAACAGGATGCCTGAGTTAAATTCCCTCATTCAGCAGGGCATACCAAAATGAGTTATTTTGTGCTGCTTTCTGTTGATTTAAAATGAGATGACACAGAGACAGATTAGCTAAAACCACAGACATTATAAATTGCAATTTGGTCTCAAAAGCTGAAAATGCTTTGATCTGTGATTTGGTTGGGGCCAAACTGAAGAGCATTTAAAGAGGGGGAAACACATACAAGGGGAAAAAGCTTGGACATAAACAACTTTTCCTCAAATTACAGTAGCTGACCTGAATAAGTCTTTGCCATTATTTTCATCAGATTTTAATCATGTCCACCAGGAAAGTTGTATAGCAGCATCCCCACAGGGAGATTCTAAGACAAAACATGGCAGTCTCTAGTATGTTCATTAACTACAAGTCTAGAAAGAATTTCGTCTTTGCTGTGCACTTGGAGGCTCATATTTGGTCTGGTCTTTCTGTGACAAATGTGGTAACAGATTTTGTAGCTGATACATAAGCAGGTTTTTGTTTTGGTTTTGTTTTTTTTTTGTAATAGAGTTAGAAGATCTAGGATTTGGCAGCTTGGAAAGACCTTAAGGGTTAAGCATATGCTTGAAGTTAAGTAGGTGAGTTGATGTGTGCTGAAGCAAGAGAGAAACTCCTGCTCTCTGGAGAAAAATATTATCCATTTCTCTTTCTTTCCCTTTGGAAAGGTTTCTACTCCAGACAGCCCTCCCCAGTCCACACAGCAGGTTGTGGAGTAAAAATCTGGCTTATTTTCTCAGCGATGTGAGCTCCTCTCACTGCTCTTTACGCAATCTTCTGATCTTATTAAGTCCTTTGCAACATCTATCTTTTAAAATAATGTTTTATTTTCACCTTGTGCACAGACCACCTTTGTGGTCCCAATTGCCTTGACACATGTTCCACAATTCCTACTTTTGCCAATGTGAAAGGGCAAGTCACAGCAGGGGAAATCTTCTAGCGAGGGACTGAGTCTGACCACCCACGAGAGCTGGGCTGAAGCAGGGAAGCGGCCCCCGAACAGCTGAAAGTCTCTTCAGGCAGCAGCTCAGGCACTGGGGCAGGAGCTATGCTGGAGGATGATCTGCATCTCTCCCAAACATGTGTGCAAGGCGCCTCAAGGCTTCGCTTTCCCCGCAACATCAGTGCACCTAATGGAGCCTCCCTAGAGCAGAGCAGAGCAAAGATGTCAGATTTGTTTGCCAAAGGTGGTTTAAAGCAAGAGGGTTTTCCTACTTCCCAGTGTGTAAACAAAGTGCACCAAAACCCTTGTCCTGCTGGCCTCACTTCTGCCTAGCAAGCATTAGCACAGCTGTGTGAAGAACCTTTCCAGATCCATCAGTGCTACTTTTTCCTTTATTGGAGGTACAGTCATACCTGTATTTGTTTGCACCACTTTTCAGAGGCTTACCAGCACATTGTTGCAAACATTGCCTTTCATCACAAGAATGTCCTTTCAGATGAGAAAGCAGCCCTGGACTGGCTGGGATTATCCTAGACTGGAGGCAGGAGGTTTTTGGCTGAGGTTTCTGGTGGCGGCATTTTGTGATCCAACGGTCTAGTCCAGTGTCTGTCATGGAACTGACTGAGTCAACGCACATCATAACTCACTTGGTTGCTTTGTCTCAGCTTCCCTTTGGCAAAAAACCAGCACTCGTATATCCCAAGATAATTGCACTGTTTAATGAGACATGGCCCTTGTCTTGCTCCTCTTTCTTTAATTGCTCCTACTGAGGACAGACTCGCCTAAGAGTAGGATGAGCAGGATTTAATGCAGTATTTGCACAGACCTGTGGTATGAAATGCTGCTAGCGAAGTGTTTGGGTGGGAGAGTAAAGATGAACTAGTTTGGAAAAGGCTCAATTTGGAGAGATCAATAATTTAAATTTAGATAACAATTCAACATATTGCCGAACTAAATACCACTATTTTGTGTGCAATTCCACTCTTACCACTCATGTGCTTAAAATTAAGCATATGCTTAAATGCTTTGCCAGAGGAGGTCTTCAGAGCTCCATTAGTGCTGTATGTTTTTGCTCTAAATTCACTGTAATTGTTTCTCATTGAATAGATGCTCACTGAGTAAGATATAAAAAGAGCATGGGAACAAAGGGGCCCTCAATCTGAGACTTTGATCCACATATTATTCAAATACATAATGACTGCTTTGATTTATGGATTTATAATTCTATTGAGGCATTCCGGAGATTACCCAAAACATTCCAGCCCCAGTCTGTGCTGGAGGGTGATACCAGAGTCCCTGCCTGGAATTAGATGGATAAAATTTAGTTGCCTGTTTGCTGCTGAGATTACATCACAGATTGCAGGATAAGAGCAAGCTGCATGGCCATGCACTAACTTATATTTGATGCTAATTCCAAAGGTTTTTTTCCCCTGTCACCTAAGAAAAGCATCTGAAAGTAGAGACTATTCTACCCACAGTATATAGAGTTTTGGCAGTGTAACAAGACAGCAGACTACATAGTGGGTGTTTTGAAGAAGGAGCAGATGGTGGATTGCTAGCACAAGGATTTAGCAGTGCATTTAGAAAACAGATTATTTCGGAAGATGAGAAATTATGAAGCATGATTAGCCCCCTCCCTCCCCTTTACTCCCACTTGCCTCCCCAAACATATCCCCACAAGATGTTAGTTTGGCCATGCACTGTAGGAGTGACTCAGTTCTGACACTGAGTAAGACTTTTGCAAGGATTCAAATAGGTGACAGCTGTTAAGAAAAAAATTCCCTGCTTTTCATTTGCACCAATACCAGTTTGGATTTTTGAATTAATTCCACCTTACACAGCAGACCCACCTTGGTAGAAACAGAGAGGGTTACCAGTAAAGGGACCTGGCCCGCAAGAGGGGCTCTTCCCAGACAGTGGGGAAGTACCACACAGCTCAGAACCTTGTCTTGCTGTTTGCTCCCCGTCTACCACCACTCTAGTGGGTAGAGGAGTTTCTCAGTCAGTGGGAACTCAGATCTAGGATGAGGATTTATCTTCATACCTCCCTGGTTATAAAATTTCCTTTCTTCCAGTCATTACGTATTGGTTATATTGAGAGACTTAGGTGTGGGATACAGTGTGATGGTTCTGCTGTGTGAGCAAGAGGAAAGAATAAGACTTCATTAAATGCTGAATCCCTAAGGCAATCCATATAGTTTGGCTTCTGTGAGAGAAAGAACAGTGTCAGAAATGGGGGCAACTGGTACTGATAATAGACTCTAGGGAGCCTTCTAGTGAGACAAACCAATTTTGACTTCCTCCCCTCTTCTGGGACTCTGGCAGCAGGACTTAGGGGTTAGCCAGAGACCAGCCTAAGGAGTGACTGCATTCACATTTACCTCTGTTTGGCCACGGTGATGAAAGGGGATTTAAGAAGGGCATAAGAGGGGCTGTAGTATAATGTCTGGAAAGCCCTTCAGCGTGAGACAAGGAGCAGGAGCTGGGCAGGAAATACAAGTGCTTTTCTGGTATGGTGATACAAGGTCACTCTTGTTATCAACTTCTTTGCCTGTCAGCTGCTTCCCATCAGAGGCTGCTGTCACTGGTGCAATAACAGGGACCCAAGATGAACATCAGCAGTGGAGTCTTGTGTCCTCAGTTCCAGTGGCGCCTTGAAACAAGGTAATGGGAAACCACAGAGACAATACATCCTCCACAAAGAGTTTAATTTTGGTCCTTTACAGTTCATCCTCTCAGGATCTTAAATCCTTGCGATACAAGGGTGGAATTCACAGGGAGACTTACATATCGCTTTGGATATTTCAATTCATGTCATCCTAAATAAGAATTTTAAAGTCAAACAGGTACATTGCATTCTGAAGGTGCCTGTTTCTTCCAATGACTATCAAAAGGTTCCCAGAGAAATCAGCTCACATATAGACTATTACTGTAGACTTCTAAGTGGGGTGAGATATATGCCACCCAAAAATCCTGGTTAACTACAAGAAATGTTCTCTTGGTGGAAAAATCAGCAACCTGCGATCCAAAAAATAGAAGTAGTGTGTTACCGATGCACAAGGATAGTATTGAACATGCCTGTCATTTAGCAGTAGACCATGACTTAAGACCATTAGGGAGAAGAGGAGGCTGTACTGATCACCGAAGGGAGATTGTCTCCAGAACTGAAAATGTCTACTTCAGCTTGAAATGACACTGGATTTAGTGTGTTGTTTCCCCAGGTGTACCATCAGCTTAGTTCATGTCACTTCACAACTTAAATGAATTCTTCGGTGCAGTGACACTGGACATGGTCACTTGGGGCAGTGTCCACCTGCCTGGAGATCACAGATCTGGGAAGGCAGATGTGAATTTGCTGTTCATCAAAGCAGCTATGCCTCAGTGATTACCAGCATCTGAATGTTTGGCTCTCATTTTTGAGTGGGGAGTGGAGTGTACCAAACTAGACCTTACATTGCGCATCAACCACTACCTCAGCATTTCAGAGGGGAGGCACATCCTTCCCAGAAACAATCTATTTTCCATTCACACTATGGCTTTGTCCCTTTCACTCTCCAGAATTCTGACAGAGGTTTCTTCTGGTTTTAGACAGACTGATAAGTCTGGATGGTCTCGCTCTCACAGCAAAGCCAGGTGCTTATAATGAGGAAGGGAATTGCTTTTTTGTGGATAGGACTGATTCGGTGGTGGAACAAATTCACAAGGTAACACAGTACTCATCTTCTCCTGTGAAGTGTGGACAACAGGTACTCCTTAGGTAGTGTAGATGTTGGAAAAAAAGACAATATCTTGCATCTGTATCATCTGTGGTAGATGTGATGCCTGGTAGAGAACATCAGGTCCTTGACTCGGAAATGGTCATCACTGCTTTTGAGCAAGACAGGCTGATTTTGCTTTGAAGGGGTCAATAAAGTGGTTTTTTGCTCAAGAAGTCATTGCTGGGTATTTGTAATCCTGGTCACACTCAGCTACAGCATTTTCTTTTTGGGATCAGATTGTGGAGAAACAGGTCTCAGAGGAGCCAAGCACCTTTGCTCTCCTTCACCCTCCTCAGTCTCACTATGGCCCTGAGTAAAATTCAGAGTTGGCTTAGAAACCTCCTTTTGGAGACATGTGAACACCAACAACATACGGCCATTGGGCTGATTGCTGGTTGAAAACTTTCCAACTTTTTTTTTGTTGTTTTCCTTGGGGGGTTTTTTAGTTTGGGCTTTTTTACCCCGAAAATGATGACCTGACACAAAGAAAACATACTTTGAGAATGGGATGATTTTGACAATACTTTGACAGAAACCAGGCAATCTTCCAGTACAGTCTCACTTGCCAGGTGGGTTTCCAAACCCTCTCTGTTTCTTGTCAGCTCACGCACAGCACCCCTGGCAGGCTGCCCTGCTGAATCCCAGGCACAAGGATCATGGGTACACCAAGTTCCTGGAGCTTCCCTCTGCTGCATGGAAAGACTCTGGCAAAGGTGACTGATCTCAGGGCTGCCATGCTAAGAAAGCCACCTTCCCTGAGCCTTGTCTCTGAGAGTCTCGGGAATAGTTGTAAATGGTTGACACACAAAATACTGTCTAAAAGTTTTCTCAAATGACTTTTGGAATTTCACATTGCAAATGTTTATTTACTTTGGAGTAAACTTCTTTTTGGTCTCATCTGTGGAGCTGAATGTGGAATAAAATGTAGATCCATCTGTTCAAATTACTGGTTACCTCTGACTCTATCAACAGTGAGATGTTGCTGCACTGCCTGCAAATGCTGCTGGGAGTAGACATGACCTCTTCTCAACAGCTTCATTCTTTCTCCCTGGGAGATCTCCACAAAAGGTCCCACTCCCCACACATCCTCCCAAAGGGCTCTTGACTGTGGGACATCACAAGATGTTAATCCTGGCAATCTCCCTTGTCCACTGTGGCCAAAAGGAAAGGCTGTTCAGGAAGATGCAGCATTCTTTTATTTTTATCAGGTCTACAGTGGCCAAAGTCAAGGTGCTGTATCCTCTGGTCTGAAGAACACAGGCCAGCCTCTACATGTGACCCACTGCCAAGGATAACCCAAAGGGAACCAAGTGGAGGCAAGATGAGAGTGATTATGGCAACATGGAGACATGGTGAAAGCCATGCCAGCTCTTTTGACTACTGTATTACACATTCTCATAATTCAGAGAAAACATGCAATTCAGAACTGATTTTAGACTCCCTGATTTTTCCCTGGTGGTTTGAATACAGCAGTGACACAGCCAGATTTGCAGTTAGGGTCTGCCCAGCAGGCTGTGAAAAGGGGCAGCCCCTCCTTTCCATTCTTTTCTCACCTGTGATCAGGTGACTGCAACGCCCCAGAGTGATGGATACTGCAGTCAGAGCCCTGCAAGAGCTTGATTCTGCTGCACAGCAGCTTCCCTCTAACCAAGTGTGTGAAACACACTGGTTCCCAAGAGGAATTTAAGAGGGAAAAAAAAAGAAAAAAAATAATAAAAACAAAACAAAACAAAAAACCAAACAAACTAAAAACCCTGCATTAAAAAATCTTAAGCCAGTCCGACACTTTTGTACTGAGGGAAGAGGAGTGGATCTTGGGGATTTCATATGCTGCAGTGCCAAGCACAGCCAGGGAGCAGCCAGGAGCCCCTCACTGGTACAGGGCTGGGCTGGCAGCTGATTGAAATCACTTGGTTCACACTTTAAAGAAAAACTTGGAAGGCTCCTCCACGGGGGAAGAAAAACACAAAAGCAGTGGAATGAGGAGCTGGCTGAAGGGACAGAGGCAGGCTGCAAGCTGGGGTTTAGCAGGTGAAGCCTATTAAATGGACAGATCAATCAATAGCCCTTTTAATGGGAGGGAAAGATCAATCTTTCTCTCTGCAAGAGCAATGAAGCTGTTGAAGTTTATAGAGCACAACTCTGATGAGGAGTGGCTGAGGGAACTGGGGTTATTTAACCTGGAGAAAAAAAGACTGAGGGAGACCTTATTGATCTATGAAAGGAGGTTGTAGTGAGGTGGGGGTCAGTCTCTTTTCTCAAGGAACAAGCAATAGGACAAGACAAAATAGCCTCAAGATGGACCAGGGGAGGTTTAGTTTGGATATTAGGAAGAATTTCTTGACCAAAAGGGTTGTCAAGCACTGGATCAGGCTGCCCAGGGAAGTGGTGGAGTCACCACCCCTGCAGGTATTGAAATGATGTGTAGATGTGGCACTGGGAACATGTGTAGTAGTGGACTTGGCAGTGCACACAATTCTATGTTTCTATGATTCTGTGGCTTACTCCTACTCCAGCTCCCTTGTATCCACTTCCTATAAGCAGGTAAATCCAGAAGATCTGGACTGTGGGAGGCTGGGTTTGGCCCAGAAAACTTGCACTGGAGCCGTATCCTGCAGGGCTGTGCTGGCTGTGGCAGGAGTCCCCACTCCATCCCAGCCTAGCCAGCCCCCAGCACAGAACCTGGGGCTGTGCAATGTCCACATTACTTGGGGCAGCAAGGAGGAAAGTTAGTGTCACCCATGCTGGTGAAAACTTGTTAAAACGTTGTGCTGCAGCATCTGGTTTTGATCAAAATCAAGTGAAAGTGAGACATCCTCATGATTTATACCTGAATTTGAGGAGGCCACTCTCCTGTTTCCCACAGTGAGAATGCTGGAAGCTTCACAAGATTCAAGAACCTCTTTCGATTAGCAGATGTGGTCTCTCCTAACCGGAGCTTAGCTCCAGCCCTACCATGTTGCTTCAGAAATGTTCCTAATGGCGTTTTGTAAAGATCCTTGTCCACAGGCAAGCAGAAAGCCCATAAGCCTCAAGAGACTGGCTTTCAACAGTGGCTCATTCTCTGCCTACTTCCCTCGGAAGGCTCCCGGGCACAGGCCAGTGCGCCCGCCTGCTTGCACAGCCCCCACAGAAACGTGCAGTGCCCTAGACATGATTTTTATTCAGAGTCATGAAAATAGCCCATCCAGTCAGACAGGCACAGCTTTGTATTGTTAGGAGCTGGTTCCACTGGGGAATTTTTGAATTCAGATTGCCCAACTCTAGCTCGGCAGGGCTGGGTGCCAAGGTATTTGGGCACAAAACGGTCAAGTGAGGTTTCATTCTTTTTTTGTAGACAGACAATATTTTTATGCCCCGTCATGGCTGGGCAATCAAAACAGCAATTAGGTTGCATCAGCAGATGTGCTTGCTTTTAGTGACTGTCGGTCTCAGCAGCACACAAGCTATATTCTGTTTGGTACAAAGATCTTTTCTTTTCCAAATAAAACTTGGACCTTTACAGTGCTTTGTCAACCATCTGAAAAGCTGAGCAGGGGTGGCATTTGCTTTTAGCACTCTCAGCCTAGAAAAGTGCAGATGTTTATCTTTAGCACTCCGGTAAGGTGAGCAGAAAATGGAGACCTTGAACCTGCTCGGTGAAGGCAGAGCACAGCATGTGTCCTTGCTCACAGTCCTGGATAAGAAAAATAGAGCAGATTCTGTTTTCACATCAGCAGAAAACCAGCCCAGCTTCCAAGGTCTGGCCAGCACAGCTCCATTTCCTTACTCTCTCCCCTGGTGTGGTCTGGCACAAATTTAAGCAGCTGTTCTGAGGGTCACCTAATGTCCCGCTGTGACCGGGACAGTGATGGTGCTGCCAGATGAGTAACCTGCCATGAGCTCTCCAAATCCACAGAGAGAAACGGTGACTCACGTGGTCCTGAGCATCTTAGGCAGAAGGGATAAACCACCTGCTGGGGACTCCTGCTTCTGCAGGTGACCAGAGGAGATGGGCCACCAAAATGCGTCACTCGGCTTACAGATTACCAAATTAGATGCCATGAATCTTCTACCTATACAGAGCATCTGCACCCATAATTTCCCAATCATCTTGCATTCCCAAATCCACCAAGCAGCAATGAAACTTGCTGGTACCTGTCACTTTGGAAAGATAGGTCTCAGCCATGCCTCAAGCTTCACAGGAATTTTTGCAGGTTGGAGCAACTAGGGGATTAAGTACAATAATGCACATTAATTTCACTCAAATTAGATGAGATGCAGCAGTGAAGAAGTCTAGGAGAGAGATTTCTCTCCTGCTGGCTCAGGTCATCATGGGTGTAGCCACATGCCCATCCTGGCTCCAAGAAAGCACAGGAACATCCACCAAGCAACACAGGTACCTTGTTTTACAGCTCACCACCCTGGAAACACGCTGCAAGGAGAGAGCGCAGGAAAAACCCTGGGTTTGGAAAGCACATAGGAAAAAGGGGCTCCATTTCCATTTGAGCTTCTTTGGCATTAATAGAACATGAACAGATTTAACAGAATGGTCATCTTTGGGTTGTCTGTAGGCTGCCTGTGAAGGAAACAGTTTCACCTCTTCATGTTATATAATTTCTAATAATGTTTGAAATTAAGATAGAACCCTTATTTTTTCATATTGATTTACTTCTGTTTAATTCACTTTATTACTTTTTCTACCTCACTCTCCTCCCAGGTCTGTGTATGTGTTTGAGGTGAGGATGGTCAGTTTGTACAAAGTACAACATTCACTGGATGCTAATGGGACTGGCTCAAAAATTAATTTCAAATATGAGGTCTGAACCAAGGCAAGGTAAGGTCACCTGAAAGTTTCTTACTGACTTCAGAAGAACACTGGATAGGATACTTCTTACATGTAAGAAAAAAAATTCTGAGCCTTCCAGCTTTGGCCTTGGCCCATGAGTCAGTCACTGCCTGTTGCAGTGGCCAAAGCACCAGCTTTGTGGTGAACGTGGGATGAACCCAAGAAAGGGTTCATGAATGTTGAGAGGGCAGGGACTTCTCCACGTGAAGTTGAGGGCCCTAAGCTAGGGCTAATGGAGTGGCTGTGATGTATGAACCCAGCACTGAGAGCCAAAAGGTTCCAAGGGAGCCAAGGGGACTTTCTCACCCATGTAGCCGTTGCAGGCAGATTTCATCAGATGCAATTTAAAAGATATCAAGCTCTTTCCTAATATCATTTGTCTTTATAAATAACTACTGCAGCTGACAAAGGGCTGTTCTGGGATCTCAAAAAAGATAGAAACTAGAACTCAGAGCTGGAAATGGGAGGACAGACTTGAGACAGCAGTCAGGTTGGCTGTCTGGGGCACCCCTTAAGCTTCTGCAGCACCCTGAATCTTCATCACCTCCTGCAGGGCTGGGGCAGGCAGGGCTGGGGCAGTCAGGCCAGGTGCAGGGGGTTGGCTGAAGAACTTCCATTTATTAAATGGATGGAGGATTTCCACTGTTCAGTCTCCTTTGGGTAGGGTGGTGTCTGGGACTCACTGCTATTCATCCCATGTTAGTGTGCTGTAAGTCTATTAAAACCCACACCACCCACCTCCCCTTCACCAGCCTGTGTGACCTACTACTGAAGTAAGGCCACCAAGGCTCAGGCCAGTAAGTGACAACCAATACAGTCTGCACTGCACTGTGGCTCCTAATTTCTCCTGCCCGTACCAAGACAGGACTGACCAACACCAAGACTCGGGTTGTCCTCCTGCCCTGGAGCCGTGGCTGGAGCATGGCTACCAATGGTGACCTCAAGTGTCTACTGAGCTAAAGCCTTAGGGACTGATCTGCCCGGAGTGCTGGAGAGGCTCAACCCTTTCTCTCATGTTGTAGAGAGCTGGGCATCAGGACATGCCACGGAGCAACCCAGGAGCCATGGGGTGTCCCCAGACCATGCTGACTGCAGTACTGGGGAGAGCATGGCAGCGTGCATGGAACAGACCTACAGCATTGGCCAGGGTGCTCACCCAGGTGAAGGCCAGCATCAGACACAAGAGAACCCTGAAATAATGACAAGCTGTAAGACTTATGCTCATCCTATATCACCCACAATTACAGGAACTTCCAGGGATTATTTGGATGTCAAATGGGCTTACAAATTACCCTTTGGAAAGAACCATCCTTTCAAGCTCACTGCAAAGTGAGTCTGGCATATCTGTGGTCCTAACTTAAACACCTCTGCCCTGCACATAGCTTAGGTGAGCTGAATAATGCCCAAGAGTTGTCCATGAACCTGTGCAAACACACGCTGAACTCCTGAGAGGAAAATGTTTGTTCATTCCTTGAACCCTTATCTGGTGCACTGCAAACGTTAAAACAGGCCAAGGAATTTGGCTCAAGAATAGTGATGGACTAGGAAAGGAGATCAGCTCTGTGTGCCAAAGAGCGGTTCTTGATGCAGTAGCATTTTGAAACAGGTGGCAAAAGGAGGGTATGAACCACAAAGGGAGATGCAGTTTGGTTTGAAAGAAAGCCTGAGGCTTTTGGTTTTTTTTAATATGAATTCAGTTTTGAAGCTGCCTAAGCATCTTTTTTTTTTTTTAATCCCACCTCATTCTTGTGTGATGGACAAATGTAGAGAGTAAGCAGGGGAACTGCAGCACCCTCTAAATACTTTGTGAGTCGTGTCCCTCACCACCCTCTATGTTTCAGCAGCTACAGCAGAAGTGACCAGATGCCAACCAGAGTAGCTGGTAGCAAAGTATTACTGTTGCATATAATCAATAAAAGCATCCATTTGAACACCTTATTCCATCGTGGATTTTTCAAAAAAGGTTTACATCCAAGAACCTGCTTTATTTGCAACAACTAGACAGAAACATGAACAAGAAGGGCTTCTCATAACAGTGGTTATTATAAAAGTACTATTGTTCAAAATCTCCATCCCACTGGTTGGGTACTATCCTTTAGATGATGGTTTTGCAGTATCACTGGGATATCCTGTGTGATACCCTCAACTAAAAAGCACCTCTGCTGGCAATTGATTTTTCTGCTGCTGGGAGAGAGCTCACAGTACAACCTAAGTAAGAGTACAGTCAAATCAACTTGTTTCTAGAGTGCACCACTTCAGAAAGACAGATTCAAAAGTTCAGTCTCAGCTGTGCCCATGACCTGGGCTGTGACCTGTGCCAAGTCACTTCATCTTGTCATGCTTCCTTTTCCGTTCCAACCTGTTTGCATTTATCTCTACAGCTTGTGAGCTGGGCAGATGAGTTTCATTGTGTTTGTACAATGCTTACTAAACCAGAGCTGTCAGCCTGATTAGTGCCTCTTGGCACTGCCAGTGTTACCAGTTCTTGGGGATTTGCTGAAGGTCTGCATGTTCCTAGGCTGTCATGAAGTCTCCTTTCTTGGGATGTTGCGCTGAATTAATCAGAGGTGAGGTGGTGTTAGTTTTAACATTTGGTGTTAGCAGAATGGCAGCAACACAGAAAGGGCACAAATGTCATAGCCACAACAGTAAAAGCAGTAGAGAGTCAAAATGTTCCTTTTGCAAAGGCACTAGACAAGTAAACATCTAATTACCATGTTTTAACAGTATGGAAAACCAGTTAATTTACCAGGAGTTAAATAATATATTTGCATATTCTGTTTACAAAGGAGGATGCTGCCATTCAAAGGCTATGGCGCTGTCAGTAGGGGTTTTTTACCCTTTTTATCAGGCCAGGCCCACGCTTCCCTGCACTCTGCCGCACACGATGCTGGCGGCCCAGCACTTCTCCCCTCCTCCAAACAGCACTGCTGAGCCAAAATCTGCTTGCTCCCCATGTGCTGAGTAGGGCAGCCCTCCAGGGAGTAAGAAAAGGGGCTGGCAAGGAGGAAACATAGACTTTCTATTTTATTGCTGTTGATTCCATGGCTAGCTTCTTATGGAGTGCGGTGGCCTGCTAGCCTGCCGCTAAAATGGGGATAAATGAGTCATTATTCTGCCAATAACAATGTGCATCTTTATTTAATTCTACTCCTAGAACCCTGGTTGCCAGCAGGTGACGCAGATTGCCCAGGGTGGGTGACAAGGAGCAACGCCAAGCAGCGGGGGTCAGTGCTGGGGGCCCGTAGAGGGTGTACATACACCACACCAGCAAGGTGACAGCATCCAAAAGCCACCTCACACACGGACCTTTTGGAGAGGTTCTGGGGAGAAAATCACCACTCCAGAGGGCTGAGCACAGTGCAATGCAGTGGGGAGAGGTGAGAAGCCCAAGGGCAGGGCTCCAGTCCACAGCCAGATGCTTCCCATTGTGTTCATTTGCATGAATAAAATACAAAAGTGGGTCTATGGAATTGCCCCTCCCAAGGTGAGAGGTGAAATTACTTGCCCTGGAGTCACCCCTGGAACCTGTGGCAAAGTCCAGCCTGCAGGCAGATTTGTGAAGGAAGAGAGGAGATGAGACCTTCCTCAGATCTTATCCACCTGCATATTACACCTTGAGACTGCAGAGGGGAACACTTTTTAACTTACAAATAATTTGATAAATTTAATCTTGAGGTAAGCAATTCAATAAATTCAGTCTTGAGGCAAGCAAGTCAAATGGCTCACTTTGGTAGCTTTGTGCTCAGATCCATCCTAGCTTGGTAGTTCCTGAGTTTCCCATTTTATCTGATGCTGAGGGCGTGCTCAGTGCAGCTCCAGCGTGCCAGACACAGCTGTGCTGTGCTCCACAAAGGATACCTGCTCAGTCCCAGCACTGCTGCAACCTGGCAGCAGCCCTCGCTGGGCTGGTGTGCTGCGTACAAACCATTACATGCAATAACAAGTAAAGCACTGCTTGAACCTTAGCACAAAGAAGCAGAAAACCAAAACAATAAATGCATTTTCCACAAGGGCAGAGACCGCGGCCTTTGAATAGGAATTGCTGGATCGGCTTATGACTCAGCTGGCTGCTCCCAGAGCACTTCAGCACAGGCTCAGCTTGGGATGGCAGCTGAGGCTCTGTTGGCTTTGTTGGATTCACAGTGAGATGCACGCAGAGATGCCTTGTAAAGGTGTGAGCTCTGCAGCACTGGTAGGGCAGGGGGGATGTGCTGCCCACGCATCCTCCCCCCGAGGGATGCGGTCACCCCAGCGCAGGCAGCCCTTCCAGAGGAGGCCGAGTGTGAAGTGGCGGGCGAAGGGCGGCCCGTGCTGCTCCCAGGGCTCGGCATGGCGCGGGGTGACACGCACAGGGCTTGCGGGATGCATTTCACCACTCGGGTCAAGCCCTGCTTGTTGGAGTGGGAGGAGGGAACCGGCCCAGGCGCCAAAATGTCTGTGACTCTGCTTAGATCATAGTTATAATGTTTTTCTGCATACAGATCTACGTAAATAGAAAGAAACCATTCATCTCAGCTGGGAGGACTGGCCGTCTTTGGAGTCACCCTGTCCACTGATATCCAGCCACCTTATTTTTTGCCCACTCTTTGATTTCTGCCCTCCTCCCCCCACCAGCACTGTTCCCAGGGCATCGTCTTCATGAAACAGCCTTTTGTTCATAGGTGCCTGAAGCCAACGCGCCTCTTTGACTGGCTGCTTCATTTCACGCCGACACCCTTAACTGCTGGTTTCATCTTCCTGGTAGCGATTGTCTCAGATGAAGTTTCAGTATCGCTGTTTCTCATCTGCGGCTTCGGAGTCCCATTTTCACCAGCCAAAAGCCAAAAGCCTTGCACTTGCCTGACCTCTGCAATTACCGGCAGGACTCTTGCTTCACAGCGCTGCAGCCTCTGGCCATGGGGAACCTTTGGAGCAGGGGCCATTTGGATAAGCCGCAGGAGACCCAGAAACAGCACAATTTGCTCAAAATGTCCGGTTCTTCCTGCGGTTTCTTTCAAATTCACTGCTGCGACCTCACTTGCTGTGAAGTACAGTTTTGATTACGGTGTCATTTGAATTCTGCCTGTGACGGCAGAGGGCCTGTCCTCACCTCTGGAGGGTCTTCCTGTTTTCTACTCTTTTGCTTCTTAATCAAAGAGGAAAGTTGCTAGCCACCCCAGGCTGCAAGTCTGCCATGGGTCTTCCTGTATAGAAGTGAAAAAGAAAGCATTGAACACAACTATTTGGGGATTTCTTCCCTCCAATGCGTATTTGTGCAAGAACTTACACAAGTCTCCTGGGGCTGCTCAGGATATTCTCCTAGATGCGCACCACCTTTGGTTTTCATTATACCATGAGCATCTGTCTGACTTCAGCCAGCAGCTTTTAATAGCCCTTCGGCAAACCCCAAACATTTGCCAATACCCTCAGTGGTGTGAGGAGCCCACAGCACGCATCTCTTCTTAAAAGATGAAGTGCAAGGCACGGTAACACAACAGACAGTGTGGGGAAATGGCAAACCCATCACGTGCCCATAATGCTGCTGCACAGAGCAGGTCCGTTTCTGATTTCAGCTATCACATTTCAGCTGCAGTGCACGGGAGTTGGGGCTGGAAACCCCCTGTCACACCATTGCCGTGATGTGGGTGTGTTCAGGTCCAAATGTAAACTTTGCAGACCAGTAAAGCACCCAAAAAATTAATGGCCATTGCATTCTTATGAGAAAGCTTGGCATCGGAATAGATCACCTTAACTCCAAGTCCCCTGGAAATTTCGCAGCAATTAGGCAAGGCAGGCAGGAAAACTCAGAGGCCCAGGACCTGCAAGTCTTCCTACAGGCTCTTCTCAGATAGGAAACCCTGACTTGGCTAATCATTTTAGCATGAACTGCAAAAAAACTCTGGATGGCCAAAGGAAATGAGCTCGCATTAAAACTATCACACTGCCTTTCTTGGTGAGAAGAATAAAATATCTCTATCTCAGATAAATTCAGACACACTGTGCATGGTCTGTTGGGTTCTTCCCATTCATGCTGTTATCAAGAGCTCAGCAGCCACATCAGCTTTGTCTTCAGTTTGAGTATTTTCCTGTTTTACTTTCTCTGCAGCTTATCGAGTACAGACACTGTTCTTTGATAGCTCCACAGATAACTGCTCTTTCTGGACTTTTATTTTCACTGTTCATGAAGCATCTTACATGAGTGGATCTCCATGTACTTCAGGAAGTTCCTGGAAGGGAGTATCTGGAGGCAGATGGGGTCTGATTATCCAGTACCTCGTGCTGCCCTTCATAATAACATAAAGCTTAAAGAACTGCAAAGCAGTTCAAGGTATGGGAAAGGAGAATTCATTTTCACGGAATTACAAATCCTGTCTGCTTTTCATGATGAAGTTGTATGCTGGTGAGCATTGAGCCTCTAGAAAATAATTCTCACACAGAAGAAGACACAAGAGGTCTGTGGCAGACCCAGAAGGCAGCAGTCAGCTGTCCCAGCCCCCGGTGCCTTGTTTCAACAGTGAGCCTCAGGAGCAGTGGAGACTTGGGCTCAGGTACCGGGTGACTTGGGAAGATGACATTTTTTTAGCACTTAGGATTTTCACTGCTGCCATGGTGCCCAGGTGCCCACCCCAGACAGGTGCTTCCAAAGCAGCTGAGCAGCATCCCTTCTTGTTTCTGAATAATCTCTCATGTCCATCATCCCAGTGGGGAAAAGGAAAACATGCTACAAACAGGACATGCCTCGATTTTTTTTTTTTTTTACCAGACAATGTTTTTTCCAGTCTTTTTCATATTAAATGTCAGCTTCTCTGCTTTGGGACATCTAGCTACAGGTATGCAAACCCAAGGATGTGATTTATTCACTTGTGACCCTCTCTCCCACCCATAGCCAAACAAATTGGTGATGCTTTAACAACAGCTGCACGTGGCAGCTCAGAACGCAACCAACAAAATTACCTGGCACAGTTGCAAGTTGTTCACCGCACTGACAAACAGTTACCAACCACTTTCTTCTGCTCTCTGAGCTTAATCATGTTACAGACACCGCTCGGAAACCACATCCTTCTGTTGCAGTATGACTTGTCCCCGCTGCTTACAGCACACTTTCTGATTAAATGCATGAACGCCATGTTTTATCGCAGGGAGAAGTTGCTGTGGATGTTCAGAGGATCCCCAGCCTGCACAGAGGATACTTTGCCCACCAGCTGCAGAAACTCGCTCCAGGCACCAGGAACCCCTTTGCCTTTAGCCAAGTGCTATCCTCATCCAATAGTGGACTGCTTGGCACGCTTTCTCCAGCACTTTTGGCTCACATGTTACTTGCTCTATAGCACATCACTGCTACTTTACTCAAAGGAAATCTAACAATCGTGCCACGGATGTAAGGGAAGAAATTCACTTCTCGTAAGCTGACTAGAAAGACGCAAATTCTCTGCCTACCAACAGGAACGTGCCTATGAATAGCCACTGTGTAAACACAGATTGCATATTGCAGAATGACACCGAGCGTAGTCACCGCCAGCCATCTCTTCCTGAAATTCAATAGACATTGATATTTATACCCAGCCTTTGAGGTTTAGCATGCTTCAGCACAAATATACATTTATTAATACCACATAACTGGGCCTTATTGACTCTTATTGAGTCTTATTCCACTCACAGATACACATTTTTTCCTGGACTGTCATGCTTGAAGTAAGTTAAGCCAAGAGTGAATGATCTTTTAACAGAGTAAGTAATATATGTAGGGACACATTTGGCATTATTTTCCTTACTAACCTTCACCAAAGTGATATTTATAGAGGGCTACATTCTGCTCAGCAGTAGATTAGTGCTAATGATATATGACTCCAGTGGTTATAGTTGATCTGAACATATATTGACAAAACAAGGAGTGGGAATTTGGCCCAGCATTCTCAGAATAGGAGTACTAGGACTGGAGTTATGCCAGGGGAGAATTTGGTCCATACTCTTTCTGAAACAAGGGAGCCAAATAATGCAAAAAAGGAAGCTGGTCTGAAGTCTGTTTACAAGAAAATCCATGATCTTCAGTTATTTAGAGTCCAGCTAGAGGAAGGTTAAGTTAAAGAGCAATACAACCTGACTAAAATAAGTTATTTCTCCCTGTAAAATGACCTTTTAATAGAAATAAGGACAACTAAAATTCTTAAGACATGACCTTGCTGTGGAAATACAAGCCTTTTATGTTTTCCATCTCAGACCCTGTGCTGTACAAAGACATCACTTCACCTATAAAGCAGTCTCTGCTTCTACTGTCCAGTAATCTCACGAATCTTCATCAATATAAATGCTTCAGTCACCATAGCAAATAGTCTGGTCTGTGTGCCTGAGGTTCACTTATACCAGACAGATCTGGAAGTTAGCAGAGAAACATGCAATGACCCATGTTATTACTCATTTATTTGCCCAAACAGGAGTTGGGTTCTGCCATTTCCAGCTCAGAAGACCCAGCACTGAAGCAATGGCTGCCAGAGCTTCACCGGCAGAGCAAGGTGCACTGATTACACCCTTTTTTCCTTCCAGACTGACCCTCCCTTTCCCCTCCCCTGACATTATAAATAGAGCTCATGTCTACTGCAACACTGGGCTGAAATAGGTCAGGGAGTCTTCAAAGAAAAATCTACATGCAGGAGTCATGAATTTCCATCCAGTAGCAGACAACCAGCAGGCTGGAGGAGGCAGAAGCAGAAAGGAGTTGGCTGATGTTGGTCCGGGGAAGCTGCTGCTCCTTTTCTCTTTCTCTGCAGTGCCAGATGGCCGGTCCCATCCCGCTTGCTGCATTTTGGTGTATCACAGCAGGCACTGCCTAGCTGTGCAGGAGGGAGGGAGGCGGAAGTGCCAAGGTGAGCAGGTTGTGAGGCTCTGCACAGGCAAATTGTGCTGCTGACTCAGTCAGCCAACTCCCCTGCAGGGGTCTTTCTTTAAGGCTGAATCTCAACACCTCTCCTGTCCAAAAACGTCCCCAGCATCCAGACAGAGATGAATGAAAGAAGAAAACACACCATGCAAACAAGCCTTCAGCACTTAGCTGATTTTGCTGGGGAAGATCCCATGTGCTAACTGCCTCCACTCACACGCCTAATTGCTTCTGAGTGCAGTACCTTCTGAGAAAATCCCGCTTGCATTGACACTCATTTTTCAGGGTGTAACCATTGGAAAAATAATGAAATAGGGTAAAAAACACTTTTTAAATAAAAATAAGCCAAGTCCATAACAGATGCAAATCTTTCAGCACTTCAGCTCTTCTTTGTCTAAAAACAGAATAGAACTCTGCCATAATTTGGCCGGATCTGCCAACATATTTATGTTCATATCTCATGGGTTTCAATGCGAAATGGGGCTAAACTATGTGCCATATTCCAAAAGCTGCTAAGTTTTGTATTTGGTTTTTCGTATTTGTATTTTGTATTTGAAAATAATGAAAGCCATAACTTTGCCAGTGAATGCAGGAAGCTAATTTCACTGATCAGCTCCATCTTTAATGTGGCATCATGCTGTACCAAGTGTTTTGTTTGCAAAATACAAACAGACAAGTTCTGCTGCTTGAGAAACATTACGTTTTTTCAGTCAGACAAAGACATTTGTGTGCTTTGCATTGGCCAGGCACAAAACTGAGCCAAAGCAGTGGGAGGAAACAGACAGCAAACCCCCAGGTTCCAGTTCTCCTCCCCAGCCAGCTGCCTCCTGCTTGCCCTCTTCTGGCTCCTTGGCTTTTGAGCTCGTGGCCTCATGGTATCCTGGCTGCAAAAGGAAAGCTCGAGGTGTTTTACCCAGCCTGACCTACACTGCTGTGGTTAGGCTGTGCTCTTCAGTGATATGCATTGTAGCTGGGAGCCAAGGCAGGAACTCCCACTTTCCACCCGAAGGCCAGCAGCATTTCTGTCTTCTTGAGGAAACCTTGCCACTGCTCCACAGCGCCAGAGGACACTTACATCTCGCAGAGATGTCACAACTGCAGCTTTGATGGAAGCACACGTTTAGGAGAGGGACGAAACCTCGGGCACATCCTTACCAGTGCTGGAACTGGTGCCTTTCCTTGCGGCTGTGCAGCCAGTGCCGAGATCCAGACTTGTCCCTGCTCCGCATGTGTGACCCCAGGCGTCCCTGTCCGCCCCACAAATTGCACCTCCAGTCCTGGAGGGGATAGTGTCTTCTGTCCCCACAGGTAGTCCTGCTGCTGTCATCAAATCTATTTTGTAGGACTACCTTCAGTATTAATAGGAATACATTACGAGGAATTACTTGTAATTCTCCTTTTGCAGGGAGTAAGACGAGGCTGCCTTTGTCCTGATTTTCAGATGTGTTTTTTTTCATTTAGTACATTTCCCCTCTGTATCACTCCCAAAAATTGTACAGGCTGAAACATTTCCAACTTTAACTTGAAGCATAAAGTATTTTTTTTCCAGATGATCCCTATTTATGGGCTCACAGCACTGGCCAGTGTGGTCTCAGAAGGCTGAATTGAAGTAAACAACATATTGAAATATATTTAGTGAATTATCATGCAAACCACAGAAGAACATGAAGAGAGAGAGGAGAAGAGGTTTCTCGGCTGGATAGTGATTTAATGTTTTCTGTCAAAGAAATCAGATATTAAAAAGGCCTATTAGGTCACTGAGCTCAGCTTTCCTGGGCCAGACCATAATTGTTTCTTATGATAAACATAATTTCAAGCGCTTTATCTAGTTAGGGTTTAAGCCCTGCAAATGAAAAGGCGTGTACCCCCACCCTCGAGGAAAAATTCCGCAAACTATCACATCTCCCTGTCTCACACAATTATCTGAACACCCATTTTGCAGATTAGGATGTGTAATAGTAAGGATGGGAAGTCATTTTATAGTGTCAAAGTGTGTGTAACATCACTCAGGGCACAAACTTTATCTGTTGCTCTTCCTTCCCCTAACAACATAATATAAATGCTGTGCAAATGATATTAGAATGGTGCAACAAAAATTATGATAATGAAGGCAGGACTATCACTCATTTGACATAATGTTAATGGGCTGGATTTTTGGCCTGAAGAAACTACATATATTGGCCTGTGTATACATGTTCAGTATGGCTTTACTGAATTAATCATGGAGTCATGAAATGTAAGGCATGTGACATGCATCAATCAGGTCATTTAATCATGCACGTAGCACTTTACTGTGGCACTCAGGGAGCTGGGTAAGGCTCCAGAGCAGGGTGCTCAGGTATGCTCTCTCTTCCTGCTTCTGGGCAAAACTTGAGGATCTTTTAATTTCGTGTGGGATTTCTAGTCTTGCAGCAATCCAGCCAGAGCTATTGCATGGCAGCTGCCCCCTCCCATCCTCTCTCTCCAAGCTGCTGGATGTCTATGAATAACAAACGTTTCCACTGCATAACGAGTTCGATTTTACAGCACTTGATCTTGTCAATCTAGCCTTTTCAGGAAGCATCAAGCTGTTCAATAATGTATGAACAACAAAAGCACTGCACACTTGTAGAGTAGGTGCATAATGCAGGGAAGCATCACGTGGATTTTGTGAGCATCCCATAGCAGCTGCACAGCACATTGCCACCAGGCTGACTGTTCCGGGACACACAGCATGGTCAGCGCAGCCAATCTACAGATCATCTTCTTACTGCTCTTGAAAAAAGTGGATGTTTATCGCTCTGTGCTCCCTTACAGAATGGCTGTGCAGCAGATGGTTGTTGGGTGTGATGCTTTCTGGAAGACAGCAGAGATGCATTTTGTCCAAATTCCAGGTGGAAATATTGCCTCAGCAGGAGTTCAAAGCTGGTACCACACTGCTAAAACACAGCATGGGTATATGCTCTGGGGGATGCAGGCAGCTCAATGTTCAGACGCACTGTGTCTTTCAGCCAATCTGTTTGAACAATATTAACTTGAAGGCTGCATAAAGCATTAGGAGAAATTTGACCTTCTAGCAAAGGCCATCACATCTCAGCCACTCCTACGGCAAGGGCAGCAGACCATGCCTGGCTGCAATGTGTCTGCCAAAAATGCATCTGATGATTTCAGGAGGCAGAGTAATCCTTACTTCCTTTGGAAGTTTGTTCTTGCCTTGTTGTTTCATCATAGTGTTTGTTTTTTAAACTTTGCAAAAGTTATGATCATTGATGATAAAAATCTGTTTAAACCAGTAACCACTTGTGCAACTCTATCCCAGCAGGTCAGCAATCTCTGTGAAAGGATGTGATGGTCTCAAGCCAGTACGCTCCATATCATCAAGATTAAAAAATAAATCTCCACCTTACCCTTATGCAGCAATAGTTCACAGCCTGTCTAGGTGACCTCAGCAGAGACGACTGATTGGGTTTACAGAATTGACAATCTTTGTAAAATTTCCAGGCAGGTCAAGATGCCATGCTACTTGTAACTCAAGTACCTCTTAATTTCAGCATTCTGCTTTCCTTTATGACTCAGTAGCTGGGCAAAAACTGAAGGAAATCCACAGCAGTGGATGGCAAGTGAGGTACAGTTGAATCATAAAAACTGCCAGACAATTGTGAAGGGAGCACTGGATATTTTTGCATACTTCATTTGAGCAATAAGCTTACAAGAAGAACTTTCAAGAATGTGGATATGTTCACCAAGAAACCAGCTTGCACAAAGACAGGCTTTTATTCTTATGAACTTATGCACATGTTTAACTCAAAATGGAATGATCCAAGAGCTCAAAATCAGGCCCACATGCACAAGCCTTTGCAGGCAGCAGGACTCTGTGGATGCTGTAAGCAGAGCACAAAACGGGCTTTTTACAGGAGCATTGTCACACAAAGCCCAGCAGCTCGCTTCCCAGCACCGCATCTAAACAGAGTTCAGGTGTTTCGAAAATTGCCATATTGTCTCTAGTCTATACACTAATTTTCCAAGACTGATACTGGGTAAGCACTGGCCCTGTTAAGTACACGTCTGATCTCTATTAGGCATTAAAACTCTTAATTTAAAATAAAAATGCAGAGGGGAAAAATGAACTTCAGAAAGGATATCCAACAGAATTTTTGTTGAGGGCAAGAAAGGGTTTTAGGCAACTTCCATTTGCTGTATTGTTTCCAAAAACAATGAAACACTTTCAAAGTTTATGTTTCTCTTGACATTTCTCAGATACTAAAGTACTGAAAGGCAAGACTGGGAGCCACAAAGGTACTTAAGTGCTTCTTGTTTAATTAAGGGTTAGTCAACCAAATACTTGAGCATCTGGGCATGCATGTCGTGCTTTCTTTCACAAGACATTTGTGGCAGAACAGAGACTAGATACCAAATTTCTCAAATTTTAAACTGCCTTACAAGTCAGCCTAATTTTCACACCCAGCTAATGGAAAATTTTCTTGGGTTTAGTGGACTTTGCTAAAGATCTGAAGTTGCCACTCAAGGCAGAAATAATTTCAGCAGGGGACTGGGACCCAACCAGGTTTCTAAGAATGTTTAGTCATGTGTACTTGCCACTGCAGATATAAAATAAATTAATGGATACCATTACTGAAATCCGAGTATTTGCGAATGTTTCGATGTTAAATATTAGGAGTAACTCAGCCAAAATCTTTCTCTTACCTGTTTTTCAAACTTGTCTGCTACCATCCTTGCCAATGGGTTTGAGTTTTGAACCAGGCACTTTAACAGCAACTCAAAGTGATCTTACTTGAGCTGAAGAGTGAACTCCTCTTTGCTTGTGGCTTAATAACACTGATCTTCTACTGCTTGTTTTAAAAATTCTTATTTCAGATAACATTATCATGGAGTCCAGCAAGAAACAAAAAGGTGTTTACATCATTCACGTAGTTTACTTACATTTTAGTATTACATTCAGATTACACGACGAAAACCAACCTGTTTGGCTACCCTTTTCCCCTGGTTTAAATAGCACCATGCTGCAGAGTGTGGGATTCAGACGTGGCACAGCAAGTACCTGCACTCAGGCAAACAAACTGTTTTCTTATGTTGGGATGCCATTTCTAGTACATTATTTGGGGGCAAAAAACCCCCAAAACACCAAAACAAAAACCCAACCCCCTTCCATGTATTCCTCTCCAAGCATTTTGTATGGCTGCCTGTGACTGTAGCGTTTGGATGCATTCCCAACAGTGGAGTCCGCAGAGTGTCTGTCTGTTGAAGGCTGCTTTGCCTGAGGAAAAGATCCCTTTTGGAATAGATAGAAGGGAAAGGATGGAGGAGAATGTTTCTGTGGATGTGGCTTTACTTATGGTGGCGAAGTCTGGTCTGAGAAACTTCTCAGTAGTTCTCAAAGACTAGGTTCAATCAGTCTCCTTTAAGATATGTAAATTACTAATTGCATTGTGCCCTTTTTAGCCAGCCAGTTGACTAAATTATACAACGCTTCATTTTGCAAAAATAGAAAGTATTCCCAGGCAAAGCAGATCACAGTTCTCAAGCAGCTGATTTAAAATTGTTTCTCCGGGAGAAACCTTGAAAACAATGTAACACCCCAAATCTGCTTAGAAATTTTGTAGAGTAATAGCATTCTGTTCCCATTAAAAGATAAAATCCTTCTATATCATCATCTTTCAAAATAGGAGTTATATAACACTCGACATTTAATGAACTTTTATTGACGTCGATGGGACTACTTATGCCGAAGCTCCTCTGCGCGCATTTAAAAGCCAAAGAGCACACAGGCGAGGGAAACTGCAGCGATGCCGTGATGCAAAGCAGAGGTTCATACCCCAGCTCTCCGAGGCTGCAGATAATAGATTTGCCTCTGTCCTAATTATACACTCCATCTCCGTGCATTAGCATGGAGCCTAGAAAACCTGACTCATCATCCCTAACAATCCCGGCGACCCGAGGCAAACACACACACACACACAATCGCATGCGTGCTCCCAACTTCCCGCAGAGCGAACAGCTCATCCTGCTCCGCCTGGCAGCAGCAGGGAGCCGTGTCCCCGCCGCTCCGGCAGGGAGAGCAGCTCGCCCCCCGCCCCGCGAACGGGGGTGTCCCGGGAGGATGAGCATGGCGAGGGCCGAGGGCTGGCTCTGGGCCCGGGCTCGGCAGGCAGGCGGGGTGGGGAGCTGAGGCCGGCAGGTCACCACACGGGTGCCCCGAACTGGGAGCCCCGGGGATGCTCCAGGGGCAGCGGCAGCGGGAGCGGGAGCTTTTTCGGCCCGGGGAGCGGCGGCCGCCGAGACCCCGGCCCCGGGGGCGTGGCCTCCGGGCCGGCTTTGCACGGCGCCCACCCTATTGGCTAGAGGAAGGCACGCGCCGAGGCGCCGGCCCCGCCCCCTCTCCCCAAGGCTGCCCAGAGACGCCGCCGGCCCCGCCCCTTCCCGGCGCCGGCCCC
>VZTG01001555.1:264586-361779 GCA_013397845.1 Melanocharis versteri
CCCCCCGTCCGCTGAACCACATCCCTGCAGTGCCCGGCCGCTTCCCTGCGGACCCCCGTGCCCCCGGAGGGACGCGGCGGCTGCACCCCCTGCTCCCGACATCTGCCCTGGCGGAGGTGCTTTTTGTTTGTCCAGTGCAAATGAATTAAAACTGCTGAGCTGTTCAAATGCGCCGAGTCTCCCGAGCGCCCAAGATGAACGCGATGCCGGTTTTTGGTTTTATTTTAATTCAATCTCTCCCAGCGCATTTTGCTCCAGGTTGGTTCTTGCAAATGCTAAGAAAGCCTGTAAGTCAATGAGCTCAAATATTTGCGCTCTTTGTCCAAAAACTGTTTTTCTTCCTCTGTGGGTCAGGCCAAGTGCCAATCAAAGTTGTTTTTCAAGCCTCTCTTCCCTGCAGTAGGACTGCTTTTTTCTTTCTTCCTTTTTTTTTTTTTTCCAAGGGCTTGGTTTTTGGAAAGGAGGTGTGTATTTAGGGGAGGGGGAGGAGAAACATTAAAAATCGGTCAGAGAGAGAAGCTGATCTTAAAAATCGTGTTTCTTGAATATTTTAATGGAAACAAAATCTTATTAAATGTGCATGCTTGGTATGTGCAGTTATTTTTTCCATAAACTCTTGGATCATATTACAGTTGATACTTGGTGCTCAGCTCTTAGCTCAGCTTGCGAGAAATGTAATGGATCAGAGAAGCACACATCAGCAGAGTCTGATTTTTAACCATTTCGTTGCAGGACCTAATCCCTTCTTGGCTTTAGCTTGCTGCTGTTCCCGCTCTAAGAAAAACAAGTACTTAAAACAGAGAAGTTCTGCAGGGTTAAAGCCTGAAACAGCTTCAGACTTGACATATGTCTAAAGACATACAAATTAACCAGTGCCAAATATGTCTGTAGAAAAAGCAGGGAGGGAGCTTGCTTTGTTCTGCCAAATAATCAAAATGCTTTGTTGACAAATAAAGCGGTGCTTGGCAGCACTTGTAGATCTAAAATTAAATTTAAGTTATTGAATTTTTTTTAAGCTGTATTCCCATCCTGCTGGGTAGGACTTTTTTTGTATACCTCTTTAATATCAGTGGGAGGTTGGAGGTGGGGACAGGGTTAGATGGTACTTTCTGGTAACAGGAAACTTGCTGGGTTTGATTTATTGTTGAATTTTTATGTTATTTTATAGTAGTTTAGGGATGATGGTGAAACATAGGGACCCAGCTGGGTCTGTTGAGGAAGGCAGCTTCGTGCTGCTCTGCTTTGGCTGTGGTCATTTCAGCCATACAAAATTGGGGAAGAATAAAGAAACTGAGCGACAGCCCGTGAAACCCTCTTGAAACATTGGTGTTCTGTGCTTTCAGTGGTGGTACTGGGACATAGTTCCATCTCTGTTGTAGGCTGGACAATAAAAATAGAAGTGTGAAACTTCTGACTACATCTGTCATTATTTAAAAGTTGGTGTAATAAAAATCACTGTAAATTTTCACCTTTTGCACCTCATTGGCAAGCATGAATGTAGAAAACATGAGGAAAAAAAAAATGCTTAATAGAAGCGAGATGCAAATTTGACCTGAGTCTCAGAGTAATAATCTTCAGATAACTGCTGCCTCATCTGTTCTTTTGGTGGTGTTGGGGTTTTTTTTTTATGCTCATGTGATAATACACTGGAAAAAATGATTGGCCTTGAAACATGCTGAATCTCTTCTGCCCTCCTCAGTCTTAAGTCTTTATTTGAAGTCATTTTAATGCTCACAGTTAAGGTAGTGCTGTTGTCAAAATCGTAAGGGGCAAAGCAAGCTTTCAACTCAGTGGCATATAATGAAGTTTGAAACAGTCTAGCAGGTTTTGGATTCTCATGGGTGAAGGTAAGTTTCTCTTTCAGCAGGGAAACAGGAAAAGCTGGATGCAGCACTTTATGCTTTGTCCAATTTCAGATTAATCAAACTTAGGTTTCATTATGGAAAGTTCTATGGGGGCAGCACTGAGAATCTTGCTAAGGATTCACGGGTTGAATTTGCCTATGAAGAAGGTTTCTCATACTGAAAGGATACAATTTCCAGTTGGGTTTATTGTTATGGTACGCCTTAGATAACCAGATCTGCTTGCAGAACAATTGTTGCTAATCAGAAGGGCTTAGACAGTCATAGATACAACAACTGCATCATTATTTGGTTTAGGAGAAAACAAAAAAAGGACAATCAGTAATAGATGATGCTGTCTTGGGTTTGGTGAGTGAGCTTGTTGAACAGACAACCAAGGGTAATGCTTTAACTCAGTTTAAAATAAATGGAAGAATGACCAAAACAAGATGGGTAGCTGTGGTTTGTGGGATGGATGGGCAGCCTTTGGCACAAAACCGTGGCATACCAGTAGGGAAGAGGGAAGGGTGCCTGACATGGCATACGAGTGCTGTTGCCAAGCCTTTCCTAGAGGTGGCTGAGAGCTGCTGCCACTTCAGTAACCAGAACAGCTTCAACTCTCCCCTTTGAAAATGCAACATGTAGGGGAGTCCCTGGGCAGGGGACCTCCTCCGGGGAGATATCCTGGAGCCTGATGGAAATCCAAGGTTCTCCTGCCTAAACAAAATCGATATCCCAAGCAAGAAAGAAGAGAATATATAGGAAGAGCTCAGTGTTTCTTTGGACAAATAACTGCTTCAGGAAGGCTTTTAGGAATAAGCAAAAAGTCTTCAGGGGATGGAAAAATCCTGATATGTCAGGAAATGTAGGAGCAGGGGGGATTTGCCAACAGTTCAAGCTTAGTTGCAAATTGCAAAGCGTGTGAAGTAAAAGGTTCTTTTACGTGTACATACAAGTCAGTAGGATAGAAAAGGAAAGAAGTATAAACATGGTTCCAGGATTAAATATTTGGTTTGTGTTAGATTTCAGTGAGGGAGATAGAAGGGCGATGGCAAGATGAGTGGTGGGGGAGTTTGATTTAAAAGCAACCTTCAGTGTTGGCAAGGTGGAAGTGGACCCGACTTAGCTGACCCTCCTAGCTTGAGCCAGTGTCTGTGCTGGAGTGCAGCATAGAGGCATATGAAATCCAGGAGTTTCCTGGTATTTATAGACCAACACGAGAAGAAATACCCATGAAAATGATTGACATAATTTCCTCCTCAGCCTCCCAATCCAGTCTCCTTCTTTAGTACAAGTCTCAATACTGTACAAAGTTACTAAAGCAAATATGAAAAAATATGTGTGACGTGATATCACCAGAAGTAGGTCATGCTAGACTCATGTAGTGGTCTTCTGTTGGTAAGACAGCTGCTAGAGTGTCCTCTTCCAAAAGCTTTGAATGGACTAAAACTGCACTGTAGTCATTAAACATTTGAAGTAACATCAAAGATTGAACTCGACACTGCAAGTCAATGCAAATTAAATGTTTGTATTTACTAACATCAGATGTTCTACATATCAAAAAGTTTAACTATTTGGGCAAATTCATAACAGAAGAGTTAAACAGCACATGTAAATATGAAATAGCAACACCTCTCAGTACAGTTTCTGTATGCTTTCCTGGCTTTTACATGTATCCTGTTGTCCCCTAGCAGTGACAGGTTACTGGGCAGGAGGGACCTTTGATCTGACACAATTAGTCTATTTTTCTGTTACTGTTAATTACAGTGATTGGGAGCTGATGGGAATGGGAATTATGGCGGGCCATGCTGAAAGGAGAAGTCACTGTGCTGGGAGGAGAACACAAGTGGTAAATGTTGTTGCTCCAGGAAGACAGGGACATTTCATGGAGAGCTGGGAGACCTTGAGCACTGGCATAGTTAAAGTGGTGTGGAATCCAGAGGTGTGAAATGTGAGAGTTACAGGCTTGGCTGTTTGGTACTTACCACTTTTAACAAGAGCAGCTCCTTGGAAGGAGCAGGGAGAAGGATGTCAGTGCAGGAGGACCAGCAGCTTCCTGTCACCCTGCAGGGCTGTGGTGTTGGAGAGGAGGGAAGCTAGGAAGGATAGACCCTGATTAAACAGGCACAGAGGGAAGCTGGCTGGGTGCTGGTAGAAAGGGCGTACTGATTTTGCAGAAGGAAACTAAAAAAGTTTGCTTTTTTAATCCAGCAGAAACAAAGGCTGAGCGGGGATATGATCCGTGTCTATAAATACATCTCATGGTAAGAGCCAGTGAGGAGAAATTAGCTCAAGAGTAGATGGATGTAATATGGTCATAAATACATTTAGGCTGGAAAATGGAAGTGTCCACAGGTATGAGGATCTGGAAGAGTTTGTTCTGGGTCTGATGCTGCCAAAAAAAGCACCCACTTTTAAGATAGAAAAATGCGTGAACGTCATTAAATGATGCGGTGCTTACAATAGCACTAGCCTAGGTTCAGGGAGTTGAGGTCATATCCAAAAAAAAAAAAAAAGAAAAGAAAAGACACACTTTCATTCACATTATTGTTCTGTGTGGGTGAGTGAGAAAGTAGCCCAAAAGTGAACCAAAAATAGTTTAATGTCAGGTCTCATAAGCCTGTGTAAAGTAAAATATGTGTCACCATGAGTCATGAAGATGCATGGAGATGCTGTTACCTGCACTGTAAAAATCAAGAGGCCTTTCAAGGATATCTCAGCTATTTTGAGGGAAGTCAACCTGGTTCAATCTATTCTGAGCATAGGCAAATCAAAGTTGCTATGCCTTTGCTTGGAAAACGCCCTGGGTTTTCCAGAATGCAGCATCTTTTCTTTTGTTGAGTTGCATAGTCTAGTTGGCTTTGGAAATCTCATCAACAAACCTTGGCTGTCACAGAGAATCTTAATTTGTAAAATCAAATTATGTCTTCTATAGTTTGATGCCTCTTAATAATAATCTCTCTTCACATTGTAGAGGATGTGAGGGGTTTCCTAGATGGCTTTGAATCTCCAATGTGTTTCTTCCTAAATGAGTTCTCAAAATTATTTGCGAAGTCTGTCATGAAAAATCAACTCTGCTTGCATTGGTTCTAATTTTAGCAACATTCTGTTGTGTAAAACATTGTGTCTGCCTTCAGTGTTTGTGTCTTCCAGTCCCCTGGAGCACGGGTGAAACGTGGTGAAACCAGCTCAGGTCACTCCTCCAACTAATCCTGCATGCACAGCTGGGGGGACAAGATGGAATTTTTAAGATCCAAAAACGTAAAGCTATAAACCAAGAGCAACAAACCAAACTTTTTAGGTCAGTTAAAGTCGACAGCAACATGCTCCTCACTCTCATAATTCATTCTTACTTTTTCTTGAAAGATTTGATAAAAAAACTCCCAACAAACAACTAAGAACAGGGTTCTTTCCTGTGAAGTAAATGCAGTGAAAATCCAGAGTTGACTGGTTTCTCTCCTTCCCCATCCTCACGAGTGTTTCAGTAATTTGTATCTTTTCAGAATCTGATCCATTTAACTGATTGTTCACCCATTCCCTGTGTAATTATAGTCTTTGTGTCCTGAAATCAAAGGGCGGTATTGCTCTTTGCACAGGTATGCTGGTCCTGAGGCTTCCTGGGTTCTCCAACTTTTGCCTACTTTTGCCTTAAAAACTACTGTAAAGAAATTTCCTTGTGTTTTCCTAGTTTTACGGGCTGAAAATGAGATGGCAGAGCTATTAAATTTTCATTACACCTGTAATGAGAGTGGCATGAGTGAAATGAACCTCTGGTGAATGACGCTGTTTTGCAATGAAAAGCTGTAAGAGGTGGCCTCGTAGCAACCATGCTCATTTAGAATAGTCATTCTCTTCAGAAAAACAAAAGCAAAAACAGAGTCTTCCCTGAATTACAGGGAGGGAATGGAGGTGAGAAAGGAAAGAAAGTGGGCAAGAGGATTTTCTTCAAAGGAAACTTTGAGGTTTAGTGTTGGGAGTGGGTTAGCCAAGCGTGGAGGTTGTCGTTTGCTAAGACTTCTGCTGGTGGGAGTGGAGCATTGCATTAGCCAAATCACAGGCTGTGGTTTGGAGATGTGGACTCTGTGAACATTTGCTTTAAATTTATGCATATTACTTAATTAGGGCTTCAAATCTCACATCTCTTTAAATGGCAGTGTTTTGAAATCTGAAAAAAATAATATGGTTCATTAAGCATCTTTGGTTTTTCCTCTCTCCCACATTGGTGAGGGAGCTGCTAATATTCATTTAGTTCTTTATTTGAACCTCTTTTTTCTGGGTAGGGAGATTTGAGAGAGAGAAGATAGTAGTATAATTCTCCCCTGGCTATGCATAGCTGGGGTCTGGAGATTTTATTATCAGATTTCCATTTACAGGGCTGGAGAATAATGAGGGATCTCAAGCATAGTTTGTGTGGCCAGGCTGAATATTGGCTTTTGTCTAAGTGGGTCAAGATGGACCGGGGGGAAATGGGGCATTTTCAGTAGAAAAGAAATTTGAATTGTCAGGAGTGAGACCTCAGTTAATGAGAAACTGCACCTCATCAGCTTTGGAAAAACCTGTATGGAAATAATTTATGCTGTTTAATTTCTCTGTTCTTTGCAGGTGTTCCTGTTTGTATGCAGAGGTGCTTCCCATTGTTGTCTCTGCAGCCCAGCCTGGTAGTCTTTGTGCTTTGAGTAGGAGCTATAGGGAGTGTAATGCAGATGAGTCAAATTGTGAAATGGCATTACAGGGAGGTAGGGATACTCTGCACAATTTTTTTCTGATTGTTTGCCTATCAGTCAGTCCATGAAATACATTACAGATAGTTCAAGAAATTTTATGCAGTTTTTGATATGTCATCCTGGGCAGACCAGTGTTACTGATAATAGGGGAGGCCATGATCAAGGGGTATTAACTTTAAATGTCTCTCTTAATCACTAGTTTCAAATATTTATTATAGGATGCTTCTTGTGTGTCAGGCATTAGATAACTATCACTCGGGGCAAAATACTAGTATAGATGGTAGTTAATATTATGTGTTTATGAGGCTGAAAAACTGTTTTTTTCCTGTTACAGACCATATCAACCATTGATTTATTCAAATATCTTCATTCTCACATCTTACTTAAATTGAAAGGAAGGTGTTTTGAAGCATGGGCTTTTTTCTTGTAGGGCATAATCTTTGTGACAGTCATGGACTTAAGTTCGGGAGAGGCTGAACACGGTGTAAGTGATGATGCTCAGGGTAAGAGACAGAAGTCAGTGCTGTTAATCTAGCAAGATATCTTAATTCTTTCCTGAATGTCCCTGGTTACCTGAATTAGGGTAAGACAAATAAACAGATACGACCTCCTGATTAAACACCTTTTGTTGTTGTTAATGACTCTCATATTACTCTCAAGGTAAGCATCTTGTTTTTTTAGACCAGCAATGGATTTCTAATGGATTCTGAGCTCAGCCCCCAACCTATTAAACTTAGTAATAGTGTGAGGCTACCTGCAGTCCCCTTCCTCAGGGAATCAGGTGGTAAAAAATAATAATGGAGTGGAATATGAAGTATTCCTGGCTTCATGTGTTGGGAGTAGGCTGGAACAGAAGTAATAAGTCTTTATCACGAGGGAATATGGTGTGGTCAGTGTGTGGACCACCCTTTGGCTTGTGGTTTAAATGTTCCAACATATACAAATGGTAGGTTAACATGTATGAAAGCCAGGAGGAATCACATTCTTGAGAATTCTTTGGAGTCATAGATCTCTGTTATCTCTGCAAGTGCAAAAGACATTTGGAAGAAAAGTAAAAGGTAACTTGAAAATCAGGTTTTCATCTATTCAGAATGAGCAATAAAGTCATAAATACAGTCAATATGTCTCAATTGCTGCAGTTTGGAATCAAAATGCGTAATTGTGTATCTGTTTTAAAGCATATTAAATTTGAAATTAGTTTTTTCATGAAACTGGAGAGAAATGTAAATTGTTTCAGTCATTTGACACTTTATAGGATGGGTTAAAAATTGTTTCTTAGAAAGGAGGAATGGTTGCAAGAATGACTCCTCACTTAACATTTTCAAATGAAAAATTCATGCTTCTGAGCAATTGCACATAACCTCAGTAAAACAAAGTTATGTTCATGACAGTGAAGGAATACAAGCTGTCTTGGTGTAAACCATTCTAGAGCAGTACGCAGCTGCTTACTCAAAATCATCATTTATTTGTCTCTGGGCAGTTTATTATTGCATTGGATTTGCTCTGGCTGATACTAACAAAACAATTGAAAGCCAGCATATGTTCTCTCCTCCATGTGAATTCTGCAGCTAAAAACTGTTTAATAAGACAGTGTCTTAACAGTGTTGAACCTAATTTAATAGCACGTGCTTGTAAATATGTTTAATATCTCCTGCTGTAGCATGTGGTAAAGGGAATATAGTTATATTATTGTCTAAGTGTATCTGGAGGGGTTTTGGCCATATGGTTCTAAATCTGTTTTAAAGTAATTATGCCTATTAACTAAAAAAATAAAAAATATTCCCCTCTGAGTTGATTGACATTCCTCTCAGTAAAGCACCCTCATTGCTGATTAGAGGTGTGGAAATAGTAATTTGTTCTAGCATTTAGAAATTTGATTAGACCTCTAATGAAATGGAGCACCTACATGCTGTCTAAATATTCTACCTGACACCAGCTGGATCTCATCCAGTGTGGAAGAACACTTGAAATGTTGCTTTACTACAATATGTTCTCTGTCTTGAAGTCAACGTGCTGCCTGCATGCAAATACCCACCGGCTATTCAGCAGGCAGAGCAAACCTTGAGCCTCCCTGGAAATTGGCATCAAGATGTGATTTTTCCAGTGAGCACTGATTGCCTGACTGCAATATCTGTCTTAGAGTTAGAAAATTGAGGCAACTGTTTATAGAGAAGCACCCATGCTACAAACTCTGTAAGCTGGGCTTCAGGTGGTTGTGCACACACGTTACACACAACATGATGTGTATATGAGGTAGAAAAGTTCCCAATTTGTCCCTGTTGTTGTCTAGTAATAAGGTGACAACAACACACTATAAGTAAGAATTTAAAGTTAAAGCGCCACATTTCTCTCCCCATTATGAGCTGGCTTGTTCAGGTCCCTCCAAAAGCTGATTGCAACACTCATTATGTGCAGTGGCAGCTGTTTGAGCACCCATGTTTTTCAAGTCCTCTTTAATTCAGTTGCGGCCATTTTCACTCCAGACCACTATGGCTAGAAAACTCTAAACTGGGACTCTGTTAGTATCCTGTGGTGGAAATTTCCAGTTCCTAGTGGTAGGAGACATATCAAAATACTTTAGGAACACTTGAGGTGCATGGTGTTCATTAGTCAACAGTTCATTTTACCTGCTTACCTTCTCCCTCTGAAATTCAGAAGATAGGTTCTAATGCATCTCACTAGAAACAGACATGGCCTTTTGTGTTCTTCCTTGTGTTTTGTTTTTTGGTTTGTTTTTTTTTTTAGTTCTGTTTCTCCACCATATTTAATATTTTTACATTTTGCAGTTGCCACATTTAAACAAATGCAGTGGAAAGGCTGAACCAGAAAAACTCCTGACTACTTTATGCCATATTAATGCTTCAGAAATTATTTTCATCTTCTGTTCCCTCCAGAAAACCCAAACAAACTGTTCAATTACATTAGTATTTTACGTTTTGCATCACTGGGGAAAGACTGGATGAGGCAGGGACACTGGGGGTCATTCAAGTAGAATCTGCTTTGAAATAAGTGACTTTTATTCCAGCAATTTAAAACTTGTCTCACTTCTGTGCTGGTGCTTGACAAGTAGTTAGGAGGAAAGGTGTGTTGGTTGAAAAGGTCAACTTAACGTAATTAAAGGTTGAAGGAGCCTGCAGCCAGCATTGTAGTTCTTCAGGAGAGATGGAGCTTGGTGCCTCTTCCACTTGGGCAGAGTCCAAGTGGAAGGAGAGCAGGCTGCAGCCATGGAGGGTATGCTGGAAACATCTTTCACACACGGCTTAGAAAATCAAGAGGGGAATGGAGGTGGAAGGAGGGTCTCCCTCCATGCCCCTGCTCTTTGGGCCACTTATGCAAAAGGCATTAGATAAAGGTATAGTTACTTGACCTATTTATCCAACAGAAACTTGCCATACAAGCAAAAGCAGTTTGACTATCCAGTGCTGTTGCTGTTTTGTATGGGGCACTCCTTTGAGTTAAGCTGTGCCTCATGAATGCATAGAGGCAGCATCCAGCCATCCAAAATTATTAATTTGTCTTGTTTGAGAAGGTAGGTCTATGGCGTCAGTTCTTGTTTCCCAGAAAAGCTGGACAAAAAATTGCATGGTCTAACCTCTGTCTGTATAGAGGTAAGGCTGGTGCAAGTAAAGGATGTGAATGTGTCTCTTAGGAGCTGGGCTTAATCTGATGAAAAGGTCTCAGTTTGGGTTTGGTGACTTCACTAAGAGAAAGGGCAAGTTGACTGGAGGGCAGTGGAGAACCTTATTAAGCAGTGCATATGTGGATTACTCTTCCATAGCTACAGAAGTCTTTATTCAAGCAGGGTATAAAAAAAGTGAGTTTATTATTTCTTACTTACTTGCTGGTGCTTTTTTTTTGTGGAGTCGTTAAGTCACCAAACTGTAGCAAAAGCCCTCTTAGTAAAAGTGTAGGCAGTAATCTGAGAAAATGGTAGCACCTGCCAGCAGAGGCTGGATGGAGGTAAATTTGAAGTTCTGTCAATCTGCTGGCCTGGGTGGCTGGAGAGAGCAGGAGTAGCTGATCTGTCTCTGGACAAGTCCTGTATTTACATGCAGTAAATCTTCTCTAACAGTTAGGAGTCTTCATTTTTGAAAATCAGCATCTCTTTTAAACTCAGTCATGAAAATACATTTGTATCTTAAGTCTTTGCTGCCACCAGCTCAGCTACATTAAGTCAGTGTGTTTTGGAGATTGTATCTCACTAATGACTCACTTCGGTAAGATGTAGCTTAAGATGCAAAAAGTTCTTAAAAAAAGAGAAGAAGAAAGGGGAAGAAACTGCCTGACTGCAAGTGTTCTTATGGTTGTTCCAGCAAGTTGGTGGCTTGCGAATGTGCTACTGAGATGAAGCCTTTCCCCTGTCTGTCTCTTGCCCAGACTTTCCCAGACTAATCAAATGTAAAACAGTGTGTCAGCTCCCTGCTCATTGTAAAACAGTCTCCTACCTTTGCAAACAAGACTCCTTGGAGAAATAAATTGTTCTAATTGGTGACCATTTTAGGATTTCCTATCAAGTGAAAAATCAAAAGGGCTCACTTGTGGTTTTCCATCTGTGGCCCTAGCACCTATAAGATTTTTCTGCACTTCCTTCAGGGAGACTGTGTAAGAAGACTTGCTTCAATAAACTCAGAGACATGGTATGGATGGCACCTCCATCTGAAAAATGCTTACTAGTCAGCTAATCAAAAGAGGCTTAAACTCCTGGCTTAGACAGCAAGGCGCTTGCTCTTGGAAATTGTACCTTTAGGCTAGAGGTAAAGCGTGTTAGTCAGGGAGATTTTATTTTCGTCTGGCACATTCTCTCTGTTTGAGTCATCAAACAAAGAAAGATGGCAAAAAAAAAGTGCTTCTCTTAAAGCAGGAGGATATTGCTCCTTTTGGATGTCCAGGAGGGCTATCCCTTCCCAGGCAGAGCTAGGAGAACAGCATCAGCGTGCCTTGCATTATTTGAACTGTCGCAAAGATGGTCAGTGATCATCAGCTGTACATAAGCGTTTGTCCAAGAAACTTGTGCCAAGGGGGCTTCCATTTTCTTTGAAAAGCTTTCCAATGGATTAACTTAAAATTTTAAGGAACATCAGCCACAAATTTTGCTATAAATTAGAAACCTTTTAACAGGCTCACGTGTTAATATTTTGATGTTGTCTTGAATGTTAATGCAAACAGCTTAGTTAAAGTTCTTCATGGTGAGGTAGTGTAGTCAATATGTGCTTAAATTCTTCCAGTACCATCCATCTAAACAAACATCACGTGCCCATTAGGTGAGTACTGAGGGTTCATAAGTATACTGTCTTTATGTTTTAAGGCTTAGGCATTTTTTTTCTTCACCTTTTTCAAATCCAAATTGAGGGGACTTCTGATGAGGTGCATTCAGAAAAGGGGACTAGTAACAGTGGCTTCCTAAACCAATGTTAGTAAAGAATTGAAGTGTAATGTGCTTAAGATTCTGAAGTAATCATATAATCATATGATACCACCTGTGTTGAACAGGCAGTGCAAGAATGTACTCACCCAGGCACTAAAAAGTGCTCCATAACATGGCCTGCATTGTCTACACTGGGTTAGCACAATGTTTATTTCTGTAATGGTCTAGTTTAGCTAAAATGTCTCCTTGCTTGGGGGATGTCAATTCCTATCTCTATTAGAAAATAGGTTCCATTTTTAAATAGGATTTATAGAATAAGTAGTATCCTTGAACCAATCTGTTGCAGATATATGACAACATGAGGGCAGATACAGTGGGTCAGGTTGAAACTCAAACCCCAGTCTCTGACAGTGGCCAAGGGAAGATATTGAAGAAAGAAGACACAAAGTGAAGCAGTTTGTTACGCACTCCCACAGCACTGTCTCCCAGGCTCCAAGTATTTGCCATTTGAAAACTTCCTGAGCTGGAGGTGAATTCTCCATATTTAATAACCAGTCTTGCATTTCTCTTCCATGAACTTGAACGCTTCACTTTGAAACACACGCTGGCTTTTTGTCCGTAGCATCTTACAGCAAGGATTTCCACAGCTTAGCTGCACATTGTGGAAAAGGCTAAGTACCTCTGCTTGAGCTTGTCGCCTGCTGGGTGGTTCATAATCTTTTTATTGGAGGTGGTAAAAGCATGCTATGCATGGACTGTGACAGCAAGGAGGCAGTCAATTAAAATTATTTGACATGCTTGTGACAGCAATCTCAGCAGTTCAGAGTTGCTGTTTCCAAGACTCAAGCTACTGTGTTTCACAATCCTGTATGAAAAAGGTGGCAGAAAACTAGCTGAGGGAGATCCAGGACTGAGCAGAGCACATTTCCCTCTTTAATCTGTGTGAGAGGATTTTGTTTTCTGAATTTTGGCAAGTTACTTCCATGACGCTTAATCTGTTCCTGCACACAGATTCAAAATAACTGCTATGATCATTGGTCATAAAATGTGTGGGAAAAGCAGTTTGAAAGCCCATGCTTGTGCCACTTGCTTGACTTTCTTACGTCTCTGAATAGAATTTGGTTTTATGTAGTACTTAGTTAGTGAAAGGTGCTTGGGAGTGTATGTCTGCAGCAGCATTTACTACTGAGCAAAGAGATGGTGTCCTAGAAGTTTTTATCGAGCTGGAAACACTACAAGGACACAGACTTATCAAAAGGGAGTGTCGGCAGGGGCACACGCTGAGTTTATTTCTGGAGTGTGGGGCTTCTGCTCTTGTAGCTATTCCCTGAAATGCAACGAAGAAGCACCTGTGATACGCTCCAGGTAGCAAAATGTGCCTCTGCAGCGGGTTGGCTGCTCTTCTGATAAAATTCAGGCTTCCCACTTACATGGCCTGGTTCAATGGGCAATCAGGGGAGCAGGCAGAGTGCATCTCCTACTGAATTTTAAAAGAACAGCTACAAGAAGAGCAATACTCAGAACTAACTGGCCACTGATCCTGTCAGACACTTATGGCAAACCCATGACAACTGTACAGTGAACCTTGCAGGGTGCAAAGTAGTGGAAATGCCTGGGAAGCTGGATTGTATGATCTAAAATCTCATAGTTACTGGTCAAACAGGTTTTCACACTGAAAAGGTCCTCAACCTTTGCCTTCTTGAGTTAAATTCTGTGATGGATTTCCACCACAGTTGGCTTGTGAAGATTTTTCAGTGTTTGGTAGTCTGTACACATGTAGTGTTTGACATTAGTCATGAACATTGCTTGAATAACACCTCAGGCAGCAAAATACTTTGTGTGGCCAGGAGACCAGTGCGGGAGACCTTGGTGCTTTTGATAGTCTATCATGCAGGTAAGTTGAAGCTGGGAAGGAAACAATTCTAGTGAGCTGGTGCAGAGGTCAGAGCCCAGATTCCTCCCCTGCAGCTATGGGGGACTGAGATGCTAATCAGAGGAGGATATTGTTATTATTTTTCCCATTAAAGTGCAAAGGTAGGACTCCATAACTTGCTGTGAGCAGATCTCTTTATGTTCACTCCGAGCTGTCAAGCTTCATCCTTTCAACTGGAAACTCAGCGGTGGCTGACTTAACATTTGTTTGGTTTCTCAAGCCTGTTGTGCAGCAGAGCTTCATGTGCCTGCCTGGCTTAGGAACTGTTAACCAAGGACTTCTTCAAAACCAGTGAAGCCAAGGACTTCTTTAAAGCTGACTTGTAGAAGAGCAGCAGTTGTGCTAGCAGCTGCAGTGTAGGCATAACCTCAGGAGTCTTGCCTTGGTAAAAATCCAGATCTTAATGTTTTAAGGCACACTGTGCCTAAAATGTCTCTCTCTGCACTTTGTCATGATGAATGCAACACCAGTAACAAAGAGGAGAGATGAGAGAATGCAGCCTTGATGACGGTCCCTAGTTAAAAATTCACCCAGTCTGTTTTTATAGTAATGTGCTGTTAAATGCATCTTCTTTTCTATAAACCCTTGGTGATGATGGTCTCTGCTGAAACACTGTAGCACTTAAGGATTTTCAAACATGAATTTCAGTGGAGTCCTTTCAAGACTTTCTTTAAAAAATTGTCCGAGTGTTGTGCAGTGTACTGCCCTTATATTAGTCAAGTGTTTCAATCATTTAGCATCTTTGAAATACTTGGAAAAACCAAAACCAAACAACAAAAAACCACCACACCCTGGGCCACTTTCTTAACAGTAGGAGGATGCCATTATGCATTTACAGTATGGATGAATACCATTCTATTTTGCTTGCTTACAAGGCATGTCTTTTTAGACAATACTTCTATTAAAAATTCGGTAGAGCATTCTTGGGAGACAGTTCTGCCAGAGATACATGATGGATTTGCATAACCCCAGGGGTCTTTCTCTCTTTTTGTTTTTTAATCTCCAGTTGGCAGTATGCCCAATAAATCAAATGTGTGTGTGTTTATGAATTGAAGTATTTAACCATTCAATTACTGCATTGTAAAGAGGCTGTGCTCTCAGTCGTTAATTCAGGTATCAGTTCAGGCCTGCCAAAGCAGCTGCTGTTCTATCTGCGCTTTCTAGCAACGTTTGTTGTACCTGTTGGCAGGGTTGTGCTGCATGGATCGCACGGGAAGTGGATACGGTCTCTCCGCAGGAGGATGGAGGCCACGCGCGTGAGCACTGCCCTTGCCCACGCTGAGCCTGCAGCCTGCTGAGCACATGGGGCCCTTCTGGCAGAGCAAAACCAGGCTTGGTTCGATGGGCTGTGCTCAGGCAGGACGAGGCAGCCCCCTGCATGGAGGCAGCGGATTAAAGGATGTGCTGTGCTGCTTCAGAGAGCCTTCCTTAACATGCAGCGCTCCTGTCCTGGCTGATGAGGAGGCAGATTAACTCAGTGCAGCTTTGCCAACTTAATGGCTAAGGGCTATGTTCTCCAAACTAGATAGTACTGGTCTGTCTCAGTATGTCAGATGTGGACTAAACCTGAAGGTGGAAGGGAGCCAAGGTACAGATAAAACAAGTCCCAGCTAAAACCACTGCAGTTTTCTAATTTTTGCTCTTAATATCTGGTGCTGTTGAAACATAGAAAATGCTCTTCTGCCGTGCTTGTAGTATATTGAGTCATCTAGACATTCACCCACAAGGTCTTCTGTCCTGAGGGCAGTTCTTGGGAAGCACACGAACTCCAGTGTTACTCTTGGGTGTTCAGGGAGGGAAGGAGGTGAAGTTCTCCGTGGATGGATGAGAGAAGTGTTGTTTCTCCTTTTTTCTGTTCTCTCCATAATTTTTGTTTTGGTTTTTTTGTTTGGTATTTTGAGGGGGTTTTTTGAAGGCTGAAGTAGACCAGAAGACCATGTGTTGTCTGCTGGGGATATGTGTCTTGCTGGTCTCCAGACCAACACCTGGTTAGCCATGAAGTCCTGTTAGTCTATGGTGGAAATTCAGGCTTTTCCGTGACACAGTTGATCTCACCTTGAGTTAAGACATCACCTTCCTTTTTTCATTTTAACCAGCATGCAGCTGGCTAACTCTGATTTGAGTGCCTGTGTTTGGTCAGTCGAGTTTCATCCTTGGTATCTGAGAATGACTGGGGAATGAAGAAGAAGTCAGATTTTGAGGTTTGGCTTATATTAAATGGAAGTGATTCTCAAGCAAGAAGGAAGTAGAAAAAGTAGCTGTTTGTCTCTCATCCTTTTCAGGTGTTAATAATCAATGTTTAGGTTTGACTTGGCACCATTAGTTGAGCAAGTTTTCTTGTGAAGGTCTTTCAATTTTTCTAGTCAGGAGCCTCAGCCTTACTTACACAACTAGATGTACTCTGAACTTCAGTCAATATTAAGTTACAGGTGTGTCTTTAACTTGATACATTTAGATCTATTCTGACAAAAAAATTGCAAAATACAGTTCAGGTTTCTTAAATAAAGGTGTGTATTTCAGCATAGTTCTTACTCTGGCGTTTGACTCGCGCTCCTTGTCTGTCTGCTCCCAGTTGCACTTGGAGGTTGGTTTTGGTTCATAGGAATGATCTCCAGGACGAGGAGAGAGATACAACAGTAGGAGTAAGGATGCAAGTGTAGGTTTGCTTTATGGAAAAGAGAGGCTTTTCTGCCTGTAACTTTGTGTTCACTGCTGAGTTTTTCTCCCGTAGGCCGAGTGTATGGGATATCTTTCAAAGATCAAGGAACCATTGTGGGGCTTCTCTTGCCTGACCATCCATCTTGGGTTGGGTAGAAATTGCTGACCTTTGCTTTCTAATTAGTGTGGATTGTGTCCTTAATAGCTGGTGGAGGGATGGGAACTTGGGATAGGCTTCCTTTTATTGTGTGAAATCCAAAAGGGCTGTAACCTGTTACCAGAGCAAAAGCTCTCCATCAATTGTACTACGTTGGCTCTCTTCCCAGCTCTTTGCACCACTTCATCAGCTGTGAGGCACAGAGATGCCAAATTCTTAATGTTAAAAGTTACTGGTTTAAGTATTTTGAAATGCTGTTCCATTAAAAAAAAAGACTTCCTGCTGTTTGACTTCCTCTGCTAATTTTCATCTTTATGGCTTAGTTTGCATTTTTGGAGTTGGACATTCTGTTAGGAGGAAGAAACTGTTGCAAAATCACTTGAAATACCCCTAACAAATGACCGTAGGCTAGGACTTTTGCTTTGTGAACTCCTAACATTTTGACATTGTTTGTTCTGAACATTTCTTTTATTGCTTCTGGAGTTACATCCTGGGTTTAATTATAGGAATGGGTCAGCTGTAAGGAGGAGTTCTGCGCTGTCAGCAAATAAGGTGTTATGCATCATTCAAATCATTGCACTTCACATTTTTGTCTTTTGTCTTTTCTTTTTCTACAGAAATTGTTTTGAATAACAGTTCACCAAGGTTTACCCTTCAAATGTGTGTATAAATTTTTGAAGTTGCAATGCAAACTTCATATGAGATGAATTCTAGATATGTTCTGAAGCTATAAAGCTCCCAATTTTATTACATTAAATGCCATAAACATATTTTTTCCTTTAAAAAATGACATATCAATAAATGGTTGTCAATAAGTGTCAAAATTTCACAGCTTTGCTGAATATACTTCTTTGTTCTTGTCAATCAGAGTCTCTCAGGAGTACTGATGAGTGAAGACAGCTAAACTGTGGCTACTGAGTTTTTATTTTGGTCAGCAAGACTATGTGTAGTTTCAACTATTATATTAATCCTCTGCAAATTTACAACGAATAATAAAGTTACCACCTGAAATGAACTGGATACATCGTAAACTTCTGCCGCATTTCTAAACTGCTCTTCCTCTGCTGAAGTTGGGTGGCTAAATTAAAATGCAGCTTGGCATGCGCAGAAATAAAAAAATCTTTCCTGCATCCTAAGGAAGAGTTTGAGTAAACGTAGATGCTAAGACACAACCAGTGTTCAGATAGCTTTTTTTTTAATGCTTTCTTCTGTTTTCAGCAAGGATGGAATAAGCAGATGGTCTGGTATGACTGTATGACTAAAATTGTGTTATAATTTACTGAAACTCAGAGCATTTGGCTGTATTTAGAGCCAGTGGAGGTAGGTTCCAGGATCCAAGAACTGAAAGTGAAAATGTGTTCAGTAAGCAGCAGTGGGAGTAGGAGAAAACAGTTTGTAGGTAGGGTTTTAACCAGCAGTAGCAGGAAATAATGCTGCTTGTAATGTGAACTAAAATTCAAGGCATTTGTGTCTGGCAGCTGAAAACCAAATGTGGGCTCCATAACATTAAGTCTGTGAGATTGAACTGGTATTTTGAGTTTGAAGAACTGTAAGGTAGAGCTGAGACAGGGAAAAAAAAAACTATTTCTTTGGGAAGATTCAGCCCCAGATAGGGAATCCTAAATCCAGTTCTCCACTCCTGCCCAGTGACAGACTTGATTCAGATTATTGCTGCAGATGATAATGTGTATTTTAAAGAGATAGACCACTGAATTTAAATAACAAAGATCCTTATAAGTGCTAGATGGTAGCAAAATCGCTTGTAGATTATAATATAAGAAAATATAATAAATAATAAGTATATACTCATTAACTTCCCCCAAAGAAACATTTCTGCTTGTTTAGGAAAAAGAGTTTGTTGCTCAGGAGAAGCTAATTTTGGGATGCCCTTAGGATTTATATTTGATCTGGTGCTGTTTATTATCCTGATGTCTTGACGGTGGTGACAAGTGTTGTGAGAGTGGAGGCTCTGAGCCCCTCCATGGGTGTTTCCTGGACACTTGCACTGCTCTGGGAGTTTGCAGGGACACAAGTGGCAGCATTGCTATAGCTCACAAAATTCCCACTTGAATGTTTCTTCCCTGTGATTTCCCTCTCCCCTCCCCACTGAAGCATGACCACCTTGATGTCCAGTGCAGGATGAATTAGATTTAATGTGTCGTGTGTGTACGAAGCCCCCATGCACCCGCAGCAGTGCAACCACTTGCTTCCTGCCCGTGTTTTCTGAATACTTAGATATTCAGAAGTGCTTCCTAAAGCAGCTGTTTGATCAGCCCCACCAGCTAGCACTTCCATTCTCAAACAAAACAGCCTCCTTTTACAGCTTGCTAAAAATAGCCATTTCTTTAAAGCCCGAGGACATGGTGATTCATGTGGTGGTGAAGAGGAAGAAAGGTTATTTCTTTTGCTTTAGGCTTTGGGAGGAAAGCCGCTGTGCTATCCCAGTGCCAGCTGGGCTCATGCTTGCTCCCACTTGGCCTTCATGGTGACATCACCAACCCCAGTGGCTTTGGCATTCCTTGCTCTGCCACTGCATCCTGGCAGCTATTTCAGATGCAGGTGCCACATCCCAGTGCCCTTCTTGGCTCTGGAGGGAAGGATGTGCAGTTGCCGCCACAACTGAAAATAAACCCGTGAGATGGCAAGTTGCAGATTTGTGTCTGTGGGCTGGTGCAGAGCTCGCCCAAGGACGAAGGTATTTCTTACAATTTATAGCTGGGCAAAGGGGAAATGCTCCTGCTTTGAAGCTCCTGACACCATTGCAAGTGCAGTTTAAGGACAGGAAGAAGTCACAGGTAGAGCTGACGTAGGATTTTTCACGGATTCCTGCGTCAGCTCTCCCGTGCTCTGCAGAGGTCTCGTTCTGCTGTCTGACGCCGCAGTGTGCTGCTGCTAAACCTGATCCGAGGCTCTGGCTTGCAGCAGCCCCTCTCTCAGGAACATGCTCAGGCACACTTCTTTCTGCTTTGAAGCCCTTCATCATCTCATTCCTTCTGAAGAAACAGCCCTCAAAGAGGTGCTATTCTTAATGTAAATGGAAATTGTTCTTACTCTAGCAATGTGTTTCTGGAGGATCGGGAAGCAGAAAATGACTGGTAGGTGTGCGTACAGCATTTTAGTTGCTGAGCAACCTGTTTCTTGCTTCAGCCTCTTAGCAAAATAATTCAATTTCAAATAAGATACTTGGGACCCTGGCTGACTTAGTGATAGTTAGTGTAACCTGCAGAGACTACTTGGACAGGAAAACAAAATGGCTTTCTTGGAAAACAAGAAGCTTTGCAAGAATTTTCACCATAAAGGACCGTGTATCTGCACTGTTGCTTTCTAATTCCCATGTACTGTTTTTTATATTTGGGTTCTTGGGTAGACCTTTAATCACTGTTCTAGATAAAGCATGCCCAGAAGCAGTGGTTCTTATCTGCAGCTCAACGAAGCCAACATTATCTTTCTCAATGCTTGTAAACTTCACATGTTTTTATTAATAGCATCCCGAGAACTTGTGCAACCAGATGATGTTTGCTCCTTTTCTCCTCACAAGCTTGTTTTAACCAGTTTTAATAAAATAAAAGCTTTGGCACGAAGGCAAAATAATCTTTCTTGTTGATGGAAAGGAAGAGTATATACTTCTAATATCAAAAAAAACCCAGCTCCCTGGAAGTATGCAGTGATAAGAGTCATCAACTTGAATGATCATGTTTGGGCTTTTGGGGTTTTGTCCTTGTTTTGGCTGTTTGTCTTTTTTTTCTTTTCCAGGCTTGTTTTTTTTCAGAACTTCCACCACACAAAAGGAGTTGGATTTTGTTCTTTTTGTAGTAGATTTAACACTCATTTTTCATGTCTGACTGTCTGCTGGACTTTCTGTCATCATGCACAGGAATTAACTGTTGATACTTGCCTATATTCATCCACCCAAGTACCGTTTCCTCCTTTCCTCAGCAGTAGCTTATCTGCAGGCTCAGAGGAGTAATAGCAGTCACACTGAATGGGAAAACAGGGGAATGAAGCCCAGATTTTGCTAGAAGCAACAAAGGGATTTTTTTGCCGTGGTCTGGCCTCAAGGACCAGCTTTGCAGAGCCTGAAGAAGGTGCAGATCAGAGAGCAGGATGGAGAAAGTTCAGCTCTGGTTTAGACCTGTGCTCCAGCGAGAGCTGACAGTGTACAGGTATCCAAGTTGTGTCACTCACACAAGCTGCTTCCTCCTTTTTACTTAGTGTGAAATAAAGGTTTTAAACTCTTAATTTCCAGATAACCTTCATAAAACAAGTAAAATCCAAGCTTGGATCCAATCTTGGAAAGCATTTCTTTTTTTTAATGTTGGCAGACATGACTGGCTGCTGGCAAGACTGTGTATTTGAAGGCAGAAGATGTCTTGCTGTGCCTTGTGTAACTGTGTGGGGAAGGGGTTGCATGTGCAGATACCAGGATTCTTCAACATTTGTTCATACTTTAGATTGAGTACTTTTTATACATGAGAAGTATTTTACATGATTTTTGGGGGTGTGACAGTAGGCAGCAGATGCAGGAAGTTGTCTCCTGGCTGCTGGGCTTCATGCGGTTGATCCAGCTTATTTCTGCATCTTTTAGCAGCTAATTGTTCCAAAGTCACAAATTCAATTGTCCTGCGAGAGTTTGCTTTGGAACATCTTTCCTGAATAATCATTGCTGATTTTTCCATGTTATTTCTTAATCTAATTTAGAGAGGACAGGATGTTTTTAAGGATCAGGACAATAGTTACGCAGCTCCAGTGGCTTAATTTTCCTGTGTGGAAATCAGTGGCACATTCATTATGGGACTGGCACTGCTGTTTATGCACATGGCAGTTAAGCTTAAAGCCCCCCTGGTAGAGGTATTTAAGGGTCATTTGTTATGGAAAACTTCAGACTTTTATGTTAAGGGCACGAAATACTTAGTATGCAAATCCAGTACTGCTGTTTATGGATAACATATTAAGTAAGAGTCACCAGCACTGTGGTTGCAATTAGGGACTTGAGACAAGTGTGCAGCCAGCCAGATAGGTGGAAAATAACCATAAAGAGGAAAAGAAGAAAAGACAAGAAGCAACTGCTTTAAATTATTGCGAGGGAAATTCAGATTAGACATTAGAAAAACTTTAACAATCTGAGGAGTTAGTCACTGAAATAAATGACCCGTGGAGAGGAAGGAACCTCCAGGAGAATTGGACCAACATTGGTCAGGAATCACGTGGACAGTGTTGGTCCTGCCCCTGATGAGTCGGAGGAGCAGGCAGCCTCGCCAGGTCCCCTTCACTCCTCTGGCTGGCAGCACAGTTTATCTTAGTTCAGTTTCTTATCCCTAATAAATCAAAAAAGTCCTCTGGCTCTTGTTACACTATCAGCTTGTTTTGTACTAAATATATCCTCCTGCCTTGTAGCTGGTGTTTGCACACCAAGGCTTGTGCTGCGTGCAGTGTGCTCCAGGCTGGGAATTGAGCAAGGTGGCCTTTTCACCAGGTTTCTGGAAAATGCCTGTAACTGGGTCTTGCTGGTTTGCTTTTCATGCCATATTTGGCATATAAAGTTCTTACGCTCTTCACAACACTAAAGATCTCATCAGATGCTGATATTGAAAAAAACACCAGCATCTTGCTTATAATTTCCTGAGTTTTTTTTTTTCCCCTCTGTTTTCAAACTTCCATTTAATCCAGTAAAATGGCTAATTTTAGCATCATGCCGGATGTTTTGTTGCTATTGTCTGTGTATCTTCAAACTGGTCTGTAAACCAGCTGGGATTAGATTTTTGGGGTTTGTTTCTGCCTTACCCCTGCCCAAAATCGGTGCTGTTCCTTGCCAAAACTGATGCCGTTCCTTCATGCAAAGTACAGGGGATGCAAAGCTGACCTAATGTGGTGTGGTGCCATACATCCTCAGTGAACACCCAGGTGGCTTTGAGAAGAGAACTGAATCCAGACCTTGAAGATCTCATCTTGTGAGGTGAATATGTAATTCCTGACACTGACTGAACCATGTGACTGTTTTGCAGGAAAAGAGAGTACAAGTCTCCCCACCATTGACAAGAGGACCAAGTGCCTTTATACCAGAGAACGAAGTAAGTTTGCAGTTAGCTGGGCTGGGTGATAGCTTTGAAAATAATGACACAATGAAGGATGGTTCTATGGCCCTGCCTGTTCCATGGTACCTGGATGCGCTCCCTTGAAAGCAAAAGCAATGATTTCTCTGGAGCAGGTTCCCTCCTTTCACACAAGTGGTACTCTGACATCTTTTCTGTCACCAGCATTCCCGGAGACAGCCGTGAGTGACAGCTCTGCTCCTGTCGGGTGGGTGTGAACACATTACTCATAATGCCAGACCTGAGGGGAGGCCTGTCCAGTGTTGCAGCAGTGTGATTATGTAGCTCTCAGAGCAGTGCCTGACCTTCAGTTTGAGAGAACCTGCAAATACGACTTCACTCCTTAGACTGTAGCTGTGGCTCTTGAGAGAATTTATGGTTGAAAGGTATGGTTGGATTTCAGACTCGAGATCTCTGCCATGGCAAATGCCGACTGTGGTTTGTTAAACAAACGACTACCTTTCTCCCTCATTCCTTGTCATGAAATAGTACAGTGAATAGAAAGGGTTTAGTGACAGAATAGTAACACCACTGAATGTCTCACAGATCCTGATAATAACACTACTGCTGTAAAAGGCTGCTTTATTGTTTTAATGGAAGAAATATGGGCAGAGAAATAATGACTTAGTTGTAAAGGTTCCTATTAACATGCCACAAGGCTTTAAAAGCAGAATTTAAAAAAATATGTCTGTGGATGGCAATAAATCAGGGGGAAGTACATGCACAGTATGAAGAGGATAGTAACAGAGATGGAGATAAAGCTTAGAAATAATCATATGGCATATTGCTATGCCTAACATAGCAACAGTACAGTCCTACAGGATTATATTTTGATTCTGTCAGCAGAATTTCTTTCTATAACTTGCACTGCTACAAGGAAAATTCCTGACAAGCTGGAGAAGATTAGAAACCTTACCAGAGACACAAAAAATATGATTTCCCCAAGAAACCACTAAATGAGACAAGAATCTCTTAAATACATGGGAGATACACTTGCTGAAGAATAAGGGGAACTCCTAGGAGTGGAGTGAGTTATATACAGGGAGATAAAATGGTCTCTAATGTGTGAATAAAATTCTGATGGTAAAAACATTATTAAGGAAAACTGAGAAGGCATTGTTTTGGGTATTAAACACAGAAAAGCTGCCATAGTGAATATACACGTGTAAAAATGATGGAGCTGCCTAACTGTGTAGCTGCTTCTCCCCTTTCTTTCTGGGCCCACAAATTAAACCAGGAAAGTACAGTGGTGAGAAATGAAAAGGTAGTATGTTGTTTGTGTTTCTTTGTATGTAACCTCTGTATAAGATCTGATAGAAAAATATTTGAGATGCGGTCCACTCAGCAGCCCATCACAAAGGAGAAAACATATTTTAAATAGAATATTTCAGCAAAAGCATTGTGCTTCTTGGTTTTAGGCACTTTCTAGCTTCATGTGCAGTAAAACAGCTAAAATACATTCTCATTTCATGGTGTTTGCAATAGTAAGCTGGCTGGTTTATTACTGTACAGTGTCAGAATAAATACTGGGTATTCTAGTCTTGTGCTTGTAACTTCAGTGGTGAACATGTTGAGAATGGCTGTTCGTGGTGATAAACACTGAGTAATAGCACTCATACTGTGTCAGGGCTTGCAATGCAAGAGCTACTTACTGTTCTGCTGTTTCATTTCATCTTGTGCCCAAGGTTTGGATTGGTTGGAATAATTAAAGAACAGCTTTTGTTTAAAGAAAACATTAAATTCCTATTCTAAATAATACCTGAACGTTATGGACAAATTAGCATTTGATCTCCTCTTCAATTATACAAGCACAGAAGGGGTAGATTGCCAGGCTGTTTCTATAATTTGGTTACATAATCCAGTTCCTCTCCATTAATTTTGAAATTGATTTTAGGGCTGAGCACTCAGGTGGTGTGTATCTATACAGGTTGTCTTCCATAAAGAATTTACTTTTCATTTAGCTCTTACTTACTTCTAGCTCTCTGTACAGGTTTGACTCTCAGCATCTGCGACTTCCACTGTTTCAAGAAGATCTATAGAAAAATGGTTTTGGGTTTTGTAGAAACATATAGAAAATAACAGAGGATCAGTGTAAAGTGCTCTTCAGTTCTCGGTATACAAGTAGGGTCTGTGTGTGTGTATTTGCATTTATGCAGGCATGTATGTTTGCAAATGTACATCCAGAACTCCGTCGTTGTCTTTAAGTCTGTACACAGATAAACCTTTCATTCTACAGTGTGTTTCTGCCCAGGGCTAAAGCTAGAGAAAATCTCTCCCTCTGTTAATATTTCTCCTTCTTATTTTCAAGGTTATGCAAGCAAATGGTTTGGATGAACGTACTAATCTTCTTGTGGAAGAATATTCTACGTCTGGTCGCCTGGACAACATCACACAGGTCATGAGCATCCATACTCAGTACCTGGAGTCTTTCCTCCGCAGCCAGTTCTATATGCTGCGCATGGATGGGCCCCTTCCTTTGCCCTACAGGCACTACATTGCTATCATGGTATGTACCAACAGGCTGTGTATCTTCTCCTGCAACCCTGACTTCCGTATTTAAAGAAAGAAGAAAAAAGGAAGAATTTAGAAAGGAGAAATCAGGGTGGTATTTTGACGGAGGCTGAATTTTTGTTGTAGATTCTTACCAGAATAAAACATGCCTAGCCAGAAGCTTTTCAGTGAGAGGGGAGAACTGGCAGCCTACATCATTCCCTGCTTCCCACAATGATGCATCTCTCACATGCCCACATCACTGTGCAGCAGTAGGATGAGATGCAGTGGACTCAAGTCACAAGCAATTCCAGGTAGACACTAGGAAAGCAATTCTTTCTGTGAGGGTGTTGAGACATTGCAGCAGGAGCCAAGGAAGGTTCTGTGATCTCCAGGGGTGAAGATCTTGTCTGGACAAGGCTTCGAGCAATGAGTTTTAAGTCAGCCCTGTGAGTGGAGGGTTCTCTTCTAGTGATCAATTCCAACCTAAATTATATTCTGCGATTCAGAGTAATCAAATGTATTTTTATTGGAGAATCCTCCATACTGTATAGAAATGCATTGCAATGCATTTGCACAAGGCCCTTTGGAATGACATGGTACTTTTGTTTTGTGTTATTAACCTGTCTCCCACCCGCAGCAAAATCAGATTACACACTAATGTGCTGCACTGTTCACTCTGTGTTTAATTATTCCAGGCCGCTGCCAGACATCAGTGTTCCTACCTAATAAATATGCACGTTGATGAGTTTCTGAAGACTGGCGGGATTGCAGAGTGGCTGAATGGTTTAGAATACATTCCCCAAAGACTGAAAAATCTGAACGAAATAAACAAACTTCTGGCACACCGGCCCTGGCTGATCACGAAAGAGCACATCCAGGTACCTCTTCAGTCATGCCCTGTGAATACCAGTAAATGTCTGGCAAGAAGAACTGCCAAGAGCTGTGCAAGTGCCTGGTTAGGCTTCATAACCCTGAGTTAAAAAGTTGAGGGAGGTACTAGTGCACCAAACAAGCTGTGTGACAAAGCCAATAAGATTTTCCTGTGTGACAAAGCCAGTAAGATTTTCTTTTTAGGAACAGCATTTGCTAAAATAGCCCAGAAGAAAAGAAGTAATATATTAGGTGTCTCTTTTTTTATCCAGTGAGAGTTTGTGTGCAAGGGCAATATGGTATATTGGAAGAAAGAACTGATCTCTTTTTAAAATGCATAGTGTTTTATAGAAAAGCTGGGAGCCAGAAGAAATTTTATATTTACACTTTTTTTATTCTCATTTCAGAAACTTGTCAAGACTGGGGAAAATAATTGGTCTCTTCCTGAACTGGTGCATGCTGTTGTCCTGTTGGCACATTATCATGCCTTGGCAAGTTTTGTATTTGGTAGTGGCATTAATCCAGAGAGAGATCCGGATACATCTAATGGAGTCAGACTTATAGCAGTCAACAACTTCTGTGTCTGTGATCTTGCCAATGACAACAACATAGAAAATGCATCCCTCACAAGTAGCAACTTCGGGGTTAGTGTTGCAAGAAAATTCTTTTGCTTGCCTCTGTTTTGCATTAGAAAACTTTTTTCCATTCTTTCCTGTTTAAATTTTAGGGTAGTTTGAAATTTTTTTTGTCTACTTTACAGGAATGCTTGAGTCTGGTAATTCTTACATACACTCTGGCAATTTCCAGTGTAATCTGTTGAAAACCACATTGTTACAGTGGATGGTAATCAGAGCAATGTGATTTTGATAGTTAATCTCACCACCCATTGGGCAAGACTAAAACTTTGCTTTCTGCAGAAAGCTTAAAGTCCCAGTTTCTTCAGACAGTGTGGCATTGACTGGAGCATTGTGATATCCATGTTCCGAACATAGGGAATGAAAAAAAAAGAAATGGAAAAAAATGGAAGTAGTAGGAGTAGTAGTAATAATAATAATAATAATAATAATTTTTACTTCAAGGCCTACAGTCATGAAACAGTTTGAAACACTTCCATGTAGATGGGAGGAAATGTCTGAAATAATATTAGTTAATTCTTCATGCTTGTGTTCCAGTCTTGAATCAACAGAGAACTTTGATTACTAGTTAATTAACATGTTTAATTTGATTACTAGTTAGTTAACTGGACATTTTTTCCTGAAAGGTGCTCTAGAATGTTTTTGAAGACATGCCCTTGAATTAATGCTGACAGATGAATTAGCCTCAAAGCCTTTGATGGAAGATCAGGATTATGAGCAGAATTGCTAGATACAATTTTTACAATTAGCAGTAGCATGTAAGCATGTCATCACTCAGTTCAATTGCAGTATCTTGAATTTCTGGGCTGTAAAACATGCCAGCTCATGCCATGGAGGTGCCTTACTCCCCATTTGTAGTGGGCAGAGGGCTGCTGCTGACTGTGCTTATTGCTAGGCAGTGAGGAGTCTACTAGAAACAATTGTAACTATGGGCAAAAGAACAGACTCAAAAAGATGGAAAAGAAAAACCAAACTGTTTATCTTCTGAAAAATCTGAATGATAGGTACAGGGCACCCAAAACTTTGACGTATTTCTAGTAAAAAGATGTCTGTTTTCCTCACAAAAGTGAGAAGAAGGGTCAGTATAGTGGCTATTTTGATCACACATAATGAAAGAAAAGCACTGATTTGCCATCTCAGGTTGTGTTTCTGTAAGGCAGTGTTGCACTGCATCTCTTCAGAAACATATTTTGCATTACCAATGGACTGACTATAGTTACCTTAGTAGGAAAAGTTGTTTTATGAGAGACGTAGGGCACGCAGATGGATTTTCCTGAGCTATCCACATGGTGGAATATGAGTGGCTGTGGTTTCCACACTCAAACACCACCTCTTCGCTGTTAATCCCACTGCAGTAAATTACTGCAGCAGGCTACATTAGCACTTCCCAGCTCCTGTCTTCCTGCTGTCTGAAAGCTGTTTGTCTGCGCTGTATGTGACAAAATGCATTCTGGCTTGAGTTTTTGTGTTTGCCTCTGCTGTCTGGTTTTGAGAACGTTTGTTGTCAAGCATGAAATCCAAAGATGACACACGTTGTCTATCTTCTAATTTCGCAGAATGTCATGGTGTTTTTGCAGATTGCAGATTCTTTAAGTGAGCTGGAGGCCCTGATGGAAAGGATGAAGAGACTACAAGAAGATAAAGAGGACGAAGAAGCCTCTCAGGAAGAAATGGCAACTCGCTTTGAGAAGGAGAAGAAGGAGAGTCTGCTAGTAATTAGTGGAGGTATTTGTGCTTTTCCAGTTCAATTTTGTTTGTGCTTTTTAAGAAATAAATATTTGAGGCTAGTTCAGTGACTGAAACTTTTTCTGTCCCTTTTTTTATTCTGGCTCTTCATGTAGGAGGAGTGTAGTAAGGGTCGTCTTACCTTTAGCTTCATCACCTTAAGATTTCTTAATTGACAAATAACATTATCCTTTTTGCTACTTGAAATTGAGCTTTTGTAAATTAAAAACAAAGGTCTGTAGGCTTCCTTAAAAAGTAGGGTGTACATTTCTCTTTCTTTATACATTCTGTATCTTCAAAATAATTAATTTGTGTAAATAGTCAGTAATATTTCACAGGTTTAGGTTCTATGGTGCTTAGAACGTCAATGACACTCATAAGTAGCCTTCAGATATGACATTTAATTTAGGAATTAGATGATGAGACTCAACTACTTTACCATATACTGCCCACCTGGAAAGGACATTTCCAGCTTGCTGTTCTGAGTGATCATACTGCTGTGGTGTTCCACTGCCTATCTCTATCTTGTGATAGAGAAGATTCATAGCATTCTTTTATTCTTAAACAATTTTCCAAATTTTGAGCTGAAAGCTTTTTTTCCCATATTCTTCATATGCTCTGGAGGCCTTCATCTCCAACAGACCACAAAATGAAGTCTGCTTCATACAGACAGGAAGATGGGTTTTTTCCCAAAGAAAGTGTTAGAAGAAAGAATATTATTAAGATAATCAGAATCTCTAACTATTTCCTCATAGTAGAAGCTACTTGAAGATGATTGGTTGTGTCTTTTTGAGAAGTGACCTCTAAAATGCCTCACATTTTATGCACTGTTCCTACTGAATTTAGATCTCTGTGGCTTCAGACCAAATGTGTTTGAAAGAATCAATGGTTTTGTGCAAAGAGCCCAAAAGGGAGGAAGAATGTACTGAGGGTCAGCAGAGAGATTGTTTTGTGGCTCTCTAGGAACATGGAAAAATCTCTGAAAGAAGATACATCCAGCAACATCATGCTGGATTTTTTGAAATGGACATTGTATATTCTTGCTGTATTTTCCTTTGGTCAGGCAATATCAGCAGTGCAGATAAATGGACACTTATTGCAGTTTCATTATCAAATCAGGACTTCTATAAGTCTGTGCAACTTCAGGTGTTTAAGGAAAAGGCGTCGTTCAAGACGGAAGGGGTTTTTGGATGGGGTTGCTGATAGTTTTGTTGACTTTCTTCCCTCTTTACCATTTGCTGGTTTCAGTTGAGGAGTCTGTGTTGGGCCTTTACCCTTCCATGAAATCCAGTCCTTGTCAGGGGAGAGGAGTGTATGTGTACAGGTTTTTTATTCTTTGCTGAGGATTTACTGTAGCAGATGTTGTCCGAGCTTCTTCCTACACAGTGATGTTTTGATTGTTTAATGAGGCAAAGAGGAGATAAAGCACTTCTGCAATTCTTAGATGAACTGACTTTTCAAGGTGCTAACAGTGGACATATGGCAACTGTTCTGTCAATGCATGTGGAAGCGAGCCATGATTCTAACATCAGGGTCAAATGCAGTCAGCTATGCAGTAGTCAACTTCTGCAGAGGTAGTTACACAATCAAGCCACCTGTTTATTCAGGAGGGAAAGATTGATTCCTGATAGAGAACCTGTGTGTGCTTAGCGATATGTTTTGGAGCTCTTTGAAGATGCTTAGTTACTACAGCTTCTGGCAGAATTTCACCCTGATGTACTGCAGAGCTCTTTGCTTTCATAAAATCTTCAGCTGATATTTACAAGTGGAGTGTTGCGTTGCTTTCTGGTGCTCATACTCCCGCTTACAGAACAGAGCCGGTGTGATTCCTGACACAAAGGCTGCTCAGTACAACAATCCTGCTGTCAAGGATCTGTTTTTTTTGTTTCTTATGCTAACACAGTGACTTTGCTAATGATGTTCATCTTCCTGACTTAAGATACCTAGCCTCCCTCAGAAGTCAACAGAGAGAAAAGAAAACCTCCAGACAGGAGTGTAGCCCATCTCTTCCCTTTTTGTAGAAGTACATTAGATGTCTGGTATAGGCTGACATTTAATGGGCTCAATGAAAGCAATGCATCCAATACAAGCAAACGAGAATTGAAATGTTTCTTTCTTTTGTACGACTCTTCTCCTTTGCATAACTTCTAAAATTGTCCTCTAGTCCTGTAGTAAAGTGGTAGCTGGAATTCAGCATTAACTCATGTTCTTGCCTAAAGCAAAACATTTTGCTGTTCTATTCCCAGCATTTGATGATGAAATAGTTTCTACAGATGTCTCCCGTTATGTTGAAGATCCTGGGTTTGGGTACAAAGACTTTGCAAGGCGAGGAGAAGACCATCTGCCAACATTCAGAGCTCAGGTAGCATCTCTTTGAAGCACATTCACTCAGAGAATGTTTATGTATCTCACTACAGGGCATAAAGTGGTTATAGTGGGGCATGTTTGTTGCATGCACCTTTCTTGTCCTGGTTCATTAAATAACTCACAACCTTGCATAAATCTCCCTGAGATGGAGTATTTTACTATTTGTCAATCTCTGGTAAGGTAATACTTGGCTTTCCATCTTACTTCAGTTATTACCAGTATTAATGTTTGAAAACTGTAGAGCGTATCTGAAATAAAAGGGAAAGGTAGAAAAGCAAGAATTTCTTTCCCATCCCTCCAGACGTTGTAGAAAAAAAATCCACTGGAGCAACTCTTTATTCCTGTCATTTTACCAAGTACTCTCTATCCAGTTGTTATCAATACCTTGATACATATAGGTCTGTGAGAGTGATTTGGGGAGTATTGTTCTCATATGTGCACCAAATCTCTGGACGTGGAATGCTGGGAAAGAAAAGGAATTCCTAAATATGATTACTGAAGTTTTTGCTGTATTTTAATACATTTTTCTCAGTGCTGTTGGAGTAACAGAATATACATTTTACCTGTACATTGTCTTATTTATTGACATCCTTGGCCATGACCGGAATCATGAACTTTGTATTATATATAACAGAAGGGACATTCTAGGTGGTTCTGCTCTATCTTACAGAGCACGTTCATAAAGCAGACTAGGAATAAATGGAAAGCAATGGAAGAAATCTTCAACCAAATCAGAGAACTTCAATTAAAATGGCAGTGGGTGCAGGAAAACTCCATGGTCAGAAGATGTATCTAAGACTGTAAAATAAAGAATCCATGACCGCTCTCAGGAAATGTATTTAGCTGTATAGCAGTCTCTGCTGAACTGGATAATTTACTCTGTGGTCTTTATATGAGCCTGAAGTAGGTTATTACTGCCAAAAAGAATAAGGCATAGTCAGTGCCTATAAATCAAACAGTCTGCCTAACTACTTTAGGATCAGCAGGCTCCCTTGGAAAAAAGATTTAGAGAAGTTGAATTTGGAGCTGAAACATCTCTGCTCTTAAATAAGCAGGACAGCTTCTGGCCTACATTCAAAGGAGTCACCTTGATAATTTAACTTTATTATGTCCTACTCTTAACAGTTGGATGTATATACCCACAGCCTCCCAAATGCTCTGCTATTAATGATACTTAAATTGTGGTAGCATCCCAAACACCTGGAATAAATCTAATCCTTACTCCAGTAAAACAAAACTGCCTTTATCTCTATCGTTTAAAATTTATTAGTAGAAAAAAGGTATTCTATACACAGCAGAATGTGTTTAAGCTTGGTTTTGGTTGGGGGGGCGGTTCACTGATTATATGGATCAATTCCTGTTAGTCAACAGCACTTTTTTTTCTCTGGGCCTTCTGGCTCTCAGAAGTTGTTGTGATGTCCTGGACACCTTTCCAGGGCTGGATGGGTATGGCATATTTCCCACAAGCCTTACAGTCTTTTGTACTGGCAGCCAGAGGCCAAAAATGATGTTGTGACATGTTTCAGATGTCATTGATGGCTCCGTGAGACAGCGGAGCACTGTCCTGCTCTTTCCTGCTGTCCTACTCAGGAGGACAGGGCAGTAGACATGCTCCAAAGTGCCCAGGTGAGGACCCTGGCAGTGCCTTTGGAAAACAGCCAGAAACAGGAAGGACATGGAGACAATGCCCTCAATTGTAAAGATGCCATCAGTGATGGGATGACAGAGCACTTGACAAGGATGAGGGCACATGCTCACCTTCAGTGTGACAGCAGTGCGGAGCGCCCTTGCACCCTGCTCCGGAGCAGGATGGTTGTTCCTGCTGTTCTACCACTCTGCAAAGATTTCCCATTCCTCATATGAGCAGGCAGGCTTTTATCTTGCCATCCAGGTGCTTGTCTAAGACCAAAGCAGCCTGGATTTTATCGTTTTTTTCAGGGATGGTCCAGCACTTTACTCAATGATTGTACATCCTGGCTGGAAGTAAAGACTCCGTTTCTGCTCGGAGCTAGGCACCAAAGCCTCCAAGGGGAACAAGTTTTTAAACTTACAGACCAATCCCACATGGAATGATACTGGTCAGACTGGCAAAGCAGAAGAAGATTCGCTCAGCACTTCAGGAGAAGCCTGGGTTTTTTTCTCCCGTAGGCTAATGATATCCAGGGTTGGGGTGTCACAACATGATATTCATTGCCAAGAATTCTAGGGGGATGGAGCAGGTGATGTGGATGAAGGATTCAAAATGCAAACTTTTGGAAGAGAATAAAGTCCTAACTGTCAGACAACAAAAACGGTTGCGTTGTAGAGAAGATGACATAGAGAATTCATTTCATTTGTGCTTTTATATATTTCCTTCTCTTCCTTCAGGACTATACTTGGGAAAATCATGGCTTTTCCCTTGTAAACAGGCTTTATTCTGATATTGGGCATCTCCTGGATGAGAAGTTTCGGATGGTGTATAACCTCACATATAACACTATGGCAACGCATGAAGATGTTGATACAACTACGCTAAGAAGAGCTTTATTTAACTATGTCCACTGTATGTATGGAATCAGGTACGGACAAAAATTCCCTAGCTTAGGAGTACCTTTTAAAACTATGTAAACAGAAAAATAAACCATGTGTAAAGCATCATTTTAGACTCTGGGTGTTTAAAGTGGAGATGGTACCTCTGTCCAGAAGTTAGAGTGGTTTTGCTGGCATATCAGTATAACTTTTCCTTCCAGTGCAGAAAATTAGTCAGGATGGAAATTTTTACAGAAATGTCTTCTCTGAAGCCAGCCTTTATCCTTCATTCAGGAAAGACAACATCCCTAAGCAAGTTCACCGACAACACCATGTTGGGCAGGAGTGTTGATTTGCTGGAAGGAGGTAGGAAGGCCCCACAGAGGGCTCTGGATAGGCTGGATCAGTGGGCTGAGGCCAGTTATAGGAGGTTCAGTGATGCCAAGTGCTCAGTCCTGCACTTGGTCACAGCAACCAACCCCAGGGAGCACTACAGGCTGGGGGCAGTGGCTGGGAAGCTGCTCAGTGGAAAAGGCCCTGGAGGTGCTGGACAACAGCAGCTGAACATGATCCAGGGTGTGCTCAGGTGGCCAAGAAGGCCAGTGGCACCCTGGCCTGTATCAGCAATGCTGTGGCCAGCAGCACCAGGGCAGTGATTGTCCCCCTGTACTCGGCACTGGTGAGGTCACACCTCGAATCCTGTGTTCGGTTTTGGGTCCCTCACTACAGGAAAGACATTGAGGGGCTGGAGCAAGTCCAGAGAAGGGAAACAGAGCTGGGGAAGGGGCTGGAGCACAAGTCCTAAGATGAACAGCTGAAGGAGCTGGGGGTTTTTAGTCTGGAGGCTCAGGGGTCACCTTATCNTGAGCAGCTGAAGGAGCTGAGGGTTTTTAGTCTGAAGGCTCAGGGGTCACCTTATCACTGTCTACAACAACCTGGGACAGGTGGGGGTCAGCCTCTCCTCCCAGGTAAGAAATGACAGGATGAGAACAAATGGCTTCAAGTTGTACCAGGGGAGGTTTAGTTTGGATATTAGGAAAAATTTCTTTGCAGAAAGGTTTGTAAGCATTGGAACAGCCCACAGAAGTGGTGGAGTGACCATTCCTGGAAGTGTCGAAAAAACCTGTGGATAGGGCACATGGTTTAATGGTGAACATGGTGGCAGTTCAGGGTTAACCATTGGACTTGATGATCTTAAAGGTCTTTTCCAACCTTAACAATTCTATGATCCTACTAAGCCTTTCAGATCCTCTCTTCACACATGGGTTTTGGTCATGTACGATAAATGTTCCAGTTCCCAGGCTTCAGAACATAATGCTGCAAAAGACAATGCTTTTAGAAACTTACATCAAACAGAATGATTGCTTGTGTTACGTAGGTATGATGACTATGATTATGGAGAAGTTAATCAGCTACTTGAACGCAGCCTGAAGGTTTACATAAAGACAGTGACCTGCTACCCAGAGAGAACTACCAAGCGCATGTACGATAGTTACTGGCGTCAGTTCAAGCACTCGGAGAAGGTATGTGTTCCAAAGCCAAAGTGGCTTCACAGAGACCCCTGTGCTGTTTGAAAATTAAAATATGGGGACACCTGAAATGGCAGCATCTGTCAAATGAACTGTTTTAAATCAGGGAAAAACAAATGAGATTCATTCCTTGAGTGTTAGATACCAATTTGACAAAAATACTTCTTAGTGTGCTGGAAATACTTTTATTACTATTATTGTGGTTGTTTAGTATTATTATTGTTATTATTTTGAGCCACTTCTCCATAAAATTGAATGCGTCAACTGTAAAAGAAAAGTGGATNTTTCAGAAATAAAAATGTCAACATGCCTTCAGATATCACACTAAATGCTTCCTGAGAAGGGTTCAGTGCATGTGTGCCTGCTAGCCTATCTGGCACGGAAACTGTTCCTTATTCTGTGCTCCTATTTAATGGTCACAGGTAGTAGTAAAGAAAGCCAAATATAATTCAGAAAGAACTAATGCCAGTAGGATACAAAAAAAGGTTTAAAGAGGGCTTCTCAGATGGGAGATTGCTTAAAGCAGCAGTTGAGGCTAGTTCCTTGCAGTCCTGCGATGTTGGCATGACTGCACAGCTGTCTCTAGAGGAGCTGTAGTCCTGCAGCAGGTACAGGGAGAAGAGACAAAATTTTCTCACAGCAATACTTTACTAAAGGTTAGAAATTTCAGCCTGAATGAATAAACCATGTTGCATTCAGAGGTGAGCTAAATGGCTGATGTAATTTTTTACAGGTTCACGTCAATCTACTTCTAATGGAAGCTCGGATGCAAGCCGAACTTCTGTATGCCCTTCGTGCCATAACTCGTCACTTAACCTGAAGCACTCGCTGGCCAGGAGTACAGGAGCTTTTACTGAGTATGTAAAGACCTTTTGAGATAGATACACACCAGAAGCTGTTTGTGATGTAGCATCAGGTTATTCGATTCTCTAGTGTCAAAGTTTAGCCGTGCTTCTTGGCGGCTGTAATGTGCAATGACGTGTTTTATTTTCTTGATGCTTAACATTACTAATGATAACAAAAGTAACACTGAGGAGCACTACTCTGCATTGTTTCTGGCTGGATTTCTGCACAGTGGTCAGGATCCTGAAACTGGTTTTATTATATCCAATCCTAGCGCTTTGTTCTTTAAGCACTGGAGTGAAGTGCTTAGAGACTTCTTTTTCCAAGCAATCATTTTTCAGATGAGTGGAGTCCAGCAGAAGATCAGTTCTGCCTGTCCTGAGAACATACCACCACGTCGTGACTCGCGACAGAGCCGCACGGGCTGTGCTGCGTCGAATTGCCCACTGGATTCTCCTGTGTGTCCTGGAGACTGCTGCCAGTCACTGTCTTACTACAGCAATTGGAGGTGATGCGAGATGTGGATGCAAACATCGAGCACACTTTAATGTGAAATTAACCTTGATAAACCCTACAGCATGCTACTGAAGTGAGAAATTCATCCGCTTTGTCGTGCCCCTTCACAAAGAGAAGAGGCCTCACGATTTGCCATTTCAGCCACACTTACTGTGTTTCAATCATGCATAGTCTTGTTTTACTGACAGTCACCCTCAGCTGTCCTGACAATATCCATGCTCATCACGTGTTGCAATTTGTTTAGTTGGCACCTATCAAATTAATACACAGGCTGACCAAAAATAGGGTTGTGGGGTTTTTTGCACTCTCTTCTTTATCAATGTTTTAACTAAGGAAAGTAAAGGAAGGCTATTATATCTATTCTTTCATATTGGATGTATAGAAATTATTTCCCATAACTTTTTCATAGCATGAAATTGTAATATTCAAAGTTTAAAAAGTTTCTATGCATTAGTGTGAGTGAACAAAAGAAAAGTGCAATATTTAAAAAGAAAGCAAGCTTTTTTCCCTGACATGCCACTGCTAAAGTGTCCTTCTTATATAGCCATAAAGAAATTTTAAAACCAAATTTCTTTATTGTCTAAGGCCTAGCAGTTTCGTTTTAGCTTTCATGGCTTAAGACAACCTGATACTGAGATGCCAAAGCATCCCCAAAACAAAGCATTTTTGGACAACCAGTAATATTGGGGAAGGGAAGAAATAAGCTGCCAAAAATGTCACACTTTTGTGCTGTTTTCTGTTGCTTTTGACTAATTTTTGAGAGCACAAAATGTTGATATTTATAGCTTTATTTTGTATTGCATTTAATGAACCAGTGAAGTGCCTAAAGAGATGCTTAAACTTACCCAGTAGAACACAAGTTAACTGCTTCAACTTTTGTCTGTTGGTTTGGACTTTTCATATTTCTTTTGAGGAGGGTGACCTTTATTTCTGTGGTATACATTCAAAACTAACTGGACAGGTTTCTTTTTAATGTTCTGTTGGATTGTAGAAGTTAATGCAGGACTTTTTTTCATTGTTGATTGCAGAATAGGTAGAAAAAGTACTACCAGTCATATTTTGACACTTTTCATTTACAAAACCATGGACCAGTACTCTACTAAAGTTAGTTTTCTCTTTTCTTCCCTTTTTCTGATCCTTGCTTTGACTTTGCTTGTTGGTTTTTCTGCTTTATCTGTCTGTTCCAGATTGGAAAGCCCAATGATTGTACACTTTTCTGCACTTTCAGACTGCAGACTCTGCATGTGAAAACCTTTTGAGGAAGAAATCAGTAATTATTTTTTTAAATGTCATGTTGGCTATTTAGAAAACTACCCAACAGACAGCACTGGTCTGTCTTCTAGAGAGCATTGGGTAGAACATCAGATTTATTTATCTTGTATAGCTAACTGCAAAGATTTCTCAGAAATACTGAGATGCTCATATGTGTAAACTTAGATTTGCTTTCTAAATTGTTATGATCCTTTTTCCCCCCTCCTGTGATTGTAGTGGCCATACCTAGTGGCTTCTTGCTGAGAGAAGTTTCCATGCAATACTTTTGGTTTTTTCAAGTGATGGGAACTGTTCAGTACCACTTTAAATTTCTTTGCATTGAAAAGTCAAGTAGTTCTCAAGAAGCACAGTTGAGCTCTGGAAAGGAGGTGAAACTAGATTTGGGTAACTAATGTCATGATTCCCTTCAGAAATGCAAAGACTTCTGGAGTAGGTTGAGTTTTACATTTGGAAACATGAGTGCCTTTACTTCTTTCCTTATGAAATAGACTTGCCAGCTCAAATGCCTTCGTGAGCAAAGTACATGAGCAGATTTGAAATACAGAAACCATAAATGGATTGCTTCATAAAACTTGTAGTAAACCAGTGTTTTGGTTTGGTTTTTTTTAAGTGCCATATCAAGTCCCATATGGCCTGCAAGACATTCCATCACAGGAAATGTCATTGTACAACTAGTTTGCTATTTCTCTCTTTTTTTTTTCTTTAATATTAAATGCAAACTTGAAACATCTGGAAATGTTTTCCACGTGGCATCTTTTTTTTTCTATGTATTGCATTTACAGTGCAACAATTTATAACCTAGTTTTTATACACAAATTCGGGATTTTTAATAGATGTTTGTTCAGAATAGGTGTTTAAAGTCAGACAATGCTACCATACATTTTATGCATGCTTCAGGTTCACACTGTGCCAACTTTTAATGTGCAAGTGTTCTTGGATCTTTTTGCATTTTTAAAGCACGCATGAATGTGAATCTTCACACTTTGTTCATTAATATTTTGCTTAAGAGTACCATAATCTTTGGAAGTGTAGATCCTCTCCCTCTGTGTTCCTTCATTGGAATTGGTAATTACCAGCATTCATGTTAGTCTACAAAATCCCAGCCGTGACCAACATTAAAACAAAGTGTACAGCCTCCTGTCTACTGAAGAGAAAGCTTTGTAGGTACAAATTAACCAGCTAGCACAGGGAACACTGTGAGTAGGGAACAGAGCTTTTGAGCACGAACAGCTTCTTATCATTGCAGAGTCACTTAAAATGTGTGTTGCGATAGAGTATGTCCTTGCTGAGATTACTCTATTTTTTTTTGGTAATGAAGAGAAGTGGAAAAGGTGCCAACTGGAGAAAGCATTTGCATTTCCCAGAACACTCTACCCACAGCTGAACTTCATGAGAGTATCATCATACAAGAACAGAAATAATTGTTAAAACAGAAATAACAATTTTAAATTTGGGTGCAGTTTGTGCAGATAGCTACTACAGCTAGTGCTGTGGTATCCTATGAGCCTTTTGGTGAGCTGTAGATGGTTTTATTTTCATCAAGGCTGAATTGAAACATATATCCTTTGTCCTAAAGCCTTCATTAAAACGAAAATCCCAGAATCATAGAATTTGCTGTGTTGGAAGGGGCCCACAAGAATCATCAAGTCCAACTCCTGGCCCTGCCCAGGACACCCCAAGAGACATACCATGTGCCTGAGAGAAATGTCCAAATGCTTCTGGAACTCTGTCAGGCTCGTGCTGTGACCACTTCCCTGGGGAATCTGTTCCAGTGCCCAACCACCCTCTGGGGGAAGAAACTTTCCCTGATATCCAACCTAAACCTCCCCTGCCACAGCTTCAGGCCATTCCCTTGAGTCCTGTCACTGGTCACCACAGAGAAGAGATCAGTGCCTGCCCCTCCTCTTCCCCTCACAAGGAAGTTGTAACTGCAGTGAGGTCTGTCCTCAGTCTCCTCCGGGCTGAACAGACTCAGTGACCTCAGCCACTCCTCACACAGCTTCTCCTCAAGGCCCTTCACCATCTTTGTTGCCCTCCTTTGGACACTCTCTAATAGTTTCATATCTTTCTTATATTGTGGTGCCCAAAGCAGCACACAGGACTTGGGGTGAGGCCTCCCCAGTGCCGAGCAGAGCAGGACAATCCCCTCCCTTGCCCGACACCTTGATCCTTGAAAAGGATGTACTTCAGCTGTAAGAGTTAAAGAATTGCCACTATCAGCTTTTCCTATGTATTAAAAAAGCTTTAAGGACAGGAAAATCAGTGCTTGTAAACAATTACAAATGTATAAATTATAAATAAATGTAAAAGTATAAATTTAGAACAGATCAGAAGAGAACAAAAAGGAAACCATTTTGCTGCTCTGTTACTTGAGTGCAGAAAGTCAAAGCACCAGATTCTTCAAGTGTATTTTTGTTTGTAGTGATACTGATAGATATTTTCATGGGATTTGGAAAAAGCAGATAGCTGCCTAAATTTCAATGGGAATTTAAGCACCCAGGCACTCAGCAAAATCCTAGAAGTGCTCACTTGAATGTTGGAGTCAGATTTTTAAAGAAACTCAGTCACCTAAACAAAATAGAATAAAATTAATTTCCATAGAGGCTAAAGGAATAATATGTACCAGATCCATGTGATTTGCAGTGATTGTTAATGAAATGTGTTGTTTTGGGGACTTGATGTAGACTTAGAGAAATCTCTCCTAAAGCAGTTAAACTGTAAGCCACTGCTCTTGCAGAACAGGTTCTTGATGTTTCTCATGCATGTGTGTTTTCCATGAACATAGGCATGCATTTCAAGTTCATGATCCAGAATTTGGACTCCCTTTCAGAAGAGCTGGGTTATTTAGCCTCTACTTGCAGAAAACATTCATTGGTGGCACTAAGTGGATAACATGTGCCTGAACTAAAAATTTTTGGATCGAAAGAGTACTCCAAATCTTCTTGATCTCAAGTGATGTTCTTTCAGTTACATTCTGTAGATGTTTGGATCCTTCTCCCATTAATAAGGGGTGATGTTGCACAAAATAAAGGAAGAGGGGAGTGGATTCATTGTAAATGAGCTTTCCCAGAGTGGATCTGACTATAAAGCTGTAAGAAGTAGTTTGCTGTTAGCAACCATTCCAAGAGCTGGACAAAATGTCAGTTTTCATTACCCGAACTTCAGATTTACTGTTCCTCATGTCCCCCAGCACTGTTTGTCTGAAGAGATGCATCCACCAGCTTTCCTATATTTGGGAATTGTAAGTGAAACATTTTATCTCCAAATGAAAATTAGTGTAGTATTTCATACCTAATGCATAGATTACAAGTGTGGGAGATGGAGAAAGCACAGTAGTATGAGGAAACTTCAGGAGCATCTTGATCAGTGTTAATTTTTTCCTTAGAGCACATTTCCTGGCAGGTGGTCATGCTGCTGCTCCCCCAATACGCATCAGGTGTCTCTTGCAGATATTTAATCCTTTGCTGCTCATCAGGGGAAAAATTGTCATTTTCCAACCTGCCACCGCCCCTGTCCTGCATCAAGTGCTTCCTGTCTTCCCAGTTCCCAACCCCAAGCAGCCGTGCAGGGACAACCTCCCAGCCTTAACCTTGAAAACAAGGTTCCTCTATCACTGCTTGTTGTTAAGTGCAGAGGCTCTTTCTCACGTTTGGAAACACTTAATTGCCATAGTAGATTATTTCTGGACAGGAAAATTCTAAATGTGGTTCAAAAGGATGAAACTCAGTATTTGCTTAGTAGTGTGTCAAAGCCTATCTCTGGAGTTACAGTAAAAATCCAGTGCATCCACTAAGGAAATGCTTTCTTTGGTGAAACGCCCCGTGCTTGATCTATTCAGCTGTGCAGGTTTCTCAGAGGGACATCTAACAGGGAATTTGAGGTCCCCTTCTGCCAGGCAGGCTTACAGGGCCATCAGATTGGCAGCTCCTCGGGTGCCTTGCAGCCAGGCAGACTGCATCCAGCCTCTGAAACATGTGGATTTGGGTTTTTCATTTATCTATGGGAAAAAATCCAAATGCACGTTGTGGAGTGGCTGCTGGAGACAGAGGCAGAGTTGAGTGTTCCTGCAGGTACTGAGTATCATCAGGGCTTGTGGAAAATAGAAACCTTGCTCCTGACAGTAGTTAGAGGTACTGGAGATGCCAATTGTTGTAGTAATTGTGGGGAGCAAGCCACGCTGTCAGCATCAGGAGGTACAGACCACAGGAGGAGCTGAGGTAGTGGTCAGTTGAAGAAACTTCACTGATGTGTCTGAGAGGTTCTTTCGTGTGCCTGTGCATAGGGGAGGTGGTGCAGGATGCCTCCTTCCAAGGTGTCCAGAGGGCTTCTTTGGGAAAAGAGCTGGGACCCTTCCCTTACTCCAGAGATGGAGCAGGGGAAGGGAACCGTTCTGCCCAAGAAAAACTTGCTGCTGTCGAATTGCATTTTCTCATCCCCATCAGCCCTTTGAAGGGAGTTTTGAGGCAAAATGGGTCAATCACTAAGCATTGTGTCTCCAGCTGAGGAGTCTGGGGAGCAGCAACAGCAGCAGGACCAAACACCAACAGGCCAAAACTGTGTCTCATTCCTCACTTCATGCTCATGTCGTGCCACCAGCCCCAAACCTCTTCCCTCCAGCCCTTCTGCCACATGCCCAAGTGGCTGCAGGAGCAGCCCGCTCATGGTGGTGGGTGATGTGGCCACTTTTAGGGGGAAAATAATAATATTTAGGCTACAGCCCTTGGACTCTGCGAGGCAACGCAGTCAGAGGTCTTTTCACGACTGTGACCAGAACTGGACATGAACTGTAGCTTAAAAAAATAGGAATTTTGTAAACTTGAAATCTCTCGGTTTTACCCTTTTCTCCTTTTGCTGGAAAGCCACACGATGAATGTATATGCTTTATCTTTCTATCCAACATAACTGAAAATCAGACTGCCGACTCCTTGTTTTGTATTAGCCTTTTTTTTTTAAAAAAAAAAAAAAGAAAAGTTTGTGAGCAATATATGTAGCATGCTGTGAACGTCTGTTTTGATCTTTATAGTTACTCTTTAATCCATCAGTATTAACACCAGTTCTTTTTTGTGTTCCCCTTGGTACTTCGTATGCAGTGTAAGCAGAAGCTGTGATCGGCTTTGCAGTCCTGTGCCATGTTACTGTAACTCCTTGATTTTTTAGGAAGCACCTGACTGTGGGCCACCCTGGGGCAGGTAGCGTGCCCGTACACGACTGCCACTTTTCGGTCTCTTGTACTATGTATAGTTCTAAGTAGAATAAGCTTTTTAACAGAATATTGATGCGGTTTATGAGTCACGCAGGCTGCAAGTGTCTGGTGTGTGAGAGTCTTTGTATTTATAGTTGTTGGGGTTTGGTTTTTTGTTTTGTTGGGTTTTTTTGGTTTTTTTTTTTTTTAATTCATAAAGTAGCAAACTTGATAAACATAGCCACTTTAAACTGCTCTTGCTAAACAGACCCTGCTGTAGATAAAATACCACTGTAGATACAGGGAGAAGCACCAGCTGACCTCTCTCGACTGTGGGTGAGCTGAGCCCCTCTCTGCAAAAAGCACGGTCCGAGCCACACGGCCACCCTGCGTGTGACCACACGTGGACCCAAACGTGGTGAAGGCTGGGGCCTGGCGTCCCTTCCAGCCCCTGTGCCTGTAAGCCTGCTGCTGGCAGCCTCCCACACTCTGCCCACCAATGCACGGGGCAGGCGTGAGCTTGCTGGCATGAGAGGGATGGACAGACCAGCTGCTGGACCACAAACACGGTCACGGCGCTTCTGCAGCCAAAAAGCTTCCAAGCCTCTCTCGAGGGCAAAATTCAGCCCTTGATTTGCTGGCTGCAGAGCCTGGCACATCGGGGTGAGAAGCAGCATTGGCTCTCCGTTGGCAGCAGTGGGTCTGAGCCCCCTTGGCTGGGGCAGCAGGCAGGGCAGCGCCGTGCCCAGGGAGGGGCCTTTCCTTGCATCTCCCACCTCTGACCCTCTGGACAGGGGGTAAATTGTACCCAGCCCAGCCCAGCAGCTGTCAGCTTCTTGCCTCCTTGTGCCACGGCCGTGCGGGTGTCCTGGGACGGAGGGTTAGGGACAAAGTTCTGCTACTGCAGCTCCCTCCCACCACCAGGAAGCGAGGCAGCGTGGTAGCTCTATGGGTCCCACAGTCCCTACAGCATCCTGTGGGCAGGTGCACATCTCCTGTCCTGCCTCCCCGGTCACCAGCTGCCCCGAGCTCTGGAGATGGGCCATGGGCTCCATGCTTTCACAGGAGGTTTGCCTGCAAGGTGAGGCAGCTGCTAGAAGCTCACTGTGGGTTCCCACAGCAGCTTCTGTCATTTCTTTCCTATTGTTGCTGGTTGGGTTTGTTGTTTGTTGTTTGTTTGGTTTTTTTTTTTGCAAAGGACAGACTGACCTAGTGGGATGGATTTTTTTGTGTGTGACTTTTGTTAGTTTTTAAGTTACCCGACTTGAATTTATCTGAACAGATGCAGAAGGAACTTTCTTTTTTTGTGAGTTAAGAGACAAAAACGCATTTTTAAACAAAGGAATCATGTATTAACATTTTAACAGCAATTCATAAATCTGCACTTTTTATGAGGTTTTGAAAAATCTATTTATAGGTACGGAACAATGGGGTTTGTTTAAAACTGTATCGCATTTATACTTGCTGAAATTACTTTCATTGTTATCAGTAGGAATTTCATTGGTTAAATAAAATGGATAAAACCTGTCTCCTGTTGGAGCCATCATTTGCCACATGCTGGGGAACACATCTCTGGAGCAGAACATCCTGTGTTTTGGGACAAAATCCAGTCCTCAAAGTGTCCTTCCTCTCCATGCCTTTGTAGTGGGTTTTAATCTATGTATTATTTAAGACAGAGATTATTTAATCCCTCTTTCCAGGGAGACCTGGGCAAACCCCAGAGAAGAAGTGGGTGAGAGCCATAAAAACAGGGAGGGCATGCGAAGGTGAGAGGAAATGTGTGCTGAGGGTGCTGGCTCGGGGCAGTGCCAAGCTTATGTAGCAGTCAAATTGCCCCCAGGTCTCCAAGTCCTGCCCTCTGCCCCATCCATCCCCAGAGAAGGGTGATTTAGTGCTGAGGGATCACCAGGGAAGTTTGTCCTGGGGAAGATGATCATTTCCCCTCAGAAAGACAAAACTAGTTAACACAAGCCAGAGACCTGGGATGTTTCAGCTGTAACTTTACCTCCAGCTGCAGGATGCACCGATCACAATAAAATAAATACATGTATATATATCAATATCTGCAGATATATAAACTGCTTCTTTATTTGCTCTCAGTGGGAGTTCCAAAATACTGAAAATATCTGTCATCTCAGGTCCAAGCAGAATTTCCTGCCCCCTTACAGGTGGTGTGGCTGTCTCCTCCAGGCGCCAGAGCAGCTCAAGACTGGGAGGGTGACTGTGTTGCCAGCATCATAATGAAAAAGATAAAAATCTTGCAGTATTCCTCAAAGCCAAGGGCTGCTGTGGAATTCCTGCTTTAGCCCCTAGAAGTCCCAGAGCGTGGGTGAGCAGCAGGGCAGGAGAGTGCCGTTCTCAAAGTGAGCCCTGCCCTGATTTTGGTCCCTGCTCCTTTACCAGTGTGTGGTGTGAGTGCTCAGATGGAGGTACCCAGCACAGGCAGAGGACAGCCCTGCTCCCCCACACCCCATCCTCACCTCTCCAGCTGGTTTCCCACAGGAAATCCAAAGCCAAAAACATCTGTGTGATGGTGATTCCCCAAGACCTCCTTGACCACGCTCCCAGGCCTCTGCTGCTGCCGTCTATCCCCTGCCTCCTGTGCCTGCACCAGAGACCGAAGGGCGGTGGCAGACCAGGGACCATGTCACAGGGGTGCTCGTGTGCCCATGCCAAGGGCAGCAGGACAATCTCCCTGCAGCCCATCGGTGACCGCTGTGGGATGTCCCTGGCAAAGGGCCATGGCTGGGATAAAGGTAGGCAGCCCTGCGTGGGCAGCACGTCCCTGGGGAGACACCTGGCTGGGCTGACCCCAAGCCTCACCAGGTTCCTCCCCTCCTCGTGGAGCGCAGGGGGACACCCTGGTGTGCCCCATGACCATCGGCTGGGAGTGTGGGCACCCCCAGCCTCCTGGCTGGAGCCAAGAAGCCATGAGCAGGGCAGGGTGGCCGGCAGAGTGGTGTGACACTGCCAGCGGATGCTGGGTGCCCACTCAGCCCGAACAAGCCCACAGCTGTAGGGTTGCATTTCCATGTGTGCTGGGGTCGCCTTTGCTGCTTCCCAGCATCGCCTCAGGCTCCTCGTGCCATTGTATGGGGAAGAAACAGTGGCCAGCTCCGGATCCCTGTGCAGAGCCATCAGTGGACCCGCTCTACCAAGTGTACGTTAACTGAAGTGCACCCACCTGCACGACTTCATTTCAGCACTACACACTAAATTACACCAAATTATAGGCAAGGTGGGAGCACGGAAAACCCCCCCAAAAAAACTTGTAATTGGATCATGATGGAATTATCTGGTGAGGCACCTGGGCAGAGGAGCAGAGGCCCAACAAACCCAGGCTAGAATTAGATAGGTTTTAAATAACATCATTCATCATGCTAATGAGCTCATGTAAATATCATCGAATTTTTTGTAAGCTTTTCTATATATAAAGGAAGATGATCGCTGCATTTGTATTTCCTGCTAAATTAAAACTCTTCACATATTCCATGTGTAGTTTTGTTTTTTTTTTTTCCTGAGGCTTTTGTCAGGCCCTTGGAGCACAACTGGAACATTTCTGACCCGCAGGAAAGTGCTTTTGCAGAAGGGAAGCCCTCCTTCTCCTCCTTCTCCTGCCTGGGGCTGGCGTTCAGAGTATCAGTATATTCAGGCAATAAAACATTGCCAAAAACTAGATACAGCAAATGCAAAAAAACATGATTTCAGCCAAAACAGAAGTCTTTTAGCAGTGGTGACCTGCAACATTCAGTGTTGACTTGCTCAGGAGGGAGTTCCCCTGCAGTCTGCTGCCACAATGTGCAGCCCTGTGGAGGAGGGCTTAGCTGCAGCCCAGACCACCTCTCCCATGCCGACCTAAGGCCCAGCATCTCCGGAAGCACCAGAAGGGCTGGGCTGGGGAGGTGGTGCTGCCTGAATACAGGAGTTTAACCTGCCCTGCAAAATTACCTAGCTAATCTCTCTTGGCTTCATCTGCAACGCGTGGAGAGAGGCAGAGGCTCCACCAGAGGGTGACATCTGCCTGAATCATCTCCGGGGGGACTCTGATCCACCCTCCACATCAGGGGAAACACGGCTGGAATTGCAGCATTCGGCTCGCAGAAGATGAGACTGCAGCTCACATCTGCAATACAGCACAGTGATGCTGAAAAGATCAGCTGAAAGCATGGCATTAGATTTAAGCTAGCCCCTAGGCTTTTTCTTTTTTTTGCTTGATGAAAAAAAAAACAACATAAATACGTTTTTTGTGAAAAACAGGAGCAGTTCAGTTGGAGGCATCATTACCAGCTCTAATTAGTAGACCTGAGTGCAAATCCCCACAACCACAGAGGTCCAAAGCCTCAGTGCTGTGCCCACGGGAGTCCCAGCAGTGCTAGCAGGACACGTTGCAGGAATGTGCTCAGCGTTGAACCCCTACATCTGTTCACAGCTGGAAATGGGGGATGGAGAAAGTGAGATTTTGAATAAGCTCCTGAGACAAATAAAGAACAGGTACCAGGTTCTCAGATAGATAATACATCACCAAACCTCCCTTGGACTGGGAATGGGGGTATGATACGAAGCATTACAGGATCTGGGGATGGACAAAATTATCCTTCATCACTGGAGCGTGAGAGCCTGTTCACTTGTCCTTGATCATACGTGAAAGCTGATTGTAGCCAGGTGTGGGTCAGTCTCTTCTCCCAGGTAGCAAGTGACAGGACAAGAGGAAATGGCCCCAGGTTGCAGCAGGGGAGGTTTAGACTGGAGATTAAGAAAAATTTGTTTGCCGAAAAGATGGTCAGGCATTGGAGCAGCCTGCTCAGGGAATTGGTGAATCACCATCCTTGGAAGAGTCCAAGGAACACATGGATGTGGGACTTGGGGACACGGTTTAGTGGTGCATTCGGTAGTGCTGTATCAATCGTAGGACCCAGTGATCTCAGAGGTCTCTTCCAACCTTAATGATTCTACCTGAGTGGTCATCCTCAGCCGCTGTGGTGATGAGCCTCAGATTTGCACCCCTCTGACACCAGGACAGCCGCTGTTACCATTCAAGTCTCTTCTGCAGCCATGGGCTCTGCACCCTCACAGATCCCTGAGCAGAGAGCCCCTTGCCCCACATCAGACACTCATCTCATTTTTGCAGAGCGCAGTGGTGTTTTCAAGTGCAGGCTGTCCCCTCCAGTGCAAAGGTGTACAGTTACCTCCTGCAGACGCCTGAGGGTGAGGGATGAACTCATCCACCCCACAAATGCGTGTGTTTTCCATGAACTCAAAAAAGTGTGGGCCAAGCTCTCTGGGAGCTGGATCCGTTCCACGCAGGCCAGGCCAAGCCGTGCGGTCGCGGTGCACAAAGTGGTAAATCCTGTCTGTTTCAACAGGGCCGCACACAACCCCCACCACCACCCAAACGTGGCTGTGAGCGCTGCAGGTCACATCCAGCAGCACTCAGGAGGCATCAGACCCTGATATTAGTCCTGCCTGACCCAAGTGCCTTCCAAGGGGCTGTGGAAAAGGCCATCCCACCTGTACCATCATCTGGGTGAACCAGAGGACACCGCAAGGACATCAATGGACACCTCAAGGGTCTTCCAGCCTGGGAGAAGCCCTATCAGCCACCAACCCCAGCTAAGTTTCATCGGTCCCAGCTTTAGGCATCCAGCCGAGGTGCCCAGGTGAAAGGTAGGTGACATATTTGTACTGAGCACAGGGACCCCTGTGCCTGCAGAGAAGAAATTTTAAATGCCTACATTTAGATGGCATAAATCCAGAAAGTGATATCTCCGTGAGCCTATTGTGTCATCCCTCTGGAGCTGCTTCACTCACCTCAGCAGCTGGTTGGTGTCAGGATCAAGCAGAGACCATTTCTCAGCCCTTACTGTTCACTGTTTAGCTACTGGCCACTTGGTTTCACAGAATCACAGAATGTTTGGGTTGGAAGGGACCTTTAAAGGCCACATAATCCAGCCTGGGATCTTCAACTGGATCAGGCTGCTCAGAGTCCCACCCAGCCTACCCTTGAATGTTTCCAGGGCTGAGGCACCTTCTACCTCTCTGCACAACCTGTAGCAGGGTTTTACTCATTGTAATTTACCCTCATTTTAAAAGAAATTTCTTCTTTTTGTCTAGCCTGATGTTCTCCCACATTTCCTTCCCTGCCCACCAGCACGGTCCTGCCCACCTGCTGCAGCTCCTGGCATTGGTCCATAACCATCTTCTACCAGCAGGTACTGGGAATTGGGAAAAGTCACACAGTGACATCTGCTCCAGATGTCCATTCTTCACCATGTTAAATTATATTAAAACATCGATTTATTAATGAAGATGATACTGCAGAAGAATTTGAAGCCTCTGCTTCAGTTTTGCAGGCAACTTTGCTGCTGGCTCAGTAGAAAATGGCTTCTACCTCCCAGGAATATTGTCGCAATTTCAGTATTTTTGGAAAGGAGACAGGGTTTTTCTACCCTTACAAATAGAAGAAAATGAAACATATGCTAAGATGGGCCATGGCTGAAGGATATGCTTCTGAAACAAAGAGAGCCACGTTCACATGCCAAACCTGCTGTTGGGCAGGAGTGGGTGCTGAATGTCCACATCCAAACCACTAATCCAGGCCCTGGACTGCTCTTGGATGTTTCCTGTCCTTGTTCCAACCTGGACCTGAAAAATATTTTCCACTAAAAATGGTAAATTGCCATGAAAAGAGCCCTGTATGATAAATCACCCTGTTCTGACAGAATATAATTCCTTGGAGATTTTCCAACCAGCTGTAACACTAACACCACTGGAAAGTCTTTAGGCGTTTCTGCTTGGCTGGAAACACCAGTTCTGTGGAAATCAGTAGCAGATGTTAGCCAGTGTGAGATCCACCGAAGTAAGTCCAACAGCCCAGCAGTCTGTGCAGCAGAGAGAAATCATCCCATGCCAAACCCAGAGTATCGCAACCTCACTAACACACACACACCCTGGACACACCTCACACTCCTTGCTCCCGGACAATCCCTCCTGCCCAAACGAGTTACACTGGTATTTATTTTCCAATACCTTTCCCATTTTCTGGCACTGACTACGCTGGGGAGATGACCTTTGAGCAAGCATGGCTCGATTCCCTGCTGAACAGGAGCAGCTCCCTGACCAGAGGGAGGGATGGAGCTGCTGATGGAGCTCCACGCAAGGTGAGCAGCTCCAAAATGTGCAGTGGTAGCAGAGGTGTGACCCAGAGGGCCTGAGACTGAGGGGCAGTCCTGCGGGGCTACTGAGTCCCTCTGCCATTGTGGGTGCCCAGCAGAGGTGGATGCAGCAGGGACAACCTTGAGGTGCAGAGACCTGTGTCAAAGCTTTGGGTGATCTGAAGGCAGGGACACCTTCCACTAGCCCACACTGATCAAAGCCCCATCAGACAACCTGCACCGACCCTGATCATTTCCAATGATGGGGCACCCACAGCTTCTCCAGACAACCTGCACCAGTGCCTCACCAGTTCCTGCAGACTTGAGACAGATGCAGACTCAGCTGCAGGGGTTCATCTGCCCAAAGAGAGGTACCTGCAAAACAGAGGTGCCAACATCCGTCTTACTCATCACAGGACCTCTATACTTTCAGTGGAGTATAATTACCCCTGTCAGGGAAAGTAAGGAAGTTGTGATGAAGCCGGTCTGGGGACCGGCGCAGCACAAGAGGGAGTTTCTCCCTGTGAGCTGAAAAGAACTGTGCCGCTGTGCTGGGATTTCCGTACAGAAACTGGCTGTCATGCTGCACTCCAGGTGCATCTCACAGGAATAAAACAATCCCCTCTCCTGGCATAGACAAAGTCAAATTTGCTGCCTGCAACACCTCAGCTTTTACCTACTTATTCTGCAGCTTAATTAATTGAGTCTTAGAGTGCTTTGAGAGAGGAAAGGTGTTTAAAAAGCACAAAAGAGTCGTTAATATCAGATGTCAAGCTGTTACAAGGAACAACTGTGCTGCTGGTGTTTTCTTGATCAGTCAGGGCACCCTGGGTTGTATTATCTCATTTGCAACTGTGACAGAAAGTGATACCAGCCCTCTTTGGAAAAGTCATTTTATTTTGTTGAAGCCATATGTTTCCAAGGATAGAGTAAAGCTCAGGAGCCATAAATCATGTCTAGATAAGAAGAATCTCAAACAGTGTTTTTTTGCAGGATATTGCTTGTTCTGTGATAATTGCTCGATGTTCAAGGCAGATTTCCCACTGCCTGCTCAGACACGCAGCACAGAAGAGAAATGCCCTGTTACTGTTCCTAGCATTTGAAATCTGAGCATGTTAAGACAATTTCAATAATACTGTTTCACATCTGCCCAAATTCTATAGAGCTGCAGCAGCTTAGATTTCAAGGACTGTCCACTTGCTGTCAGAAGTCATGGCTGCAGCAGAGACGTGCTGACCTGAGCTAGGTGAGGTGGCAAATTGACAATGCAGACCTCCTGGGGTGCCTCAGCTTTGCTGCTTATCAGCACCTCAGCTCCCATGTCACTGCAACTGCAGAGCTGCACTGGAGATGCTGGTGGAACTGGGATGCAGGGGCTGCTGGGTCCAGGTGTAGGAAGCTGCTCTGGGTACAGAGCCCCCAGGAAGGGCATGGCTGGCTGCTGTGCAGTGCCACACAGCAAAGATGGGTCAGAGGTAAGGCCACCCAGAAGGTGCAAGACAGCTGTGGGGGGCAGCTACCCCTTCTCTCCAGTGCTTGGGCTGCACTTGAGAGCTGCTGCCACCACACGTGCCTTCAGAGGCTGCTGGGGACCCTGGGGCCACCAGACTGGGGCCCCTGTCACCCCACCCTAACATCCCCTGGGACTTGAGCTGGCTGCTCTCCTGCCTTGACAGCTGCCATGTAGCCCTAGAGGAGTACCAGGATTGAGACAGGGTCTCATGAAGGAGCGGGAAATCAGCTCCACATCTGTCTCGATAGCAGACCAGGCATGTTCGAGGGGGCAGACACGCAAAGTTCGGTTTGGAGAACATCCACTGTCTGCTCTCTGCCTGTTAGGAGCAGTGACCCTGCCCCTTACACCCAACATTCCTAGAGCAAAACACCACTGACTTTACCCAACTACACCCATACTGGCACACAAAAGCTGCCTTCCCTTTTGAACAAAGCCAGTGCTGCTTGCAGACAGCCTCTCTTTTTCTCCATAAACCAGCTATGGCCCACGAAGGGTGAGACAAAGAGTCATCTTCACACTCACGCCTCTGCTTTCCCACTTCATCACCATTGTTGGCATCCCCAGCTTTTCCATGTGCATCGCTGCTGAATGGGGCCACCTGGCCAGGGTGTGCTGGGCTGGGATGTGCACACACATCTGGTTGCATTGAACACAGCCCCTGAGCTAAAGAAACAACTCTGTCCCATCGTGAACCAGCCGAATCCCCTTTTCCCTCTGAATTCATCCATGCCAGCTCAGCCTTGCTGCAGGCTACACGATGCAGAGAGGCAAAGCTGCCACATTAGTAACTGAGCTTTCTTCAACCCAGGACAGGGCACCACTAACCCAGCACCAATGACATGGCAGCACCAGCTTGCTCACTCCTGGGACTCATTATGGGATGCTGCGGCAGATCAGGGGTCCACACCAAGCTGGTGCTGGAGGGAGAGACACAGATGGGTGTGAAAGGAAGGAACCATGTATGCAGGACTCCCAAATGCCTCTTGGAGTCCAGCCAAAGTAAATGCCGCTGAGACAGGAAGCCTCCCTCCTGCAGGCAACTGCACCAAGAGATCCAAAGCCCCTTGCTGAGCCAAGCCCCAGGGAAGGGCAGCACTCTGTGCCTTTCTCCAGCAGGAGCAGATGTCTCTGTGCCCCTCATCTGGCTGCAAACACTTGCTGGTCCCCTGCAAAGCCCTGATGTGTGCTCCAGTTCCAGTGTTGCGGAGGTTGCGGGACACAGCTCATGCTGGCAGAGGGAAGAAGGGGTGAAGAGTGAGCAGAGAGGATGAGCAGTGCAGAAGAGGGGTTGGTTCTGCCTCTGACATTAAGGTGTCTGTTTGTGCATGGGCTCACCAGCTGGGTCTTCACACAGCAAAAACAAGCGCTGCAGCCCGGGATCCCTCCTGCCTCTCCTCCCACCTGACAGCCCATAGTCCCCTGCGTGCTTCAGGAGCAGTCAGCTCTCAAGGGAGACACGGCAGGTGGCAACAGATCTGAAGCCAAAAGTGTGACTCCCAGATGCTGCTGGGCATTGGAGCAGACACGAGGGCTTCAGGGCTAAGACATTCATGGGCTTAGTTCTTCAGAGAACACCGTATCTTGAATATTCAGGACTTAGACCTTCAGTGGTCACCAGACAGGAAAGAAGGGTTGGGGGAAGATAACCTTGGTATGGCTAAGGAAAAATGCTTTCCCACCATGCAAAAAAATGGGCAGTAGGTCTTTCCTTGCAGCAAGATCCATGCATTATCAGACTTCTGGAAAGGCCTGAGGACTATGAGATATACCCAGCTGCACCCCCCCTCCACCAGTGGGACACCAGAGAAATGAGCAATGCGGCCAACAGCAGGGCCTTGTCCCCATTCCACCCTTCTCCCTGCTGTTTCCCAGCCCCAAGTCCTTGCACTCTTGCCTCCTTCTCCTTTCATCAAGTCCCAGTAACCCTCTGTAGCTAAAGTCCTCCCCTGACCACCACCACCTGCTCCTGGGAAGGGATGGGCTTCTGCAGAGCTCACTGCCACTGCATAAGTCTCAGTGTCATCACAGCCAGAAAGAAATAACCTCGTACCACATTTAGTGTGCATTTCCCAGAGGAAGCATCTTGACACCCGCAAATCACAGAACCTTTGTGGCCTGCACCAATAAAACCCGAACATTTAACAACAGACAGAACTTGAGTTACAGTGGTGGCGGCCCCGAGCGACATTGCCTTGGCCCTCCTTGTTATTCCCCAGTCAGTTCATTATTATTAATGTCACTACAATAAATACCAGAATGAAATTGACAGCATTTGGCCACGTATCTTAAAGCATTGCCCCACTCCTCCTTCATTCCATGTATGTGCAGCCTTAGTTTCCGTCCCTATCAGTCATCGGAGGAGCCTTTAGGGACAAACCGTTTGACAATGTGACCAGCTAGGTAATAAAAGCCATGCAGAACTGCGGCTGTGGCATCGATGACCAGCGAGAAGGTGCCCCCGATCCCAGTGGCCATGTCTTTAAGGACAGAGGGAATGGCACAGATGGAGTGGTAAGGGAAAGCAGCAAGGTGAAGGATGAACCCCACGGGGATGCTCAGGATCCTGTAGGTGAGGGACAGTACATCTCGAACAATTTGCAGGAAGCCCAGGAAGATGTTGATGATGACCCTCCCAACATCATAAGGGATGCTGATGAGCACCATGCTGACGGCTTTAAGGTAGGACACCATCCCATTCCACAGGCTGTAGACTCCATCCAGAATTGTGCCAACAACTCGCTTTACAACAAGCCACAGAAAATAAAACACAAATTTCACCAGCTCCACAAAGATGTAGATGAGGAGTTCCAGAAGTTTGATGAAAGGGGTAGCAATGATGCCAGCCACTCTTCTCACCCAACCACTGTCTTTGGTCTCCTGGTTGTCATTTGTTCCTACTTGCTCTCCAGAGCGGATCTGACTGACAGCTTGCAATACTGCTTCTCTTTTCTCCTGGCTTTGTTTGTCTTCCCCACAGCTTCCCTTAAACAAGTGAACTCCTGGTAGAAGCTGCTTCTCCAGCTCTCTCACCGTGAAGTCTGCCAAGCTGTTTTCATCATTGATTTTTTTCACTAGTCCCAGGGACCATCCCTCTGGAGCATCACAGCAGGCTGCCAGCCAGAGGCTCTCTGGCACTGACACCTTGCCTTTAACTCGGACACTGGAAGGAATTGCACCTGCGAGGAGATATAGATGATCCATCTTGGAGCAGTGAGGGAGCAGAGCTTGCTCCACTACCTTCCCAATGTCTCTGTGCCAGCTTTTGCTCAGAGCTGGGCTCAGAGGGACAGCATTCGTGAGCGTGTAAGTGGCCACCTGGAAATCCTCCTCATTAAGCAAACTGGGATTGAGAAGGCCTCTCTCGTAGCCAGAGCCCACGTAGTCTGAGGTCAGGGCTTGATTTGCACCAAGGTTGGCCACAGTGCCACCAATATCGGCTTCATGCACCATTTCATGCAAGTCATTTTCTGGATCATCTATCTGAAAGAGTAGAGAGAAGCGTTACTGCATGCAATTCAGCTTCCTAGAAAGCAACGTGTAAAATGGGCCTTGACGTATACTCTTCATTAGGGCTACTAGTACATGCCGTGCCTTAGATTATATCCTGCACCCTCTTCTTACTTTCCTTGAAGTGCTTCAGAGGAGTTTATTCTCTACTTAGCTTCTCTGCCAAACACATTGGTTTAGGCTCCAAAGGATATTTGCAGCTCTCCAGTCTGGTACACAGCACAGCATAGCCTTCAAAATCTCACCAGGCACCCCATACCAAGCCTCTAACTTGTGATTTGTCCTAGAAGAGATTTTTAAGACCAATAGATGGCTAGATTTAGAGTCATCTGTGGTTTTCACCTCCTACTGTGCTGGTACCTGCAGTTCGTTTAAGAACTTAACCACGGCACCTGAAGTCCCTCTGAACTATCAAATCCAAGCCATGGGGAAAGAAAAAAACCCAAAAAAGATATGGTGTATAAGATGTCTAGAGAAGGCATTGACCTCTCACCACTTATTGTGTAATAAGCAAGAATGAAGCCAGACATGTCAGGTGACCTGAACTACCCCACCTTGAACAGGAGACACAGCAGCGAGCTCCTAGGGCTATTGCAGGGCTGGTCATCAGTAGCCTGATCCTCACGTCATTAATAGTCTGAACCTCATCCTTAATGACCACACAGCTCCTGGCATAACATGGGCAAGGGTGCCATCACCAAAGGTCCTCGATGGAATCTGTGCTACCTGCTTGTGTCTGCGGTTCCCATGCACTGGAGACAGAGGTAGCAATTTTACTGCAGTGGGAATTTGTCCTGGAGCCATGGACGAGGGAAGGGGGGCAGACAGAGGCAGTAAAGAGCGGTGGGAGGAGAAGCACTAAAGGTCAGGGTGTGATCAGGTCTTTCTCATGTGGCCACAGCTCTGTCTGATCCATAGTTATTCCTATTGACACTGCCTGCAGCCGCTCCAGAGGGCTGTGCCAAGCTGTCATTTTGTTCCTCAAATTAGAGGGTGAACATGTTGGTAGAAGCTCAGGGGCGGCAGACGATCTCTGGCAGTCACTGCCTTCTGTAGTCTCTGTTTCAGAGGGTGTGGCCCTCAGGTCCCAGCACTGTGCTGGCCCAATTAAACCTTCTACCTTTGCCCCTGGCCTATAAATTGTTTACTGCACTCTCTAGTATGCACTTTGGAGACATCTGTGGCAGACAATTCATAGTCTACCTTGAATCACTGCCAGGTCATCCATTCTTGTCTCTAGACCACACTGCAGTGCACTTGGACAGATATCCAACTATGTCCTTGCAACCTCACACAGAGTTTGCATTCTCTTAGTGCCACCTCCTCACAGTTCTGCACCAGCCTTGCTGAGTCCGGGGTGAAAGGGCCAGTGTCAGCCAGTGTCAGCAACTGTCCACCACCCTCACCTGGGAACTGAGCTCTGGCTGGCCTCCTGCATCAGCCAAACCCCTGCAGCCAAGCGCAGGGCTGCCTCTGCACCACGCCTGGTCACAGTGCCAAGCCCGGCCATTGCAGAGGGCTGCATTACCCCACCTCCCGCTAAGGAGGTTTCTTGCTCTTTTTTTTGAAACATCTGATGCTTACTGCTTCAGGACTGGGAGGATCATAGTGAGTCTCATGTGCTGATGCACAAGTCACAAGTTTTTTCTAAATTCGCTCCTTAAAAAAGACTTATTCTGCACTTTTCCTGCCTTATTCTGCTCCTCTTGCTCAGTCACCCCAAACAACAGGCTGCAGCTGGCTGATGAGGCCAGACACTTCGCATTCCACAAAATCACTCTCTTCCTGCCCCCTCTTCCCTTGCCATTCTCCCCTTCTGCTGAGATGATGGTGTGCCATGGGGCAAGGGATGCACTCAGCGTGTTTAATCGCACAGAAGAGGTGAGGGGGATTGGGCACAGATGTGAGGCTGTGCCCAGGAACTGTCCTCAATGCTATGACCCTTTGGAGTTTTACACCCTCTCAGAGACACTCATCCCATCTCCCTCCCTGGTGAGTGCTGCCATACCACAAGGACACATAGACTTAAGATGGATCAGCTCTGCCTCCTGGCAGGGATTCCCAACCTACATGAAGCAGAATAAACTTTATTTCTCTCTCCTTATGAGCTGCTGCATGCAAACCTTGAGGAACCTATCAAGAAAATACGTCCCTGGTTACCTGTCCAGTTGCAGGCCTCTTCACATACCACTGGGATTGTTTGGGTGCAATTAAAAAAGAATATGATAAAAATGCAGCTGTGTGCTGTTCATGTGTAGGGCTCTGACATCACCTAATTACACTCAGAATAACTCCTATTATGGTTTGTAATAACTAATGCTTACCTGAGGTGTTCATGCCTCCTCCAGCTCAGCCCCAAAGGCAGGCTGTCTCAGCACTGCATCTAATCCGCATCACAAGATACCTTTCCTCCCTGCTTCAAAAAGCTTCTGGCTTGTGTCACCCCAAAGCACATCTGCCTTCATGGAGTCAGCCAGGAAGCCACCTGTCCAAACAACCTGCAACAACACAGGGCTAAATCCAAGCAGACAGGCAAACTCCTTATCATAGGATAGAGATTTAAAAATAACTTACGTGCCTGAAGCGTGTATGGATGCTAGTACATAATACTGATGTTTGTCATTAAGTGGAGGGTGCAGTTTCACAGATGGGACAGAGGCAGAGGGGGATTAAAAGTATGGCAACACACAGTTATTAGGGCAGGCAGCTTCCACTGAGTTTGGTCATTTAACAAGGTAGGATACTGCCACCCCTCACATTCCCCACCCTGGTATGTAGGGTGAACTTCAGCATCCCTGTCCCACTGCTACTTCCTCAGGCACCCTTACAGTTTTGATTGAAGGGGAAATGTTTGCTCCAACCTTAGTGTGGGATTCATACCTCAGGGAAGAGGCACATTGCATCTTACGCTGAGGTTTCTGTAGTAGGACGTTCACATGAGTGGCTCTAGAAGTGCCTGTTCTCTTGACTCTCTACCAAGAGAGATTACAAGAGCAGCTTAGAAGTAGCTGCACTACAGTGGGGCTAGAATCCCACCCTGCTCATCTGCCTGGTGGTAGCCATCAGCCAAATGAAAACACAAGGTAATTCATCCATCCCCTCATAAATCAGGATGGAAAAAGCAACTCCAGAGTTTTCCATCTCTCTCTAAGCTACAGAAAGAAGCAAACACTGAGATTTTCAGACAACCAAAATGGAATGAGGTAAAAGACACCTCAGTGACTTGCTCTCAACCCCTAGGAAATCTGTGGCAGAGGTTTTCAGACCTGCGCCTGGGGGAGTCCCATCAGTACCCTGCTCATCAGCCTATCCTTCCTGCTCTCTAATTTTTCACTAATTGCTGAGTAATTCATTGTTTCCAGCTGCCAATCCGCAGTGGGTGGCACTGACATTCCTCATACTTCTCACCCAATTACTTCCTCTGTGCTACATTTGGCATTTGTTTCTCAGGCAGACATCCCTGAGGAGGGATTGAGACGGTGCCCTCACCGTAAGTGATAGTGATGTAAGACATCACTATCCCCCCCAAAAAAGCATATGACAACCTTGAGGCCCTCACTGGAGTGCTGAGAGTGTTTTTATAGTGATTTCTTTCGTTTTGCTGTGTGTCTGCGCCTCCATGTGCATGCACGTGCCACTGTGCAGCTGAGCCATCTCGTACCCAGCTATCCCAGTCTTGGCAAGGAAATTACCCAGAAAATCGGTGATATGAACTCACTGAGCTATGCTGCAGAGCAGGGGTTGCTAAGGGTTCCCTTCAGCAGCCATCTGACCTAGCCTTGCTAGAACATACCTAATGGGTGTGAAAGCTCTTCCCCACTCTCTCCTCCAAGTGGCAGTGTCTGAGAGGGCTGTATGTACTTATCTCTTGAGTTATAGGAATTTTTCTTATTCTTGATTTCTTCCCCTTACATATTCTTCTGCAGATTTTTTTTTTGTCCTAGTACTTTTCTGTCTCAGTCAGAGGTTCCTGCAGGGAACTGCAGAGTTGCCACCTCCTGCCTCTGAGACATCTGCATTTCAGCAGCAGACGAAAGAGACCCACTAGTGTCAACTAAGATCTACTGTCAACCTGTGAGGCTGCTCTGGAGAAGCTAGAGCAACCTAAGGTAGTACCTACCCTATTATTTCTGAGGCTGCAGAAGGTTTTGGTGGCAGGACACACAAGGTTTGGGACTCTGGAGTGCTGGCAGGAACCAAGACAAGATGAGGGGTGAAAAGGGATGGAGCCAGAAGGGCAGAGAAGCCAGCTAAAGGGAGATGCAGGAGAACTGAAGTTACTGGTTGGGCGCTGCCCACTGCTCCATGGCAGGAACGGCTTCTGAGCCTACCCAGGTAGGTTGGGAGAGCTGGACCACAAGCAGCAGGGGGAGATATGGGGGCCAGAGATGAGGAAGGGTGTCACTGGCCAAGGCAAATGGGAAAGGATCTCATCTCTGCAGCTTTACCTTGCTGCCTCCATGGCACTGACCAAAGATTCTTGCCAGCCTAGGTCCCCTTTGTGCTTTAAAAATTCACCACCCTTCCACAACTCAACAATGACAGAGTCTGCAAAAAGCTTCCTCTGTTTTCAAAGGGCAAGCTCCCACAGCTGGCCTGTGAAGTGGAAGGAGCTCAGATGAAAAGGCCCTTAGGAACTCCTGCAACTCAAAATCCAGCCCAGAGAGCCAGGAGACAGCCCAGGGTGAAGATAAGCACTTAGGACCTCCTGTCTTCAATTCCTGTGGCCTTGCAGCCTTAGTATCTCATCACCGCACATGAGAAAAATAAGCACAGCATTCTCCTGGCAGAGGGGTGAACTTCGATTGGGCCAACATCCAGTAGATGAGGGCCACACTCCCAACACACTGCTCTGACACTGCAGCCATTCCTGCCCTAACAAAGCACCCCTGCACACTGACAATCTTTCCTGAGCTCAACAGATGGGGTAGCTTGATGTTGCTACAAAATTCCTCATTATCACTGCTGGAAAATCTAAAACATGGGGGGGAAAAAAGGAGAGCTAAAGTTCTCTTAGGGCACCACCAATTTTTAAAGGATTTCCTTCAAATTGAACAGCCTGAAGGCCTTGCTTAAACATGCCAAGTGTCAGGGGAGACAAAAACCATGGAGGCGCTGGCAAAATTCATTTTATATTGCATACTTCTGACCTGACTGAAGCGTGCACGCCCCAGGACACAGCAACTCATTTCCCTACCTCAGTCTGCAACACTGGGACACACTGAAAAGCTGCAGCATCAACTTGGTGAACCACAAATGGATGTTTTATCTCTGCTCAGTGAAGCTAAAGAACTCCTATCAACACTGCGATCACACTGGCAACAGAACAAACTTGAACTCGACACTGCGATGTTTAACCCACCAGCAGTGCTCCCTGCCCACAGGAGCCGGCTGGACAGGACAGACACATCACTGGTGTCAGAGAGGGCTTTCCTCTCCCCTGGCACTGCACAGTCATGCAGCAGCCTCCCAGTTCTCATTACAAGCTCCCTGGGATAAGAAACTATTTGTTTGCTCAGTTCCAAGCACAAAAATAAGTTCTGCTGATGCTAAATTCATACCAACAGAAGTTCAACAAGCAGAGTTCCTGCCTCCTTTGCAAAATTCTAGCCCCAACTCCACCCCAGAGTAAATGTTCTCCAGGAACAGTTGCTTTACAGCGAAGGAAAAGTTGCCTTACCTGCGGTTCAACCAGCCAGTTCTCCTCCTCACTTTGAGCTGGCTTTGTAAACTTAAAAGCTGAATAAAGAGGGATTTTGTCTTTAGTACTGTAGAGGGTTGCAAAGCGTGGCTCTTTGTTGTACTGCTGACAGATTTTCACATGGAACGGCTCCGTAAATCCTTCGGGTGGGACTTGTCCAGGAAAGAACACGTTACACTCGGCAAAACCAGTTTCATCCTCTCTAACAACTCTGCCCTGGGAAAAGCCTGGGAAAACTGAGATGCAAAGCAAGAGCACAATTGACGTCTTCATGGTCCACTCCCTGGAGCTGAGGGAAGCCCCGTCTGCCTCCGCTGGGTACGGCAAGGGACCTGCGCTCAGAGTCCATGCAGCAGCGAAGCCAGAAAGCGTCTGGAATTCGGGTGTAGCGTGCGAGGGAAATGAAATATGAAACCACAGCCGATCCCTCCGGGGAGCCAGCGCGTTCTGCAGGCAGCGCGTTGTGAAACCGAACGTGCGCCGGGCTGCTGTGACACACGCTGCGGACGCCAGCTGCCCGCGGGAGATGATGCCGAGCAACCTGGAATCATCAGGGCTCGTCGGGAGGAGGAGGAGGGACGCCTATGGCAGCGGCAGGGCTGGAGCTGAGCACCACCGGCTGTCCAGGCTCAGCGCCGGCGGGGGTGTGGTGTGCTGCATTGCAGCAGTCCCCGGCAGGAATTTTGGCTGACACAGCCAGAAATGTTCCTGAGGCTGTCAGAGGGGATGCTGCAAAGTCAGTCACCACCCCAAAGAAGGTATTAGCTGTCCTCTCCAGCTGTGAGCCTGGCCAAAGGAGAGGGAGAGGAAGAAGAGAGGTGGCAACACTGGAGCTGCTGGGAGCCCCCTTTGTCCCTTTTCGGGGTGTCTGTCATCACTGTTGCTGCCAGCCACATGCTGCTTAGATGCCTGGAAAAGGCATTCATCTCCCATCTCTCCTGGTGCTGTATAGGGCGTTCAAAACCCTCCAGTATCAGCTCACCTTGGAAGACCCTCCCTCAGAAGAGATTAAAAACGGGCAGAAGGATGAAGACCCTCGGATCACATACCCCTAATCAGCATCCACCTCAGAACATTTTGGCCAAACCTATGGAACTGGCAGAAAAAGTGAATGAAGCTTCTCCTCTGTGTTTATGTTCAGCAGAGTAACCATCTGCCCAATAAACAGCTGCCTGTGGTACCTTGGCTACTGCTGGCTAAAAGCAGCATTCCTTCAGTGACTGGGAAAATTATTGCTTTCAAAATAGTGGAGATGGAAAGGAGATTACAGAGCAATACCTCGGAGTCAAGAAAATGTAGCATTTTCCCACTCAAGAAGTGAGATGTGATCAGCCGTGTTGCCAACTACTCAAAAAATCCTGGATGCCAATAGGGCACAAGTCCCTTTTATAATACAATTTCCAAGCAAAAAACCTCCCAAGTGCTACCATCCCACAAGTACTTTGCAGACAAGGATTAGTCCATACTGAAAATTATGAAGTGGGACAGTGAGTGGTTAAAGTGCCTGGCCAAGGTCAGAGAAGGAGTCTGTAAAAGGCTAAAAGTAGACTGCACAGTATGACTATCATTCCTCTACTCAGGGATGACTTCTGGAAGTATCAAGACAAGGAAATACGTCGACAGCTCTTGGTGTGGTGATATCAGCTAGGGGAGACAGAGGCAGGCTGGACAGGCCGGGGAACAACAGGAAATGTAATAAGTGGGCTTGGGTTTGGTCCAGGCAGATGACTGGTCGCCCAGCCCTGACAGAAAGAGTTAGTCATGTTCAGGAAAGGTGATGGAAAGGAAAGCACAGACATAAAATTTCATTTTCCTGGACATAAAAAGGCTCCTGGAAAATCAAGAACTGAAACTGAACCTTAGCTGTTAGGTGCTTTTCTGATCCCAGACTTGCAATTACCTGGGCAGGAGAAGAAAATATTTTCATAAGCATGGTAAGCCCTGCTACTCAGGCAAACCTAGGTCAGACAGTAATTTAAAGGCTGACATGCATTACCTCAGGATGGGCATGGTCCCAATTCAACGAAAAGGCAGCATGAGGTGTCTCAAGATGTGCATGACAGAGGCCACTAGCACGCTGAACAGATCGATGATTTCCACCAGGAAACATCCTGCCTCTGTCCTGGACCTGTGAATAAACCTCTTGCCTCAAAGTGGCACCTCTGTCTCATCAGATGTACAGCCCCAAGTTGTCTTCTGAGCCTCAAGGGCTTTTTATGGGCTTTTGGGAAGCTCTAAGGAGTTCTTTCCTTTCAGAGTGTGAGGCTGGGGTCTGTCTGCCAATTTAGCTCTGCATTTACCAGCAAACAGAAAAACCTGACTCATCCTGAAGAGCAGGAGCTTCAGGTTCTCACCTCCCATGAGGAGCACCAGTTGAAAGCCAGCATGGAGTTCCACTCCTCTGCTCCCAGTTCAATTTTCTGTCCAAGCGAGGTGCCTTTCCCATTTCTATCTAATTTAAGATAGCTGTTGGGACCCTTGAACACAGAGCTGTGTATTTTTTTCTCTTGCTAACATCACTATTACTAAAGAGACTGGTGCCATCATCATGCTGTGGCACTCACCATGCTGAAAAGATAAAGTCAAAAGGACTGCTCTGCCCTGGGAAGATTACATTCTCAGCCAAGGGACCACAGACAGAGGACTCAAAAACAGTGAGATGGAGTTGGCCAGAGGTTTTGATGACTCGGTGCTGCAGTAGCTTATCTGCTATCACACGCATTTATAGGCATCACAGGGGGTGATGCCTGTAGGCAGCGATAGGGAGTGATGCCTATAGAGGCTGATGCCAAAAGGAGTATTAAGATCAGATCCAAAACAGCCCTAAGGCTGTTGATATGAGCAGAAGGGCTCTGGGAAAATACACATTGGGATGGCAATGGACAGTGTGAGCTGGTGGTGTCAGCATGAACTGTGGCAGCAGTGTGGCCTCGTGGGACCTGGGGCTGCCTTCTCCAAACCCATCGAGGGGTGACAGTGCAATAAGCTGAGCAGGGTCAACAGTGCAGGCAAGAACCTGATGTTTCATGTGATGGAGCAGAGGGAACCCAGGGAGGATGCAGAGTGATGTGGCCAAAGGGACACATGAGAAAAGTGATCAGAGAATCACAGAATTTCCCACATTGGGACACACAAAGATAATCGAGTCCAACTCCTGGCCCTGCACAGGACATCCCCAAGAGTCACACCATGTGCCTGAGAGCATTGTCCAAACACTTCTTGAACTCTGCCAGGCTGGTGCTGTGACCACTTCCCTGGGGAATCTGTTCCAGTGCCCAGCCACCCTCTGGGTGAAGAACCTTTTCCTGATATCCAACCTAAACCTCCCCTGACACAACTTCAGGCCATTCCCTCGGGTTCTGTCACTGGTCACCACAGAGAAAAGATTGGTGGCTGCCCCTCCTCTTCCCCTCATGAGGAAGCTGATCATTCAGTGGCAGGCAGAGGTGTGTGGGAGACAAGAGAGGCTGTAGACAACAAACTGTATAGATACAGAGTTTGCAAGGCATGACAGAGGTAAAGCGTGTTGGGGAAAATTAAGAGAGGTTGGAAAGAAAGGCAAGAAAAGAGGTAAGGATCCAGAAAATGACCAGCAGGAAAAGGGAGATATTGGGGGAAAAAATAGAGTTGAGGAGGATCTGCATTCCTGAAAATCTGAGGTGCTAAGAAAAGCGTAAGAAGGAAAACAAATGGAAATAGGCGTGAGAAAACCCAGGAGGCAGGTTGTGACAGGTCAAGTGAAAGGATGAGAGAAATCTGAGGGAAGTCTCTTGCGATAAGAAAATGAGGAGAAACTATTAGGAGGAAGAGGGGGAAAGGAGAATGAAAGGTTTACATCCATCTTCATTGACCTGCCATAGATGAGCAGTCTTCCTGTTCTCCAAGGGTCACAAGCATCAAGAACAATGTCTCAAAAGGAAGAATACCTCCCTGCAAAACAGACCTGGAAACCCTGTCAGCATCCAAATTCCCTAGCCATTAAGAAGCTGCCAGACTTGTCTGTCTGCTTTCCCACACTGCTTCTCCAGTCCTGTCTCTGTTCACACGACTGACACTGGATTTGCTACAAATAGAAAATCTATCTCCTCACATGCTTGACCCCTCTACCCTAGTCTTCCAAAACATTCTTGGCTCCAAATATTTTTCCAGACTGGATCTCCAGTCTCCTATCATGGCCTCTGTGAGACTCTAGTGTTGTATGTGACTGTCCCTTTCTTCTGAGAAGAAAAGGAAGAAGATAGTGTCTCCAAGGGCAAGCAGTCTCATGAGAGAGACACCATTTGTTTCAGTAGACATACCAAGCTCGGACTTGGAGCACACCAGTGCCAGCAGACATGCCATGGCATGTCAGAGTGCACATCTGCCTCTTCGCTGTCTCGTGGGGAAACACTGTCTTTTTTAAATTAGTTTAAAAACTTGCTCTGGGAATGGAGCCCAGTGCTGAGCTACAGAGAAAAGCAAGAGTGAAACAATTTTCCTATTATAACTAAGAAATTCAAGGGCTAAGGGAGGGGCTGGGCAGAAGGACAACAAACTCTTTAGGGAAGAGCTTAAAAATACATTTTTGGGATTTTGATTCCCACTAAAACGAGGTTTTGATGCCAATCTCTGCTGCCTTTTGTCTTCACACCTTCCCCACGGTGTCCCTGGTGCTGGTGAGGAATGGCCCTCCACTGGCAGTGCTGCTTTGTTGCTCACCTCTGCCATGATGCTCACAAGCAAGCGTGGCCTAGTGAGAGGCCATGAACTGCCTCAGACTGCCAGGGATGCTGATCTGGCTCCTCTGCTTCTTCACTTGCATTTTCTCCTGTCCAGACTCACAGTGTCCACCCACAGCAGACAGTGGATGCCCTGAAGTGGTGTCACAATTGAAATCAGAAGAGAAGAAGACCATGAAGTTTTAAACAAAAAACTATAGAGGAGGTTGTCCATGGTGCACAATCAGAGGAAAAGGGTGGCAACTGGGAACAGTGAAGCACCCAAACTGCTCTTGGATGGTAACACCATTAGGACAGAGACATATTCTCATTTTGTACAAAAGCTTGCACAGTGGGAGTCTGACAGTCACCTTGTAAACCATGAAGTATAAATGCATTGCATAAATACTGAATAAAATTAATAAAATCTAAAGGCTGCTTCCTTTGGCACTTCACCACAGTCTTCATTCCCAAGAGATCTCTGTAAATCTTCAGACTGTTTGAAAGAAGCACAATGACAATCCCATGCTAGACAGCAAAAGTAGGATAGATTTAGTTTAGCAGTACAAGGCAATGTTTTTAATAGTGCAAATTATTATCTGTCAAAATGAGCTATTTAGAGATGTGCTGGAAGCTCCAGTACTTCCATTCATTAAATTAAGAGGCGTTTTTTAATATGATAACAACTACAAAAAAAGAGCCGATGTTTCAACTGTAATGGCCTTTGTTTTAGGGATTGTCAGTTAGTCAGAGCCACAACAGTTCTTATACACCTTAAATCTGTTTTGGACAGGGAAGTTATCCACTTACATGCTTTTCTTCCAGGTATTAATATTGATTTTTTTTTTACTATTTTTTTTCTTATTTTACATTTTCAAAAGTGTGGTATGATTCAGTCAATGCTGAGAGCTTGCCGTGCTACATGCTGCCCAAAACAAGGCGAGACAGCTTCTGACAGTCTGCATTAACAAAAGACTGGTGAGTGGGAACAAAATTAGAGGTACAGGCTTGTTAGGCTTGCATCATCTCAGAAGAGGGAAGGAGAAAGCCATAACCCTTGAGAAAGCCAAACCTGCTGGCAGGATCCAGAACTTCTAATCAAAAGGCAGAATAGTGGCCACACCCAGGACTACCTGTCTCCAGAAACACCACCGTGTTTTGGAACCAAGGAGTAGTGGGAGGAGTGAGATGTTCTGCATTAAAGGTTTGGCCAGACCTGATAGATAGATATGAGGTTCCAGCGGCTCCCCAGCTCCAGCACCCTCTGTGCCACTCAGATCGGCAGTGGAGATGCCCCTATGGAGCCCAGTCATCCCAACAGCCAAAGCAGAGAGGCAAAGGCTCTGACTTGCATCATTCTACATGGCCAGGCGAGGACGAGATGGCATCCTCCAGATGTGCCTCTGTCTCTGTACCAGCTTTAAAGTGAACCCAGGATGTCCAGAGCTGGTCAGACAAATCTCAGGCAGGATCCTATGTACTCCTGCCACCACAGAGACTTAGCCCATGAAAAATAAGGTGAGTTGGTTGTGTGAGAGAAGAGTGAGCAGCTCTTTCTCCATTCTCATTTCAGGCCTTGACTTGCTACTGAAATACATATTGCAACTGCTGCTAGGCATAAACGTAATCTCATATTTTCCACATATGTTGCTTCTTGGCCAGTACTGCCTAGGGAAAAATTCAGATGTGAAAAACACAATCACCAGTTCCAGGATCCTGTCACTACCACGAGTATAGGGCTCAGATTCTGCCCTTAGAGTTCACAGAATAGCATCAGTGCATGACAGCCAGGACAAGGCATTTCCTCTAAAATAAAAAAGCAGCAGTGCTTTTAGTCACACTGACAGCAGGGTGGAGGTAAGTACTGGCCTCGAATTAGACCTCTAAACAAACAGGTGGCTGTTGGGATTGCAGGTTAAATTACAAGTGCAAAACCCAAAGCCCCTGAGGAAAGGTAACTTTGTCTCTCTTAAACTCAGTTCAGCATCTGGGAGATTGAGGTTTAGATCTTATCTCCATCAGGAGGCAGAAAAGGTTTGGCCTCAACCGTCTCACGCCTGTAAGAGCCAGTGACAGGAGTCACTGTCCTGCTGCCCTGAGCTGCTTTCCATTGAACTTTGCATAAATAGCCAGAAGGAGAATCACCTTCTGCCCTTTAGTTGTGCAGTGAAAGCACAAGAGCAAGAGTCTCGCAGTCCAGTCTGGACCACTCTGCTTACAGTCCCTCTGAGCAGCAGCCCCTGTGCCTGTGCCATGACATGGCACTCTCAATCTCCTCTGTGCAGCAGCCAAAGGAACCAGAGCTCCCTTGAGAGCACCCCAGCCTTCTAACCTCCCTCCAGCACAAAGCCTGCATAACCACTCCACGTGTTCCTAACTGAGCATCCTTACACCTGATGGGAAGCGCTTCGAAGTCTACCAAACACGGACTACAGAGCTGATAGCTGATAAAGACTGCAGGAGCTGGAGTTGCTGGAGTAGGCAGGCTCCAGCACAACGAAAACTTGATGGGGGGGAGAGATGTAAATAGTGCAGCACATTCATCACACGCCAAACATTCCTATGCAAGCCCTACCCCCACAGGCACCAGCTCCGTCTTCCCTCCACAGCTGCTCATGAACTGCTGTGCTCTGGTGAGTGGGACTCCCCACCAGTGGAATGCAGCACCTTGCACAGGACCAGGACTCCTCCCTCTATTCCTGCTTAAATTTTTACCTCCAAGGATAGCAAAGCCAAGTTATTAGGGGCACAGTAAGATAGTACTGGATAGGAGCAATGAGGTCAAGCTGCTCAATGTGCATGTTTTTGCAGGGACAGACATGAGATGTGGCTGCTTTCACCACGCTCATGGCAGGCAACTGGACAAGGAGAACAGGAAAAGGGAGGGAAATGCAAAGCTTGGATGCAATTACTAATCCTCAATAGCAATGATACAGAAACAGGCAGTGTCTTGCCAAGGTGAGGCACGTCTGCAGAGGCGTTTGCAGCACACACACCTTCTTGGTGTGCCCCAAGTCTTCAGGGCAGCATGCAATGCCCTGTTCAGAAGGCCTCCTGCTTACACCCACGGAGGAGCTCCATGTTTAGCTGAAGGAACTGGCCACCAGAAATCCTGAAACAACCAATTCTGCTAATCATGTTTTTATACTTCAAACCAGCATTAACCACTTAAACTTCAACTGAACCCCTCCTGTCTTTCTGCACAAATCACAAAATGGAGATCAAAACCCAGGAAGGGAACAAATTTTGCCAGGCTGGTGTTATCCGTAAGTGACTTCTGTCAGGGTTACTGATCTTGTAGGAGAAGCCTGCTTTGTCCTTAGTCTGAGTCCCACAACAGGACCCAGTTTATAAGTCTTGCTCAAATAGAGGTGATGGTTCTGATGGTAAAATTAAACGTCAAAGCCCTGTGGGCTTTGTAATATAAGAAATCAAATTTCAGAGCCTGCTCTTAGAAATGGGACATTACATCTACAAGTTGCAGAGCAAAAGCCTTTGATCCATTATTTGTGGTTTTATAAAAAGGGAAATGCACAAGACTTGGGGAGAGGGGGTGACTTTGTCAAGGTCCCCTGGCTAGTGGCAGTGCTAGGAAGAAAATACCAGTTTCCTGAGTGCCAGCCCTCTGCACTGATGTAGTTCTGCAAAAGCAAAAGGCTCCCTTGAGGCCTCAGCAGCTAAAATACTGTGAATTTGCAATCAAGAACTAAAAGAAAAACAACCTGGTTGATCCCACTTGTGGGAATTTTATTGTTTTTCAAGCCCTTGTTCTTTGTTTCCATCTGAATCAGAATAAACTCGCTTCTGCCCACGTCTGAGAGAAACAATGTGGCTGGTTAAAACTCTTCCAAAGCCCAAGTGGCCTCATTGCTGGGCAAACCCTTTGCACAGTGCACTAGTTCAGTAAATAAAGGATAATTAAGGGTAACTAAAGGTTATCACAGTGCTTAAGAGAACTCACTGCTGGCTGACACCAGCTAGAATCCTTCTAGGTAGGAACACATGTTATATTCATGTGGCATCTTTGGAGGTAGTAGAAATTGATCTTATGGCTGACCTTCTTTTCCATTGGTTTGAGGACTGCACTACTGAGAGGTTGCTGGAAAGGAACCTGAATTGTGTGTGGTCAGGATGACATATAGCTGTTTTACTTTTCTTATAAACTCTTCCTTGTATTCCTGGTTTGGAAACTGGAGCCAAATTAGGAGATTCTGTGCTTCCACACTGGCTTCTCTATTCCTTAGAGCCCTGTTTACAAAAAGTACTTACCTGCATCTTGAAGCTTTCAGTAACTGAAATTTTAAATCCAGAAGGATCTCATCTAACTTAACCTCATCTTAAGAACATGACTACTTATGCAGTTTTATGTTGTAAACTCCACATCTTCTGCTGGCCTTTGTAAATTACTAATGAAATATAGAGCAGGATTTTCTGGGATTGCCCAAGCAGGTGAGTGAATGACCTCCTGCAGGAACCTGTCGCTGTCCAATGAACAGAAAAAGGTGTGCCCTAAAGATTTGCCTAGACTAGATACCTCACTTACTGGAGCTGTATGAAAGTAATCCTAAAGTTAAGGGAGCACATAAACTGAGGACTGATTCAGACAGAAAGTATTGATAACGCATTGAAACATTAAAAAACTTACAGAGAAATAAGTGTACCAGCTCCCGATGTTATTGCTAAAAGTTATAGCTGCAGCTGACTCTTACAGAGACAAGGGCATCTCCATTCCACCCTGCCTAACAAACTCACTTGTGGAATATTTCACTGGTTTCATCATTCCACATCTACACAAAGAGAAGGTAAAGTGAGAAGGTCCAAAGCCAGAGCCACTGTGGTACGTGGACAGCCAGCCCTTCCTTCTGTGTAACACCGCTTTTCAAAAATCTGGGAACCGTGCTACTGAGACCCCTCCCAGCCAGACTGAGTCATCGTCAGCCAGCCTTAAGGAAAGGATAAAATTAGCTTGGCTATTAGAAATGTTTGGTTAATAAATAAAACAGTAGGACAGTTTTGCTTAACAGTGGACACAACCATAGACAGAGGTATGTCCTGGCTGCTTGCCTGGATGTAAATAGTGCATGGCTAAAATTATTTGCTTTGTCCAAGCTCAAAAAAAATCCCTTCAGTAGAAACAAGAGAGCTTCCACGGAGCTGAGTGTATGCATCCAAGACTGTGAGTCCAGGAAGTGTTAGCTGTGTGTGTCTTGGGGCGCCACTCCTTCCTGCAGCACCCTCCCTTCCCCAAGTCCCCGAGTGCCTTTTGCCTGACATCACGTCTCACGTTGGAAAAGCACTGGGATCTCAGCGGAGAGCTGCGCGTGTGGGGAAGCAGACAGAGAAAGACACAATGAACAGAAGACATATTCAAAACCAGTGTGTTGGACCTGCAGCACTGGTCTGGCTCGTTTAATGGCTGGCTGAGGAACCACAGTCTGCGGTGTCTGATGGAGGTCATCACTGCCTCGGGGAGGATCCAGATCAGCTCCTCATCCTGTGTCTCTTCTTCCAGGGAATTCCTACTCATTCCTGGGATTTTCCCTCTGTGGTGAATAGGTCACAATGTGTCTCTGTTGCTGCAAAGCAAGAGTTTGCAGCTGCTAAATCCACCCAGGACTGGAGTACTGAAGGCACAAAAATCCCAGTAGTCCAGGGACTGAAATGGAATGGAGCACAGAAGCAGAAAGTTGGAGAGATGGCGCAGTGGGAGGCGTCAGGGCAGAGGTTATGGGCTGGAATGACTTTGTGAGCAAAGAGAAGCAGCAGTAAATGGTATTTACTGTCCCATGGCAGGCAGCAGGGAAGGTGTGACGGAGAGCAAAAGAACACAAGACAGCCTCATGGGAAGGCAGTCCCTGCTGACTCACCAGCTGAGTCACAGCCTTGCCCAGCTTCTATTCTTTTTCCAATCAAGGAAATAGCAACTTCCCATGCACTTCTTTTAAGGCTGGTTTGGATGCTGAGCATTCCTGCACCAAGTTTCCACTCTTGACAATCCCCTGTGCCCTCCCATATCTGTTTCCCAGCAGGAGGCACAGTCCTTCAAAGCACACAGTGTCCTGAGGGAGGAAACGGTGCTGTGGCCGCTCCAAAGTGGAAACAGGATTTACAATTTACTGCAGATCTGCCATGCAAGCTGTGCCTCAGACGGCCAAAACAGGCTCTCACGAGAATGGGGAGGCAAGGGGAAAATTCAAGCTGGGAGATTTCTATTCTGGCACTGAACCTCTGCCCTGCTGGGGAAAATGCTCACCTTCAGAGCACTGCTTTGAAAGAGGAGATTGCACATCCTCCTAATGTACTTTAAGGATGGGAAGAAGATAGCCTACAGTGGGAGACACAAAAACTCAGGAATTACAATTGCTTCAACTAAATTCCTTTCTGGATTCAGAAAAAAATCAGTGAAAATCAACAAGTAAGAGTAATGGATGGAAGATGGAAGATGAAAAGATGGAAGAACAGGGTACCAAAAACCAAAGAATATACATAAGAAGATTTCAAGAACAGAAAAATTACACAGGAAACAGGAACAAATCCCTACACTGGTAAGGCTAAAAGGGAGTTTTTAAAGTCCATTAGGAACATAAGCAATCTGCATAACACTAAAGGCCAAGTAGTGGATGAGAAAAACATTAGCAAGGCTCCAAAGAGGCACAACGTTTTTATAAATGTTTTTGTTCTCTTTCAGGACACAATGTCTTTTGCAGTCTTGCCATGATCTCAGAGAAGGACCAGCACCTTGGTGAGACCTACATAATAAAGCACTGGGATAACCAAAGAATGTTGGTCTCCTGGTGTGATCCACAAGTGAATACAAAATTGCACTGAGAATGTCTACAGGTACTATAAAGGATTTGGGACACCAGCTAACAGGCTATGCCAGTGACACCAGCAAAGGATTTATTTTTAAGACCGATGCCTGTAACACAACAAAATCTGTTTATTTGTTGAGCTCAAAGACTACATGAATTTTCTAATCCAGAAAATGACAACCCTGAGAAGGATTCAAAAGTCACCAGGGACATGTACCTGGATTCAAGCCCCCGCTGCAGTGGTGTGGGTAAAAAGGCCAGTGTGATCCTCAGATAAACAACCACATAGAAAGCTGTGGGAGGAAAGTATCTCTCTAGTTCACATTGTTGAAGCTGATGCTGAAACAGTTCTTAGATTTTTGTTGTTGATAGATTGGATAGAGAGCAAGAAAAAGCCCTCAAATAATTGGTGTGAGGAAGAAAACAATCCCAAGACTAGAAGAACCCAGGCTGCTTACTTTATCCAAAGGCAGTAGCAAGACTAGATTACAAAGTATAAATACCTAGTGGGAACACAGGCTTTAAAAATTACCACAGAAAGGCACAAAAGGCACCCATGGTTGGAAACAAAGACAACTGAAATTAAAAATAAGGTGCAGTTTTAAACTGTGAGGATAATTAATCATCGGAGGAAATGATCAAGGGAAGTGGTGACTTCTTCTGCTTTTCATGTTTTCCAATATCCTTCTTTAGTGCTAAAGTCTTCTAAGGAAACCAAGCCCTTGACCATAAGACATTGATATATACACAATCTGGGGGAAGGGAAGCTCCCTCGGGAACAATTCTGGCCAAAGATACAAAGCCATTCCTTTACTATTTGAAGAATCTTCCAACTTGTTCAGAGCAGGGACTGTGCTAGTTTTTAACACACAAGGGAATGCTCGCCTTTTCCTCTAACCCAAGAGCAGGAGAGGTCCCTTCAGTTGAGATCTTTAATCAAGAGTTGATACCTTCTGCCAGATGGATATTACAACTGAACAGTAGGCACGGCCTTCAGGATATGTTACTGAGCAAAACATAACATTGTGCTGCACCACGACAGTCAAATTAGCGTAACAGTCAGTGCCCCTTGATTTACAGTCCACAGATTTTTAATCTAGGAATAACACCCACCATCACAGAATGGTGCACTCAATTCAGGCTGCTGTGATCTGTAGCCCAACAACACCAAATTCCCAAAGCCAGATTTCTCTGCGAGGTTTAATCTTGAGTTTAAACTGCCTGTAGTGGAAGAAATCAAAAACCCATTTCACAGGGTGCGGATAGAGGCTTGCAGATGAGAAAATGTAATGCTGGATACTTGGTTACTGACAGGAGTAGCTCTTAGGACACGACACAGTAATTAGTGTTTACCCAATTTCAGAGCGAAGCTTAAGTTGCTTAAAAGAATTGGTTTATTTCTATAGTTATACTAAAGGCCCACTTTTTCCAAGTGCTTTCTCTGATGGCTCGTTGACGCAAAGGGTGCAATTCCCATTGTTGCTGTAGCTCTCTGGACAGCAATATCTGCGGGACCTCTTGTGGGCTCTCTTCTAAATTGCACGTTGGGTGTCGAGCACTCAGGAAAATGTTCCCGTGTTAATTTGTAGGTACATCAGAGAGCCTTTTACTTCACATGCCTTCGTGTGGGTTCGCAGAAGTTTGATAATAAAGTGCATCTAAAAGGAACAATAAACACAAGGAAGGAGCTGCATTTTAAGAGGGGGAATTTAATTCCTTAGTGATGGTCGCTCGCGCTTTGGCTTCTTTACATAGACACCAATGATTATAGAATCACGGAACAGTTTGGGTTAGAAGGGACCTTAAATATTACCTAGTTCTAACCCCCCTGGCATGAGCATCTTCCACTGCTGCTCAGAGCCCCGTCCAGCCTGGTCTTGGACGCTTCCAGGGATGGAGCATCCTCAGCTTCTCGGTGCGACCTGTTCCAGCGCCTCAACAAAAAAAATGTCTTCCTTATATCCAATCTAAATCTATTGTACAAACACCTACACGACGTGAAGGAGCTCTTTGCAAGGAGGACAGGGACAAGCCGGACATGATTTGCTACCTTACAGTCAGACTCAGGCGGATGTTCTTAGTACAGTCCCCCGCGAATAAAGAGAATGCCTAAGGTACTCCCTTTCCCTCGGCCTGCCATTGTTCCTGTCCCCCCCCGCTATCCCTGCAGGGCTCGCAGNCCCCCCCTAAAGCGCGCAGCCCGGCAAGGCCAAGGTAATTCAGCTGCAGCCCAGCTCGGTCACTCCCTCCTGGCCGATAACTCCTGGTAGCGCTAAAGAGGCTTCTTCAGGTGTTTCTGAAACCTGAGAGGTTTCGGGTTGATTCTGGGTCCTTTAAGGCCGAGCTGAATAGGGACTAACTTGTTCCTGTGAGGAGCGGCTGAGGCAGCTGGGGTTGTTTAGCCTGGAGAAGAGCAGGCTCGGGGGGACATTATCGCTTTCTACAACCGCCCGAAAGGAGGTTGGAGCCACGTGGGGGGTGGCCTCTTCCTCCGGGACAAGAGGAGGTGACCCGAAGTTGTGCTAGTGGGGGTTTAGGTTGGACATTAGAAAGAGGTTCTTCACCGAAAGGGTGATTAGACATTGGAATGAGCTGCCCAAGGAGATAGTGGAGTCACTGTCCCTAGAGGTGTTTAAGGAAAGACTGGATTTTGGTACTGAGTGCCCTGGTCTAGTCAGCAAGGTGATATTCGCTTATAGGTTGGACTCAGCAATCTCAGAGGTCTTTTCCAACCTGATTAATACTGTAACTTCAGAGAAGCAGGAATGCTTTCCAGACAATTTATTAATGCTTTCTGAAACTACTGCAGCCACACCAGATCTTGTTCTTCACCTGATTTCATGGATCCCCCTGTTACACTTAATTAGCACAGGTAAGTTTTGGGAACAAGTGATTTTCTTGGATCGTGTGTCTGGCAGAGTCTGTGCCAAGAGAGAGCTAAAATGGCTCACTGAGCTTCAGCTGACTTGTACAGCATCACTGAGAAGTGCCAGCTGTCCTTGATTAACAAGCTACGGCTTATTACTGTCTCACTTCTTTTTAAAGGTGTTCCCTTCTGTTAATTTTGTTTTTTGAGTAGTAGTTCAGTGGCAGTAACTCTTCTGCCTGATGGGATGTTACTTTAAGCCACACATTATATTATCATTTTGACACTGAAGTTGGGTATTTTGTGCTGTCATTAAAGTGGCAAACTAGCAAAATAAGCAGAGCATAAATAACTTTTATTTGTGTACCACAAAAGTATATGAAATTATGTCATGGGTTTTTATTTTGCTTTTTAGTATTTTTTAATAGGTTCTCTTGTCACCTATCAACATTCAACCTTCTGGTTGGTAGGAGTGATACCTTTATGTATCTCTGCAGGTCTCTCTCTCCTGTCCTAAATATCTCTAGGCTGTGACTAATAGATATGCATGTCTTGGTGAAGCAGGAATGAGAGTCATTTCAGATAGTAGATTTAAGGTCACAGAATTACAGAATATCCGGAGTTGGAGGGGACACACAAGGATCGTCAAAGTCCAGCTCCTGGCCCTGCACAGGACACCCCAAGAGTCACACCATGTGCCTGAGAGCATTGTCCAAACACTTCTTGGTCTCTGTCAGGCTGGTGCTGTGACCACTTCCCTGGGGAGCCTGTTGCAGTGCCCAGCCACCCTCTGGGTGAAGGACCTTTTCCTGATACCCAGCCTAAACCTCCCCTGGCAGAGCTTCGTGCTGTTCCCTCATGTCCTGATGGTTGATCATGCAGTGTTTTCTGGCACTGGTTAGCCGTCTCAGACTCTTGGCTGGCACAGCGGTTTGGGCTTGCAGGGTCTCCAGGCCCTGTCAGGCAGCGCTGAGCACGGTGTGTGCTCACAGGGCGTCTGCGTGGCTGAGGCTGCTTGGAACCTGTTTCACTCTTATGCACAGAAGAACTGATAGTAGAAATTTGGGCATCCGCTGGTTTGGTTTTTAGGACATGCTGAGTTCCTGCAGTTTCTAGGGGAGAGCTGGTGAAAATTTCTCCATTTATCCAAGCTTTTTTACTTGCACTTTGTTTATGTAAGGGTGAAACTGTTGTCCTTGTGCCACCAAGGAAACATTGGTCCCAGCCCTTCAGAAGGTTCTGCTGGTCAGCTGGAGCTCTGCATGGATCAGTCCCGAAGGACCGTGCCTCAGTGTTGATGATAGGGTACTGGAGAACAGAACAGGGCCATGGTGGGGGCTGGAGTGCTCAGGTTGCCTGATCTTCAGCAGTGGTTAATGGCCAGCACCATTGTAGGCACGCTGTGGTCTCTGTGAGCCAGCATTTTTAGTGGTGGTACCTAGCAGTGGTCTGGGGAATGACAAAGGGGTCATCCCTGTAGGCAGTCATTTTTGACTGCGATTTTTCAGGAGGGGAAGGAGTTTAGTTACAAGACTGTTCTGCTTGATCAGTTCCTGTCTGGTGTTACTTACTTTGCAAATGCAGCTTCATATTTAAGTTAAGAGTCCATGTATCATCTTTCAAGCATATTGGAAAAGACTCTATTTTTTCTATTTGAAACCTGAATATATTCTGTCAATAAAACGCTACTTAAATTTTGAGGATCATGAGCTAAGTGACAGCTGGTATACTGCAGTGGGATTTGTCACTGCTTCTACAGTTCCAGGGGCAAAGTAGCTCCTAATGAGTATCTTTCACTGTAAGTTGTAATAACAACTTGTTTTATCCCTTGATTCTGTAGGAGTGAAGATGACGACAGCAGCAAGGCCAACGTTTGAACCTGCGAGAGGAGGAAGAGGAAAAGGTGAAGGAGACTTAAGCCAACTATCCAAACAATACTCCAGCAGAGATCTTCCTTCTCATACTAAAATCAAATACAGGTTAGTATAATTTTTGGGGTGTCAGGGCAAAGCAGGCTGGGAATGACTGTTTTGTTATGAGTGGTACTCTAAAATTTTTTCAATACATATTGATGTGCTTGACACTGAGCAAGGTCCAGAGACTGTGCAGCAGTGCTGAACAAGTAGGCTAAAAGTGAAAAGCACTGCTCCAAAGCAGAGCCAGGCGCTCAAATGCATTGCAGGTGATTTGGGGAGTTTCAATTTTAGTGATAATTTGTTGCTGCTTATGCACATATCAGAAGAACATGAGCACTGGAGGCTGAACATCTCGGGCAGTGAAGTGGGAAGTAAGTTGGCATTGGGACTGAGCCCCAGGGAGTACTGTCACTTGCTGAGCAAGATGGAATGAGAGAAGTGAAGTTGAGCACATCTTAAAGGCAGGACAAGCACATGTATTTGGCAAAGGACCACTTGGTAAAGGCATTAAGAGGAGGCAGGGGAGCCACAGAGTAGCACTCAGGTAGTGGTATGTGTTGGAAGAGCTGATGTTGAACTGCAGGTGGTTTACACAGGTTCTGGGAGAAGAAATTTCTTGAACCAGTGAGAGAGATAATGTGATCTTAGAAGTGTTTTCCTATGTTTGAAATGCATAATAAATCTTTATCTTTTTGAAAGAGTAAATAAAATCTAGAGTCAGTGTGATATAATTAAAATTAAATGTGTCAATCTAAAAATGCTCATTTTATCTAACTGATGTTACTCTTGTCAGTGAAATTACTGTTAAGGTTTTACTTTTGCCCTTTTCTGTGTGGATATTTACCCTGTTGCCTCTTCCCTCCTGCACTTTTGGTTTTTAAGAATATGTATTCATAAGGCAGTTGGGTGTTTTGGAGAATACCAAAATAAACAACACGAAAGGTGCTGTCAAATGCGTTTTGCTGTTATGGGGAAAATTGCTGGTGGTTTCTTTTCTAAATAAAAGTGGGGTTTGGAGCACCAGTCTGTTGCTTTGGAAGAAGTCTGTGGGGACAGATATGTATGGGAATATACAATGTCTGTTTTAACAGATCCCTCGTTTTGTGTGAGAGGGAGAGACAGAGGGAGCATCAAGTGTTTTCTGTTCTTTCTCCCAAATACCTAATAAAAAGTTGTCTTCGTTAAATTGCCAGGACTGCATCACTGCAGGAAAAGTCCAGTGTTTCAATCCCACTCATGTTTGTTTGCGTGGCACAGGGTGTGGGGAGATCTTGCAGCTCTAACAAGGATTCCAAATTCAGGTTTTTAATTACAAAAGCAAATGAAATGCTTCGTCATAAGGCTGTGCACACAATGTGTTTATAATGGCTCAAGTCTGGGTTTCTTCCAGGCACTCTTATGTCCAGCACTGCGTTCATGGAGAGGTGAAAGCAATTGCTGCTTGTTTTTATTCACTAGTTCTTTTCAAGATATCCACAAAAATTTCAGCAGCCTCTAGGTGGAACTTAATGTGACTCAGATATGTGTAGTTCATTGCTTTTTGCAGGTGTGTTGTTATATAAAAGAGGGGTGACCATGTATTTACAAGGTGTTTTACTAAAGCTAGTGTTTTGCCTGTTCTTCCACTTTTTTATTATTGGTCATGGTCTGGTCTCATGGAGAAGAAAGGGTTTATGAAAAGGGTGTTCTAGTCTTGGTTTTGTCTGTGAGCCTTAGAGATTGGGTTTGCAGCAGCAACTTTGAGTGGTAAAACAATGAAGGAAGGTGACCATAATGCTTGTGGGTGTCTACTAGGACACTGGGATTGGACTGCTGGAGAACAGAATATTTCAGCATAGTGACTACAGACAGATGTCACCATCCTGTTTTGCAGGAATTTAAGTAGGGTCTTTTCATTCATTCGAGAGCCACGAGAAGGAGCACGAGCGTGTGGCATGGCAGGTCTGTGTGTGCAATGCGTGCGTACGCAGAAGGGCTCTGCTGGAAAGAGAATAAACATACGTTTACATGGAACCCAGTTCTTGTTCCCTGTCCTTACCTGTTCACCCCAGGGTTTACTGGCCTCCATGAAAAAATTGCCCCCAGCTGCAGACTGTCAAACTTCAGGCTTTTTTCCTGTTTGTTGTTTTAGACAGACCACTCAGGATGCTCCTGAAGAGGTGCGTAACCGTGATTTCAGAAGGGAGCTGGAAGAGAGGGAACGAGTTGCTGCGAGAGAAAAGAACAGAGACAGACCAACCAGAGGTAAAAACCAAGAAACAAAAATCTTAACGCCTTTGTGAAACATTGCTCTTACATGAAATTCTAGGTTGTAAGAAGTTTGCAGTTGCAGACAGCATGTCATGAGAGTAGAATTTAGGGTATTGGCCTGATAGTTCAGAACTGTTGACCTGCAAGGGAATGTCCGCTGGCTCTCACGCTGGCTTCATGCTAGCCGAAATCTAGGCCAGCCAGTAGAAAAGCATGCCCAGCTGATACAGTATAATTGTAATGAATTGGCAACAAGTGTGTACAGCTAATAAAGGGCTTTCTTTTGTACTTGGACGAGCAAGACAGGAAGGAGAAAAGGTAATGACTCATCTTCTACTGTTACAGCACTAGTGTAACAATAAATCTGTTTGAAGGTATGTGATTCTGTTCAGATATGGTGAAGTAATAACAAAATCAAAGAGCTTTTTGAGAAATATTTGGTTTTGGTATTAAAGTACAACCTATTGTACTTTAGGTTTAAGTGTGAAGCTGTTGCATGGCTTTCAAATTCACAAAAGAAAGTAGATGTGGTTTGGACCAAACTAGCCAACAGTAATGTTTTGGGATCATCCTAAATGGGAACTCTCCAGTTGAGTTGGACATATATAATAAGAATATTTTCTCCACATCTGTTTTTTCTGCTATTTTTCTGCTTGAAATAATAATGACTTCAAAAAACTTCTGGAGGCCAAATTGTAAGTTTGGGATGTTATTGCTGCTCTTGAGGCTTCCTAGGGGGAGGAATTAACATGGGCATTAAGATTGAGAAGTGAGGGAAAAGTAAGCATGAGCTTGTTTCTCTTGCTCTAATGCAGGACAAATTGTGGAGATTTTTGCTTTCTGACATTAGATGCTGTTAAATGAAGTGACTTGGTCACCTTTTCTTTTAACTCTTACACCATAGAACATACAACATCATCTTCTGTGTCTAAGAAGCCTCGGCTAGACCAGATTCCTGCGGCAAATCTTGATGCAGATGATCCTCTTACTGATGTACGTATCTTCATTTCTGTCTTCTTTCCTTTCATTACCCTGCCTTAAGGATTTGCTGTTAATGCAATGTGGACTTCTAGGTTGCCTAAAGATTTCATACAGGTTCCAACGTATTTTCCTTTTACAGCCTCTGTACTGTGGTGAAAGTCCAGAGTGATTCAGAGGATTCTGGTCCATGCTGTAATGGTATTCTTGGAAAGCACAAAAAATCTAGGAAACTGAAAATACCAGTTACAGTATGGGGAATTACCACTGGGTTAGTAAGAATTCCCCAAGGGTAGAACTGTTGAGATACCTGCATATGACTGTCTGCATGAGCAACAAATGCTTGCCCTTGACTTTGCTTCTTAAGCTGACATCTAGGAGTTAAGTCAAAGGCTTGACAATAAGCTACAGGTTTTTTAATCCTGTGGTATTTTGTCCCAGCAGTACTGGACAGGGTAACCAGGCACACAGAATGATTTGTATCACAATGGTTAGAGAGTGACTGGAGAGAGCAGTTCTCTAGAGTCTGTCAGTTACATAGCATTTTTAATTGCAGTCATCCCAAAACCACAAACATATTTTTGTCTTGATTTCACTATAAAAGAGGAAAAGCCCTATTTGTGTTGTATTTGTTGCTACCCAAGTACTTCAGAAATCAGCCAGCAGCAAATTGTAGCCTTAGCACAGGGCCGTTTTTATTAAATTAAATGAACGAGCTGATTCTTGCCTTCCATTTGTTACTATTAGGAAGATGATGAAGACGAGGACTTGGAAGACAGTGATGATGATGACACTGCAGCTCTTCTGGCTGAACTGGAAAAAATCAAGAAAGAACGAGCTGAAGAACAGGCTCGAAAGGTAAAAATCTCACACATTAAAAAGCACCTGTTTTGTGTGAACTGGTGTCTATTAAAACCGGTGTGCCTTAAGTACTTGGGATGAGTGAGAACTGGTAAACAAAGTGCTGTTCAAACCTCCTCTCAGGTATGATGGATTTGTTCTTCTATCTAATAATTATTAGGAATTTTTTTTTTATAAGGCAAACTGTTTTACTCACAGAAACGTTTTATTCTCTTCTCCTACACTTTGTAGGGGCAGTGAGTCAAGATAATCTTGATTTCATGCGCAAGTCCTCTGCACTCAGCTATCATACTGAAGTATATAATGGCCTTAGTGACCTGCATGCAATCCGTTGTAATTTAGTTTGTTAACTAGCTGTTATGAAACAAGAAATATTAAATTTATTTATGAAATAAACATGTGCTTTTTGATGCTGCTTCTTATGGCTGCAGGTTTTATACAGTAGTTGTCCTTTCACAGCTTTGGTGCTGTGTTGCAAGGAGCACCAGTTTGAACTGTAAGACCAGAACTATTTTCATGTAATTATACACTGGCAAATTAATTTGAAAAATGTCTCTGCAAAACCAAATGATAATACAGCAGTCTTTTCAGAACTGAGAAACTCAATTCACATGTAGCTTTCATACCTTTCTATAATCTCTCTAGAGACAGACACACCATGTTCTGCCCTTGAAAGGGGAGGAAAGTCCCTGTAGTTACAGATGTTTTCCTGTGAGTGGGATTAAATCCTATGCTGTTGGTGCAGTTACCTCCTTGGTGTAAGAGAGGTTGTTGGGATGGAGTGCATTAGCAAAATTCCTAACTATTGATTGGACTTCTAGGAACTGTTTCTGGGAGTGGTCTGTGTTGGCAAATTTACCAGGTTTTAGGATTGTATTGGGTACTGGCTCTAACATTGTATTGCAACAGAGTTGAGAGTTCAGGTATTTCATCTGCACTGCTGAAACACTCTCTTCTGGTGGTGCAACAGAAGTGGTGGATATGTGCAGCATTCCCTCATCTGCTTTTACTAAGTGCTTTCTTTTTTTGAGTAGGGCTTAAATAATTTTAGTGCTTTTGTGAAACATTGGTTCCTTCATTTGGAGTAGTTTTGTGTGTTTTTATAAGTATAGTCTCCGTTAGTGTAAAACTAAACAAAAACCCCAAAACAAACGAAAAGTCTGTCAGAAAACCAAACCACCTGCCACCTTTGTATAAGCTAATCTGAGGTGTTTTTTTAGAACATGCTTAATAAACACATTAGATGCTGATCAGGAGGCTAATCAAAGGCTGCTCTGACAATGTAATGTTTTAGTGCCTCTTAACTACTTGTAACCTTTCCTGTAGCTTAACGCACACATTCATAGTTTTAATGTTTTTCATGAATGCTTAGCTGGCAGTGAACAGGGCAGAGCTTCCAGCAGATGCTAGGAACAGCTAGGAGAGGATAATGTTTTAACTGCTGTTGGCAGCATTGTAGTTGCGGGCCTGTTCTTGCCTAACAATGTAAAAATTTACCTTTAGAATCAACAAGGCCTGTAAAACCAGTGAGCCCTGCCGTTTTGCTCTTAAATAGTATGGAAGGCTGAAAGCTGTACCATGCTACTTCAGTGCAGAAATTGTGCTGTAGAAAACTGTTGCTACTTGATTGCCCGTCTGGCCTGTGAGAGGTCTTCTGCATTAAAGGATGTCTGAAAGTATCTCTCTTCTCTTTATCTAGGCATTTGAGGCACATCATGAAGCAGTGAAATTGTCTTTCGCAGTAATAACATGGTGAAAATTACTTAAAAACACTGTTAACAATTTGACCATGAATTCCTATGTGAAATGTATTAAACTACAAATTAAGTGTAGACATGTGTAGGAAAGATTTTGACCTCAGCTGTCCTTGCTGAGTGCTTAAAATGAAAGCTTAGGTCTGTGTGAATTTTTCACTTTGCTTGATAGTTGAAATGACGCATCAAGATTAAACAGCATAACCTGTCACATTTCAGTGTACAAAACTTTCATTAGGAAAAAAATGGTTAGGAAATTGCAGCTCAGGTAACCAGGTGCCTGCTTCTTTTATCATATGTAGGAAGTAGGAACGTTATAATCTCTGTGAAATTCTAATTTTGTCACTAGAGGGTGCTAAAAGCCGTGAAATATTTGGGATAGCACTTGTTTTAGTTTGCTGTCTCTTACAGGTATAATGTGTTACCTTCATGGATGTTCTCCTTACCCCAGCAGCCGGGTTTGTAGTGTCCAGTGCTGCATGCATACTGAATACAATCGTGTTATTTATTTGCAATAGTGCCCACTATTGCACACTCAGAATCTAGACCCACATTATTCATCCTTTCACTGGTTGGTGGCAGGTAAACTCTCTTTAAAATTGGCATCTTCAGTAAATAGAAGGTGCTCTGCAGGTACTTGGAATTTTATTTTCTTGTGGTTTTTTGGGGAATAGGAAACTAAGACTATTTTGATGGAAAAAGTGAAAGCCAGAGTGGGGCACAGCCTTGGAAGGAGTCTTTAGGAGTAAGGGTCATCTTTGGAAAGATGTCTTATGTATGTTGGCTTTAGTGGTGCAATCTGTTCTCCATGGCTTTGAAATAAGGTGTTACTGGCAAAGCATTTTAAAGTTATTTTATATAAATTCCATTTCCCTTCAGATACATGGAATTTCATGTTGCTATGTACTGCAAGCCATAATTTAGACCTAATTTTGTGAGTAACCTTGTATTAATAATTCAGATGACTTCAGGATTACATCTCATGTAAAGTCTTAACTGTGTAGTTGCTGTTAATCCTAATCCATGTGCAGGAATGCTTTACCTGCTGAAATGCTGCTGTCCACAGTAGACAGCGTGGGTAAGCCAGTGGCCAGGCAGAGGGAAACTGTGGAATGCATCCCTGTTCTCCCTTCATTCTGATCATCATTCTCAAACCCCTTTGTTATACAGACAGATTAATGTGTCTCTTCTTGTCATCTTCTTGGAACATCCCAGGGTCTTAACAAGATTAAGTGGGTAAACTACTGTAATATATCCCAAACCTGTGCCATATGTAGATTTTACCCTGATGCTTTAGTTATTTTAATTTATTAAAATGCTAGTCCTATCACTTCTGAGACTTCATTTAGAGTAAACTGTGTTTTTGTTAAGAGTCTTCACTCATCACTTTGGTGTCCATTATTTAAGTTGCCATGAAAGGAGAACGACTTCTTTCCAAATGCATCTGTGGTGAAACAGCAGTTAGAAACAAAATATGAGAATTTGCTTTTTTACAGGGCATCCTGTTCTCTGTTAACTTCCTTTATGGGTAACACCAATTTTCATAGAAACCCTCTAAATCTAATTTTGACAGTATTAATATTGAGAGGTTCTAATAGTTTGCCAAATAAGCAGTTCCTCTCAAAGCTTGTTAACTTCTCAAAATGGTTAAGTTCCCTGAAATTATGTAGAATCATTAATTAAATACTGTGTTTTTTTAAAAATTGTTTGAGCATGAGAGTCCTCCTGACCTTTCGTCTACAATAGATTGTTTCTATTAGACACTGAGCTGACCAGGGAATTCTAGTTTTTAAAGCCATTTCTGTGGAATAATTCTAGGTTTGTATAAAACTGTACAAACACTAGATCGGCGTCTGTGTTAACCATCCATGGATAGGTTTCAGGAAAATATTTCAATATTCTAAATTAAACTTTTCAATGCTCTTGTTTTTCGGGTTTCAAGTGCTTCCTTAGAAAGTAAATTGAAATAATTAAAAAGAAACTTCAAACCAATGAGCAGCTGAATGTATGTGTGCAGTTCTAGCAAACCTGTTTTAATATCCAGTTGTTTTTTGCTTAGCTGAGAGCAGACTTAAAGTTTTCAATTTGTTTTCTTAACAGTTTTATTTCACCAAGTTTCTCTGTAACTGAATATATTAGTTTACCAGAGTAAATCTTAGCTCTGCCCCCTGTTTTAGCCATGTCACAGGCTTTCAAATAAAACATCAGAAAACGAGTCTTGATAGATATTAACCTTTTCACTTAAATCTTAAGGGTCTGACTAAAACTAGAAGATCAAATCGGTGATTAAGAGAGAATTCCAGTAAAGCGGCAAAAGCAGATGGCAGAGTATGTTTCTTCATTCGGTGTTTGAGGCATGCCAGGAACACTTAACTCTTGCCAGGAACTAGTGATAGCATCTCTTTCCTTGTGGACAAAATCACAACAAAGCTGCGTGTGGACACTGCCGTTGTCATTACTTGGTGCTCTTCATTTTTGAAGTTTCAATGAATTATTTGAACCTCTGTGTTGCACAGAGTTAGCAACTTGCACAGGATCAGATAACTGGGGTGGATCTGTGCATTCTTGAATTTCGTTCCCTGCTGCTAAAGGCAGTGCTGTCATAGTTTGTCATTCAAAAATTAGCATTTAAATCAGCCTTCAATGAAATGTGGGTATTTCAGGTTTTCTTTCAGCTGCTCAACATCTATAAAAACTGAGTAGGATAACTGTCTTCAATACGATGGAGTTGTTTGGGGAATTTCAGCACTTTCTGTAAAAGTAATCTTGCTCTGTGCTCAGGGTAGGAACTATGCTAAAAATAGACGTGGTCACAATGTTTTTCTTTCCTTTGCAGTCAGAAACAGATATGCCAAGGAAAGAAATTCCCAAGATGGCCTCTACCACTTAGTTTATCTGCCACTTTCCAGTCTTCTGCAACTGTAGTTGACTTAAGTCAGTGCAATTTTTTTGCTAGCAATAATCAGCTGTAGACAGAATTCAGTTGAGCCTGAAATGCCAAGTTATTGGGGCCAATATGCAAGTTGTGTATCCCAGCCTGCGTGGTGGTGCAGTGGAGATGCAGTCAGTAGAGCCTGGAGTGTGGCTGGTCTCCTGTGTCATGATTTAGTGTGAGCACAGGAGCTGTCTTGGCTCCCTGTTGTATCCTCTTGGTCTCTGCCGAGAGCTCAGGGGCCTATGGGCCCATATCTAGCTGTAGGTGTCTTAACCCAGAGCTAAATCCTCTTTTAGCCTTACACTAGTGCTTGTGGTATAACACTTCTTAAAAGTGTTATTTCAGCTTTGATTTTTTTTTTCTATCACCACATTTTATCACTGAATGCTTTTCTTTGTTACCAGAAATCGAACTATGTCAGGCTGCTTGAGGCTGAAGGGTATTTTATGGGTTATGTCAAAGCAGATAAAAGTTAATTTGAGGTGTAACATGCCTTTAAAAAATCTTAGTATAGAAAATTTGCATCTGTGTGTAGAAAGTACATTGGAGTACTGTATACATATTTTTTATGATTCTTGGTATTGGCTTTATCTTTCTCAAGTGATTCTGAATGTTTCCCATTCAAATGGCTGGGTGCTTTTTGCCTCTCTTCCTGCATGGTGGAGAGTGCTGGAATCATCAGCTTTGTAGGAACTGTTGAGATTGAATCTGAAATGGGGAAAGGGAGGGAAGAGGAACTGCAGTTCCTCCTCAAGAGGTGCTGGCTGACTCCAGTCGATTTTTGACTGCTAAAAAAACATCGTATGTGGAGTGCATTGTAGTTCTATATGTCAGTGGTGTGTGGATGCATTTTCATGCATCGTGAAAACCCACACTAAAATAGTAATGTCTGCCCCAGATAACGTAATGCGTGATGCACAGGTTCGGTAACTTCGGATGGTGGCTGAAGTTTGTGTCTTAGAAGCTTGAGGGTGAGACTGTGCCATGCTCTACCTGCTGCCTTCAGAAGAGGTCACCTGGAGTCCAGCTCTAAAATGGGAAACTGCTGCATCCGTTTGCATATATAAACTTGGAAGAAGTCCTCTCCACAGAACCATTTTTCAACAGAGGACTGTTAATTTCTTATAGTGGTCTTCGTAGTGCTACCTTCTCTTGATTAGGAATTTTTGGCCTGTAGCCTTCTCATCTGCTCTCAGTGTTTTTCCCAGGCCTGTTGTGTTTTCAAAGCCTTGATTTTAATGGAGCACTGGAGATTAAAGTTAATGGTGCAGAGCACACCTCATTTTGGGCAGCACAGAGAACACTTCACATGCTTGCATCCAGCTGTAAATTTGCTAGTGGTCATAAACAGTATCTGATCACCTCCTGGGAGGTGCCTGAAGATCAATATTGGGTTTTTGCTTGTTCCAGTATCCAAGATTTTGCTTGGTTTCAAAGCAGTGCTTTGCATGCATGCGCTGTACGATAATCTGAGGGCTGCTGGACTTCTGGCGGGGGCACATGGCAACAGCCTGCAGTAAATTGGATTTCATGGCTCTTGGCTACTCCATGTTATGGGGAAGAGGAAGATGGTAAATCAAAGGTTGGCATTCTGTGCAGAAGCAGCTGCATATGTTTCTTGTCTCTGACGCACAGGGAAAAGTATAATTTGAGTTTCTATTTCTAATATGGGAAATATATAATCTATTTGCTGTTCCATATCAAATATTTTTGTTCTCCATGTTTCCATACTTACTGGGATGATAATAACTGAAGTTGGACTGCAGATGTTGGATTTAGAGCTGTTTGAAAATTCAAAACCTTAGTTGATTTGTGTTAATAACTTCCAACTGTTGTGGTTTGTGTTAAAGCTCCATAGATACAGTAGCAAGAATGAGCAAGTTTTGCAGAGGCGCGTATTTTAATAAGGGCATTACAGGGCTTGTGCTGACGCTGTGTTTTGTTTTTGAGCAATGTGCCCTTTTGGGGAGCTTTTCCCATCCCACTGGCAATTAATTGCAACTGGTTCTACATTTCATTTGTGAGAAGCATTGTAATGGTAGGTGTTTTTTCATAACTAAAACTGGAGTAGATTTTGAAAGGTGAAATCTTTACCAGTGATCCTGCATCATCTGGTATTCATGTGTACATTAAATCAATGTTCTTAAGAAAACTGAGGTATTTTAAAAGAAAATTTCATAGAATCACAGAATGGTTTGGGTTAGAAGCGACCTTAAAGGTTATCTACTTCCAACCTCCTTGCTGTGGGCATGGACACCTTCCACTAGACCAGGTTGCTCAGAGCTCCATCTAGCCTGGCCTTAAACACTTCCAGGAATAGGGCGCCCATCCAAAATTTCATGTACCTGATCAATTTAATGGAAAAATAGTGTAAATTGTAGGTAATAATAACTAACTTAGTGTTGGTTAGATGTTTGAAGCTAGAGAACTCTGGCTAGCATCAGCATCAAGTTTAGCATTTAAACCTTGTAAACTCCAGCAGCAAGGAAACTGCTTCCTCTTTTGGGATCCTGTAGAAGTCCTCAGCAATTAATTTTCTGCAGGTTTTTTTTTCCCAGCTTGGGGAAAAACCCTGAGCTTGTGATCTCTTTGTTTTTAGTTCATATAATTTTTAAAAGCCATTGTTTGATTCTCCTGCAGTGCTAATGAGGCTTCTGTTCATTTTTTAACCAGCATGTCTTCAGAGCGTACTTCAGTGTAGGAAACCTACTTAGTCATCCAAATTTAAAGAATTACTTTTTTTTTCTACTGGTTCTTTCATCGAAGAACTCCCTTTCCAATATTTCTGAAAGCTTGTGGAAAAATATGGTGATGTAAAATGAATATTAAGCATTAATTTTGAAGTCTGTAAACATTTAAGTCACTAGATGTGCTTGGAAGTGTGGGCAGTGAAATTACTTTGTGTAGCTTCTAGTGCATTGTTTCGCTTAGGCTTGAATTATGTGCATTTGACAGTACAGGGACAAGAAAATTTGTCTGCTTCTTAATATTGAAACTCTTAAATAGTCTTGTGACATCCTCTCTGTTCATTTCACTGTGGGGTTCTCAATATTCTCTTTAATTGGTCCCTAGGGAAGTTGTAGTTGTAAAATCCAAACAGCTGCTGAAAATAGAGACGTTTCAACGTGCTGTATGGTTTCTTCTACCTAGTGAATATTGTATGATGTACTGTCTTTTCTCATGAGGATAAAGAAAATCTTTTAATCTGTATACAGTTTTTAATATAATAAATATGTATATGGTAAAGCTAGAATTTAACTGAATATTTGATGGTGCATCAGAGCTAAGTGGAGCCGATATGAGTGTTGCTGGTTTGACAGTTTATTAGCAAAGTTAAGCTCTGTAGAGTATCTCTGCTTCTGTCCTTATTCTCCTCATATGCAAGTGCCAAACACTCTGAAAAGTCTGAGCTAAGAATTAAAGCTCCAGCTCTGTGAGTGCTCAAAGCTAAATAATGTGTATCTCTACCAACTAGAGGAGAAAAGTGGCCTAGAAAAATAATATATCCATTTCTGGTTCTCAGGAACAAGAGCAAAAGGCCGAAGAAGAAAGAATTCGGATGGAGAACATCCTGAGTGGTAACCCACTGCTGAACCTTACTGGGCCAGCACAGCCTCAGGCAAACTTCAAAGTGAAGAGGAGGTACTGTGCAGTCTGTTCAGTGACACCCATCCCCTCGCTGACTCTCACTGTTCGGAGTCAGAAAATGTAATCACTGTAGCTGGTTTCTATTTCTTTCCTCAGATCTTGTCACAAGGAGATAGCTTGGGATTGCAAAATAGATATTTTCTGAAAGACTAAAATCTAATCCTAATAACTAATTGTTCTGTAGGAGGGTCAAACTCCATTTATATGTTTTTGTATATTGCACCTAATTTTCATACAAGCTTACTGAAATGAAAAACTTTCGTTTTCAGGTGGGATGATGATGTTGTCTTCAAGAACTGTGCCAAGGGGATCGACGAAACAAAAAAGGACAAAAGATTTGTCAATGATACTCTGCGATCAGAGTTTCACAAAAAGTTCATGGAAAAATATATCAAGTAGTACAGTTTTATGTGCAGTAGTGCGGAAGGACTCGGTAGGTCATGGCCTCCCTTTCCCTCAGAATTTAAGGCTGAATGTTTGGTCATGGATTCCCAAATGCTTTTCCAAGATCAGCAACAGCTTCATAATTAATAAGTGCTATGTATCTGGAGTTTTTATTCCTGCATATTGTTTTCCTTTACAGTTTTAATTAAACCAGTTTGTGTCTCATGAATGTTTTTTTTCTTCATGTGGGTTTACTTTTACAGTCCGCCTTGTAAATGGTAGAAGAGAGAAGCTGATTTGCAATAAATACTGCTGATTGTTTAAAATGCTTTCCAAAACGCCCTGTATTTGTAGTGGTGGTGGTTTGTAACTTACACAACTTAGATAAATGTCAGTAGTAATCAAAGGTGAGGAAGAGCTGAATATGGTAAGCAGTGTGAGCTGAAAAGCACTATACTTTCTGTAGCAAACTGGGCTTCCTCTTAAAAGCTAGTTAGAAACTTAGTTAATCTTCATTTTTAGTTTCTTTTTACTGTCAGCCAAGATACGGTTTTGGGGTGGCTCCAAGTTCTAAGCAGCTTTCCTACTTTCTGGGCTCTCTTGGCTCAGCACATCTGGAACAATGCCATATAATGCGTGGGGGAGCCTTGAGTGGGAAAAGCTCCATGAAGCCTTGGGATTTTTTTTCCTCCTTGATAAACCACTGCAGTGCTTGATCCCTCAGCCACAACCCAGTGGCCACAAGGTCTCTCTGTGTGTCCTTTGGTGGTAATAACAGCATTGTCAGAAACTTGAAAGTGTTTTTATCAAACAAGTGATACCAAGATACCATAGTACACTTTGTTTACTCCCCTAATGTCCATGTTAACACTTAGAACAGTATAAAATATGAATGACTGAAAAAATATCTAAAATGTGGAGGGTTTATTTTTATTCTATTCTCCTGTCATCCCAGTTGCATTTGAAATTTTGGCCAAATGATGCACTGGACAGGAACATAACATTTTCAAAATGGAGTAGCTGCCTCCCTGCCCAGGAGGTGACAGTGGCAGAACTCAGATGTATTTATGCAAAATTCTTGCCCTTTTCCTTGCCTATGTTAGGCTCAGTTGAGTTCATTCTCACAGATGCTGTTTCTTAGTATTATTTTGAAGTTCTTAATTTGAAAACTTACCTGATTTTCTTTTTAAGAGAGTAAATGTAGAGCACAGTGTTTCAGGTTTGTGTTGGGCATGACTGGTATCTTGCAAAAGCTTTCCTTAGCTTTAGCAGTATTTGCCACCCTTTCACTAAGCTATGCATAGCGTACTAATGCCAGCAGCTCATACCCACGTTTACTTGGAAACGAGATTTTCAGCATGCTTAGGGTCATGTGAGCTACTGGAGGAATACATGTTTGTGTTATTTCTGCTGCCTGCCTCATGATAGAAATGATCCTTGGGAAGCAGGAAAATGGGTGTAGTTTGTAATTCTCTTAAAATAAAGCTACTAAAATCTTGGTATACACGCAACATGTTTAGAAGGCGGGGGAAAAGGAAGTTAAGGACTGTACTTGTCAGGGCCTGGCAGTGGAGAAGCCAGGTGCTGCTTTAAGTCTGACCTAGCAGCATAGTTGTCGTGGCAACAACAAAAAAAATACATTGGTCTCGCAGTATTCCGAGATGTAATTGCTGTGCCGAAGTGAGCGAGCATAGAGTTTTATTGGATGGGGGAGACATAGTTGGAACGCCAGTTTGATGCCCTAATGGAAAATCACAAGTGCAGAGTGGCCATCGTTTGTGTTCCTGAAGTAACACAACTTTTATTGGAAAAAATAACAGTTTAAAGAAGTCAGATGGCTGGGGTTGGATGAGGTCTCCCACAGGCATGCAGGCAGCTGTTCTGCCCACCTGCAGGAACACCCCTGTCTTAAATTCAGGCATAGTGCTTAGCTGTGCTGGGTCATTTCTCCCAGTAACTCCCTCCCTTGCAGGTTCTGGAGAAAGAGCTGTAGGGACTGTAGAGCTCCAGGCTGCAGCTCCATTTGAGGTTTTTTGTTGGCACTGTTCTTCAGCTCCACCACAGAATTTGCAGATCCTATCTCTGATGTTCCCCCTCGAAGCTTTCGTATTTTAGCCTCCTGGCGTGTAAGCTGACCCACAGTCTGAGGACTCAGCAATACACCAACACAATATGTTAATTAAGGAATCTCAAGTCTTACCTTTTGGTGGGTTTTGTATCATTAATTACTGAATTTTCTTTAGTAGTGCTGAAAAATCTGAAGTGCTCTGTGATTTTTTTCAGGGAAGTGCTTTCAGTATTGATGCTGTATTGATGTTTAATTTTCTACCGTGCTTCTTGCATGCATCTGGGAAAAATAAGTAGGTCATTTGTTTCTGTAAAACTGCAGTGTGACTGAGTTCTTAAAAAAAAGTCAGATTGACATTCTATACCTCTGCCCTCAGCAGAGTTTTTTTTTCCAGGAACCCCTGTTCAGTATGACAAATAGCTTTCAACAAGGACAGTGGACCTGGCAAAGGCAACTTGTTCCAGGAGGTGAAGTGGAAGAAAGTTAACGTTCAGCATTTCAAGGAAGGCATTACTTTGCAGTTCTAGCAATCAGGATTGTTTAATCCTGTGTTTTTGTAAGCAACACCTGAACCTACTGTAACTGGTGGGTATAGACAAAGCTTATCTCCTTTATAAACAGTTACCCTGTTGTTTATGGCTACCTTTGGAGTAGCATTGCAACTGAAAACTAGGATTTATTTTCCATAGGGGCTAACAGTTAAACTTCTAAGGTTTTTTTACAAAGCCTCATCTTTCAAAATTTTTCTTGTAGTATGTTATATAATTCTGAAGGGATTAATAGTATGAGGAATAAAGCCTAATTGTAGTCCTGCAGCTGGAAATAATTGTGCTGTGTGTATACAGTGTTCTAATGTTTAGCATCTATTTGTCTTCCTCAAGTAGATGGCTGAATATTACAGGCCTCCCATTGCAACCAGCAAGATTGCCATCTGCATTTTTCAGGATTTCACATTGTTGTAGGTACCAGGTAGGCATCCTATGAATGCCTGGAAAGAGTTCTTTTTTAAAGAAACCCAACCAAAGAAGCCTTTTTGGTGAGTTCCAGTTTCTCTGTTCACTTGTATTTTGTTTGAAGTAAAATCCTGGGGCAGGAGTGATCTGGTACTTGCTCTGTTTCCCTTGGAGTGTCTCGTGGGCAGCCCAGCTGGTGCCTGCTGTGGTGACAGCCCAGTGTCTCCTTTCAGCCAGGCAGGTATCAATTCCCACTGAGGTGCTGAAATTTCTCTCTACAACTACAAATACCTGAAAGTCTTTCATGCTGGAGGAGAGATCTGAACACAAGGTCGAACCATCAAATGCACGGGGGATGTTGCCCTCAAGTGTTTCACTTCAAAGAAATCTAGGATTCAAGCCTTGAAGGGATGTGCTGATGCTAAGAAAGTGCTTCAGACTCAAGTGTTTATTCATATCTGCAGCCAGGGCTAGTTGGAGTCTGAAGCCTTTTTTTTTTTTTAAGGAAAGTCAGAATCACATGTAGGCGCTTCTCTGATTTTCTTTCTTTCTCGTGGCATAGTGCTCTGCGATACAGATTGAGGAGGAGGGAAAGGAAATACCCGCAGAAATGTTTCCATCCATGGAAGTCCTCATTCCATCTCCTGTCAGCTTCTAGAAGGAAGTTTAATTAGCTGTTATTCAAAAACAAAACTTCCTGTCTAATTTTGTCATGTCTGTTTGGGAGAAAAATTTTAGGAAGCTTCTTCCAAGGAAACCAAGTCTTGAGAGTCTTGTGAGTTCAGCTCTGTCTTCCCTACCAAGGCAGATTGACACGTCATGTCTGGTGGTAGAAGCAAGTACAGCCTTGCTACCACACTTTATGTCCCCCAAGATACAGTGCGAGCAGAGCATAAAATTTGGAAAATTCATGTTTCCTAAGAAAGGCTTCTCTGAGCTCTCTTTTTGAATTGTGGATAAGCAGAAAGAAGAGTAATGTTTCCATATATGCCTCAGTCACTCATTTGAAGTAAATTAAAAAAAAAACAAAAACAACCAAAACCACATTGAATTCCTATGTTATTCATTGACAGATAGATTTTACCATTGTGCTGCTTTCCTCCTGGAACTGAGGTCAGACAGGTTGGCTTTTCTGTATTTTGAACTTGACTTTGTTTTCTTGGCATAGGTGGGTGTATCATGGGATGTAGCTCAAGAATGACCATGATACTGTGTCTGGCAGAGAAGTAAGATTGAACATTAAATAGTGACTATGTCTAGTTTTTAAATTGCTTTAGTTCAGAGAGTTGGAACATACCAAAGGGTTGTGTAGTATGTTTTTCGTTCTCCTTTGTAGCATCTGACCAGTAGTTCAGGACCAGAACCTTAATGTCACTGATTTTACCAAACTTGTCATTTCAAGTGGGAAACTTTCATTAAAAAACAAAACCAGACAAAGAAAAAAACAAGCACAAAATTGCTTGGAATTCTAATGTGCCTGGTGCAGCTCTAATGAGAAGAAACGGTCATGTAGATCTAAACAACTTATGTTTCCTAATCCAAATCCCAATTTGCCACCAAGCCTAAGAAATATATTCTGAAGTAGAGGGAAGAAGCACTGTACGGGAGGTGGAAGAATGGAACAGAGAAATCTGATTGTTCTCTGTTGAAATCGGTATCATCTGCAAAGGAAAAGATTATTTCTAAATTGTATACTAGAATATCACTTTAAAGACCACAATGGGCATCTGTTATGGTAACTTTTATGGAAACAGAGGTTGTGAAGCAGGCTGTATTCTGAAGAGCTTAAATGCTCAGAAGTCAGGGTGAAGGGCAGAATGAAAACAGGGAGTTCAGTCCCACAAAAAGTCGTACTTGGATGCTGAGTATTGAGCTCCTCTCCCCTTGGTATCTGTGTTACTTACAAATCTGCCACTCCAACCAGATCTTGTCTCAGAAATACTCCAATTCTACGGCTGGGCTATTCCTGTTTTTTCTGAGTTGTTTCTAGTGGGTGGGATTTCAAGCAGTTGGGCTTCCTCCAGTGAAAATTTTTCCTGCACTGGGGAACAAGCTGTGAATTTGAGTTGGATAAGGGTGAAGTACACATCTGCCAGTTAGTCTTGCTTGCTTTCAGATGGGGTCCCTTGTGGTTGGTCTCTTTCTTTTGGGGTTGCCCAGCTGAAGTTGGTGGCGCATGGGAGGTTGGGATTGGTGGTGAAACCAGGCAGCAATCGAGGTTGTCGACACCAAACATAGAGTGGAAGAAGTTGGGGTCCTGTTGGGTTTGTTTCTTGTGGTGATGAGAACTGTCACTTGCACCTCTGAGAGGCCTGCGTTAAACTAACTTCCCCAGTTACGCCTCCAAGCAATATATGGATTCATCACATTTCTCGCTGCAAGAATTGTTTTAGGTAGTGCAGCATTATGATCTATTTTAGAAGGTAAGACTTCGCTGGAACTTCTTTGTGGTTCAAAACTTTGAGGGCTGAATTCATTTCACTTGGAGCACAGATAAGCTGATGGTAACAACTATAAATTGTGTTTTCTGAGAGCTACAGAAATTATTCATAGATGTTGAAATCTCTAGCTGTTTTATGCCCACCTCATCTTTTAATTTATGCTTACTTTTCAAACACCAGCCTTTAAAAATGTATATTCTCTCTTTCAATGCATCCTCTTTTCAAATGAGAGAAGGAATAATTTTAGAAAATTCTGGAGCCAAATAATTTTAAAAAAATTAAAAAGCAAATAAAAGTCCTTCTTTATGTAATATCGCTTTCTGCCATTTGTTCCAATAAAGAATAAAAGCCAGATGGTGTTATGTGGGCATTAGAGCAGGGGACTGTAATCAGGGCTCTGGAGTCTATTTGCAGCCAAGATGGTGGCCTGGATTTCATTCCTCTTGATGGACTTGTGTTGCAGAATTTGTTATATTCATGGAGTCAAGCATGAAGCAAAGGGATGAAGCAATGATTTTAGCCCTGCTCTGAGATGGGAGGGAAGCAGGGTTCAGGTTTTGGCTCTGTTTCAGTTTGTGTGAATTACAGGAGTAGCCCAGGCATGTAAACTCTTCAGTCCCAACCCTGGATCTGAGGAGAGAACAGGGTGCTGGCATCCCAGTTCTGCCCAGCTCTGTTCCTGATGGAAGTGGGTGTACCTTTACCCTTGCAGTGCTGAACTACTTGGAGCAAGACAAGGACCCACCTAGGAGCATAAGGCGGTCACAAGAGAGATGCAGAAGATCTGAGTTAACGTTGCTCAGGGCAGGGGATAGAGGGAGAAGCATTCAGCGTTGGTCCCTTGGGTACGTTCACACTTTCCAGGTCAGACTCCTGCAGGAGGATGGAGCTTGGGACATGCCTTTGGCTGCTGAGATGCCTCTTAGCTCAGCTGTAGCTGCAGAGCATGACAGCATGTCTGGATCCAGAGTGAGAATGCCTTTGGCATGAAGATTTTATTAAAATTCCACATTTTTGAAGTCAGTATTTTTCATTAATTAGCAGTGATATGTATCAGAAACACTTTTAATGTTACTCTTCCTTTAATAGAAAGCTACTAGCAATTGCTGATTGCAAATGGGAACATGTATGGATAAATCTTTTCCATTCCTTACTGCTGTAGCCATGCTGGCTCCTCTTCAGCATTTGTTGGTTTGGAGTGGGTTTGTTATTTAATTTCATCCTTTTTTTTTTTCCCCAATAATCGCTCCTTGCCAAGAGTATCAAATCTGAGAACTGGAGTGAGTGTGTTGCAAGAAAATGGAGAGATGCCGCAAAGTGCCTTGGTACAAGGGAATGTGAGGAGGGATTTCACAGAAGACCTGGAGGGTGTTTGGACCACAGGTGGAGGGAAACAGTGCAGAACTAGCAGATGCAGAAAGTTAAAGAACAGAGATAATAAAATGGTGAAATTAAGTCAAGGGAATAGATCCTGAGATCTGTAGGGAATAGATCGGAAGGAGTGTGATGGATAAGCAGGAAAGATGAGCAGAGTAACATGGACAGAAAGGAGCTCTTCCCACTCCTGTAATGTGCTTTAGACAAAGAGGGGATAACTCACCAAGTAGGACCAGAGGGGCTCGTTTGTCTGCTCTCCACGGCTCAGCAGCACTTGTTTCAGCTGCCCCAAAGAAGGAGTTTCAGACTCTCAGCCCAGATAGCTGTTCTTTTGACAACCAGTTCGGCGGCCTGGCAACAAGTTTTCCAATGACACTCAGGGTCTGTGGAAAAATGCTGAGTAACATCTGAGATTGCTGTCTTTTAAGAGGCATCTGAAAGGGAGCTGGAAGATTTTAAGGTTCCAATTTCTGTCCTAGAATGCTGAAAAAACAGTGCTCTGAGATGTTAATCCTGTGACTGGCATGGCTCTGGTTTTATCCCAGTGTTATACTGTGGCTATGGTGGAGTTAGTCTTGGTCCTTGCTGTTGTAAATGGCAGAGCAAGACCAAGATGTTTCTGAATACTTGGTTGTTTTTTTTTTTTTGTGAAATAAAATTTCTAGAGTGAA
>VZTG01001555.1:361844-421735 GCA_013397845.1 Melanocharis versteri
AATATCCTGGACATCCAAGGAGTCAGCTATGTATTTTCCTGCCAAGTGCAGGGAGTCTGGTAGGATGAGCCCACCCTGCCAGCTGCAGGGATAGCAAATAACCAGCTCCAAATCCAAGGTGGCAAGCTGGGCATAGGAGGGGTGGTTTGATGCCAAATGGCATCATTATGGACTAACCCAGCAGCTGCTCTTCCTAAGAAAGGAGATTTGTCAGGAAGCTGAAAACTCCCCATGAGTTTTCTTTGCCGATGCAGCAGAAACAGAGGAATTATGGGGACAGTGGAGTGCGAGCTTGAAGGGCGCAGTGGGACGAGCACTGGGTCTTCAGCAAAACCAACTTCTGGAAGTGGGGGAGTGAGTCCAAGGCTTGGTCCTTTTGGGGTTTTTTCATCCAGCATTCAGTAAGCCGGAATATATTTTTTCAATTTCATTTTGTGGTATTTTATTTCCTTTGCTGTCTTTTCATTTCACTTCATTTCTTGATTCCTCATTTCATTTATTTCATGAAATGAAATACTGAGATTTCAATTAAATCATTTCAAGAAATGAAGAGTTTTCACAAAGGAATTAAGTGAAAACAATTAAATGGGGTTGAAAGAAAGGAAGTGCATCAAAATGAAGCAAAAATAATGAAATTATTTTAATTGAAATCTCAATATTTTGTTTACTTTCATGAAATGAAGGATTTTCGCTACGGCAGGGTATGCTTATTGCTCACTCTACACTTTTTGAATCCAGCCATGGTGCTGCAGATCTGCCATTAGGATTTGGATTAGGGTTCAGATTGCTGCAGAGCCTGCAGCTCCAGGGACACTGGCATTTGAAAAGGTAGTGCAAGGCCATCGGGGCAGGGTGCTACATTGCTGGTTCAACACTTTTTAATCTGTACACCTATGGCAATGAGGACCTCTGTCACAGTGCCAAGCTGCCAGCAGGGTTAGGGTTAGGCCTAGGTTTAGGCTTAGGGTTAGGCCTAGGTTTAGGCTTAGGGTTAGGGTCAGGGTTGAGAGAGTAAAAGAGCCTGCAGCTCCAGGAAAACTGGGGCTGGGAAAGTCCTGCTGAGGTGATCCTGGCAGGGCCCCAACATTGCTGCTTCTACATCTTTCTAACCTGGACCACCCATGGTGATGGGGACCCCAGGCCCAGCGATGAAATGGCATTAGGCTTCCTGTTAGGGCTGAGAGAGGAAAAGAGCCTACAGCTCCGGTGATACTGGGCCTAGAAAACGCAGGCCAAGAGGATCAGGGCAAGGCCACAATATTTCTGCCTCTACACCTTTCAGATTAGGGCCATGCACAAGGATGGACTCCTCAGCAGCAGCCCCAAGATTGCTTTAAACCTAGTAGAAAAAAAAATTTTGAAGTGAAAATAATTTTTATTTTGGTAATAAATGTGTGTTCCTGCCAATTCTCCCACTTTCAATGGTGCTCTGCTAAGGGAAAACTTTGACGCATACAGCAGCCAGCAAAATACTCCATATAAATTACTTTAGTGATGGGTGCAGGCTCCACGGTACTTTCCTGATGGAGCTGGCAGGGTGAGGAGGAGATTGCCAAAGGGATTCCCAGCTGCTGGCCAGTGCCCAAGCAGTCGTGGGACTGCAGCACCCTTCCGTCCCAGCTCTGCCGGGACCGGGAGGGACCAGCCATGGATCATGATTTTTGCATATGATGACAACACAGGACTGCCAGGGCCTCTGGGACCCAGGGCATGTCCCACCAACAACTGCCTAGCGCCGTGCAACTCTGGAGCTGCTCCTGAAGGGGGCCTCGAAATGGCATTCCTCTCTCCAGCGAGCTGAAGCACAGCTCCTGTGTTAAGGAAAGTCTCTCCTACTTAAAACTTCAAGCACATTTTTCACATGGGAAAAATCTTGCCGCAGGTGAAAGATCCAAGGAGAAAGCTGATATGTGTGGGGTGAAGGCTGTCGAGTGCTGGGAAATATTTGCTCTAAAGGGGTGTATGAAATTCCTCTCTAAAACTGAAATGAACCTGGTCTGTGGTAGCTGTTTTCAGTCTGAACAGTTCAACTGGATGATGATAGAAAGAAGACTTTCGCACCTAGGGGCTATGTAATAAACTAGTTCTCAAATGCAGACCCAGTTCCCACGAACACACAATCCCATTTTCTCGCTGCAATCTCAAAGCCCTGTGCTTAGATGGAGCTTTTTACCTGGAAAGGCCTATACTTGAACAGGTCTGGCCACAGCCAGGGGTCACTGGGGCGTAACTGAAAAATTTGCCTTAGCATGAATGTCTAGTTCACTCTAGAATCAAATTCGGATTGCACAAACTTTCTTCTGCCACTAGAGGTGAGCAGATTTCTTTTTCTCATTCTTCTTCTCTTCTTAATTTTCTTGTTCCCTGTAATGAACCACATTTTTTATTATGCTTATTACTATTCCTCCTCCTGTTTTTCTTATTTTCTTGTTCTGATTCTTATTGTTTTATTTATATCCTTATCATGGAATCATAGGATAGTTTGGATTGCAATGGACTTTTGAAGGCCATCTAGTCCAACTCCCATGCAATGACAGCAGACATCTTCAACGAGATCAGGTTCCTCCTCGTCTGTCTTGGTCTTACTCCTCTCACTCTCTCTCTCCATCTCCATCTACTACTGCTGTTACTATAATAAGCGTTACTGTAATACTACTGGTATTAGCACCATCATTACATGCTGCACTCACCCCATCCCAGAGCCTTCCCAGTTGAAGCGCCAGGTAAGAGCAGGCAGGATGAGCCAGCAGAGGGAGTGGCTCCCAGCGGTTTCAGCACAGGGGCAGACACCTTGCTGCCAGCTGGCTTTGCCCAGGACTTGGCCCATGGCTGCTGAGAATGGCAGAGGGGACCTGTTAGTGGTAGATGGGGACAGGGATGATGTAGGCAGTCCTATTCGGGGTCGGGTGAGGCTTCAGAGCCCTGCAGGCAGAAGAGCCAGCACACACAGCCATCTGGGTAACACGATAAGGCACTCATGGCATCTGAAAAGAAAGGCTCACCCATCTAAAAAAAGCCCCGTGGTGGGGATAAGGCATTATTTAACACCTTAAGTGAAAGGGCTCTGACTTGTGCACCACATTTAGGCTTGGGGAACGTGTACAATGATTTCATTTTAAAAGCAGAAGTGCATAGAGCTGGCACGGAGATCATCATCATCATCATCAACAAATATCCTTATTTACAGCTTTAGAGTATGATTTGGGGCTACCACACATGGCCCCACTGTGCAAGGCACTGTACAAGCACCTAGATGGGGGTAGCCCCTTCCTCTTAAGCTGTTCAATCTTAAAACTGAACAGTAAAACTGGTGGCACATGAGAACCTGACCGCCTGGGCTTTCCCTGCCTGTTTCTGGCAGGGTTGAGCTGGAAAAAGATGTTGGAGGCAGCAGGGTGAGAGGGTGCAGCAGAGAAGCCGGGTAGGATGTGGACTGAGAGGATGAAAGCCAGAGCTACAAGAGGGATGATACAAGAAAGCCAGAGAGGGAGTTTTTACAAGGGCACGTGATGGGACAAGGGATAATGGCTTTAAAGAGGAAGAGGGAAAGTTTAGATTGGACATAAGGAAGAAATTGTACCGTGAGGGTGGTGAGACACTGGCACAGGCTGCCCAGAGAAGTTGTGGATGCCCCATTACCGGAAATCTTCAAGGCCAGGTTGGACTGGGCTTTGAGCAACTTGGTCGCATAGAAGGTGTCACTGCCCAGGGCAAGGGTGTTGGAACTATATGTGGTCTTTAAAGTCCCTTCCATGAATTCAGGTGGATTTTACACCAAGCAGCAATTTTTTTTGCACACCAAATTACATTGCAGTTTTAACAGCAAGCCTACCACAAAGGGTCATCTTAAAAATGCTCCAAGTAACAAGCCAAGCAAGAGGACCTCCATCTCCTAACACCTTACAACACCTTCCTCCCTCCTGGAGCTTCCTCCCAGCAGGATTTTTCCTACCTGGGCTGATCAAGTCCCAAACCAGGGACTGGTGGAGGGACATCAGCTGCTATCACGGTCCCCTGTTCTCATTCTGAGCCCAGCTGTCCTGTAGGAAGCTTCACATGCCTCGAGGGTTACTGCCTGTCCACCCTGCTTCTGCAGGGGACTGAAGGTGCTCCCAGGGCATGCAGACACCAGGGGAGCCATGAACAAGGAGTCAAAGAGTCCACCAAGCAGCTGGAGAAGCCACCACAATGGTCAGGTGTGGGTATGACCTCCCGAGAGGTGGTGGCACTGCCATCCTCCAACTTTTAGCTTGCCAAAAGCTCCATCGCTGCCTCATCACATGGTACCTGGGAAAAAAGTTCCCTTTCAGCACTAAACTTTGCTGCAGGTCTTCAGCCTCTCACAGGATGCAGGCCCAACACGGACATGGGCCTCATCTCTTAATTGCTGCCCTGCTTTGTGTCAAACTGGAGGGCACTGGCACAGGACTGAGTTCTGGACTGCAGCAGGGCCATGCAGGGTTACTCTGGAAAATATGCACGCTGATATGTTGTTCATCTAAAGCTGAAGTGGTCGGTATGAAAGAAAATAGCTTGTGGTCTTCATACCTCGAGTCAATGAATTCCTGGGCCTTTTATAGCTCAGGAATGCCGGGCACTCGCGTTTGGTTTTACAAGGCTTCGAAGCCGCAGCTTAAGGTCTGGATGAACATAAATCACAGTGGCACGATGACAGCTGCTCGTGTTTTACCCGTCTCTCAGGTGGGACTGCTCTGTGGACATTGTGCCCTGTTTTCCCCACTTGCTCTGGTTTGCAGAGAAGGGGGTTACGACCTTCAGGCTGACTGACCTGACTCAGAGGGGTCGAGGAACACAGTGGGGTGCTCAGACTAGCCCAGTTTGTTGGGCTGCATCCAGACCCCAGACTGGGGATCCTGATGACAAGCAGACACCTGGCAGCATCCTTCCTGCCAGGGAGTGAGATCTGAACTTCTCGCGTTTCACTGCAGTGTGCCTTAAGTCCAGACCCAGAAGGCATTTAAAGATGTCGGAAATCACAGCTTTTCCCCAAGAATGCCCCTCACTGCTGTTTGTACATTTGCCCCCTCAAACTTTGGGAGGAGAAAGCCCTGAACATAGTATAATCTTGCTAATATTTTTAAGCTCTTCTGTGCTATCTTCTTACATGTTGCAAGTCTGTTACTTACTTTTGGAATCACGGATTTTAATGTTTAAACAAACTGACTCCAGAAGTTTGCTTCTTTGCATGTTTATTCCTGACATTAATATGCAAAATGTATTTAACCTGCAGACAGTGTTACAGTGACATTCTTTTTTTTGGCCAGAGCATCTGTGGGTGAAGAAAACTCAAAAATGGAATAAGCTCCCTCCTTGTTATACCTGAACACAGCCGGCCATGAGGTCTTTCCCATCCTAAGACTGGTTTGGCCTCCATTAGTTTCTTTTCTTCCATGGCCTTGGAAAACAAGATACGTGCCAAATTTTACTGTCAAATCTTGACTTGAAGGAAGTTGAAAAGCCACAATCTCAACAATCACCAAACTTTTGTTCTTGGCACAAGAAATACTACCAGCCTTGAAGATGGAGTGATCAGATGGGTCAGGCTGACCTGTGCTTGCATGGGCAACACGCAGTGCCGGGATCTGGGTCAAGGAAACTGCTCCTCAAGCTTCTGCAACCCCTCTGGATCTTTGCTGACACACTCCTGCCTCAGGACAGGTTGGTTTTCTCAATGTGTTCAAGGATCTGGGGAGAGAAGGTTGGGACAGGCAGAGAAGAACTCATAGGAGAGAGAGGCCTTTAGTGGCATTCATGCCTTTCATGCCTGCAGCTCCCTGGGACCTGATTCAGGAATTTTTTAAAAGACACTTTCAAGAGCATGTGCTGAGCAAACCTCCCTTATTCAAAGCCAGACACTTGGCTAACTTTTGCTCCCTTCCCCCCATATATTTCAGTTGCATAAACAAATATAGGAACAGTATTTCCACCAGGCTGGAGCATTCCCTGCCTGCACTACAGCATGAAAGGGGATTTGATCTTTATTCCTGACTGAGTACAGTATATAATTCAAGAACATCTAGATATAAAAGATATTTAGGTACCTCACTCACACTGATCCAACATCTGTCAAAAAAAGAAGCCCCAGATCCTCAAGAAAAAATACAGAAAAACCAGTGGGAGTTCTATGCTTAGCAGGAGCATAGGGCTAAAAAATATTTCTATCTTTACCAAAGTATTTCGTTAAGTTTCCACTCTCATTTCCTTCCAGTGAAGATGATCTCACTAAAATCATGCTCTTCTTGCTTGGGCAAGCTCCCAGTTTGGTCCTCTGCCTTGGAGACCCACTGATTTCATGCCCACATACACCTACTGGTGTCACCTGCTGTGGGGCCTTCCATTAACACCTGTAAAAAATGGAGAAGATGCAACCTTAAAAGTCCCTGAGGTATCCCCTTAGTCTTAGCACATTGTTTGCAAAGCTTAAAGAACTTTTTTTAAGTCCTTTCTTCCGGAGGACTGAATGTATTCACACTGGAAAAGTGAGAAAATAAACATGTTTATACATTTATTATCTACAATAGTAAGGCACAAATTTAAACAGCAAAGAATAAGAAATCTTTGGCTGACCAACAATATCAACATTTGCTGGGGGTGACACATAACGTCCTTCATTTTCCCCCCTATGTACAAATAACCCTCCAGCTGTACAACACTGTACACAAACTTCTCTATACAACCAACAACAATACAAAATGACAGTATTTTACAACAAGTTACCACCAACATCACCTGGAATGGCTACAGCACAGTTTCCCAAAAACACAAAACAGTTCAAGGAGCTGGGAAAGCCAGCACAAATGGAGCTATGCTGCTCTGCTCAGCGGGGCTGACATATGGCAGTAGTACTCCATGCAAGTCCTGCTAGTGCTTGGGCTGGAGGGAGACACACCAGTCCTCCAGACCTTCCCTCCAGGAAAACTAACATCTCTTGAGTTCAACACAATTGGTGAGAATGAACCTTTTGGTTTATTTGAGCTGTTGCCTACACACTGTCTCTAACAGTTTCCTACACGTGACCATCAATCTGGGGCAGCACCAAGTGTAAAGCCAGCTTTGGATAGCAGAAACTGGAGAGACTGTGGTCTCCCCAAGGAGGAGTGCTGTACTCTAGCTGACTTGGAGAAGTCGAGCTGAACCACTACCAAACATAACTGAGAGCTGATCCATGCTGATCCAGCACTGTTTCTCCTGGACGCCTCACTGTCTGCCTGCACACAACTTACTGAAGAGTTTCAGCAAAAGAAATATTATAGCTGGTAACAAAATGCTTAGGGACTTGCAAGCACCTGGGTATCCTTATTTCTTGGATAAAAAGTGATGCAATTAAATATTCACCAACATTTTACTTGTATTCCCTTGATTTGTCTTTCTCCTGCCCCATTCCTACCACAGACACTTGAGGAAGGGCCACGAAGGTGGGTCAGCGGTGATGTCCCACGTGATCCCGCCTTTTATGCAAACAATTACAACGTTTAAATTAACTTTAGAGAAAAAAAAAATTATCTTACAAGGCATATATTAAGCTGCATAACATCTTCCAAGGGTTTTACACCTTTGGTTTCACAATGCAAAGCTGCTAATACTTGAAACACACAGTTTGCTTCCTGCACAACCTACCTACCACTACTTTGTTTAACAAGTGCGAAACTCAGAAAGAAGGTGACAACAACATACGTCTAATTCTAGGTACACACAAAAATAAGTGCATAGCTTTAACACAGCATTTTTGTTCTTTTTAAAAAAAAGGTATCAGCCAGGCAGTATTGAGCACAAGGCTCTGGCCTGTGAAGGCTTTGAGTTCACAAGGACTTCAGTTTTCAGCGAAAGCAGAGTTTAAAATGCCTGGTGTTCTCAACAGACAAGGGCTCTGATTTGTTACCTATGGGAAGAGGTGACCTTGAGCCAGCCCTGAGTGCACGATTACTTCTAGCACCCATCACTTTTCCACTCTAGGCAGCTTCACATTAGATCACATCGCTCTTTTTCCCAAAGCCAAGCTCTCCTTAAAGTCATCATGGTGCACCACAAGGCTCAGGAACCACAAAGCCAATAGAGAAATGCCTCACAGAGGAAAATGTTCCTATCGGCATGTGCAGTGCACGAAGCCATGAGTAACACAGCGGGTGAGTTGGCTGCCTCTTACTGAATTCACGGACAAAGCTGAAAATAAGAAATGTTCCACCCTGGGTAAAATAAGGTGAAAAGAAACTGCAGCTCAGCACAGAAAACACATGATGCTCACGTACTGCTTTGCAGTTAAACCCTTCCCAGCCTGCTCCTACACTTCTTAATGTCCAGTCCCACATCAGCTTGAACAGCAGGTTCATATGCTCAAGGATGGTAGGATTTGGCTATAAGAATTCAAAGTAAGGAAAAATCTTGTTCTTACCACAAACACACTGATTCTTCCAATACTATGAACCAGTGCCCAGAAAGAGGTATCTTCTGATCTCACATGTGAACCCAGCTTAACTCTAAAACCACACCCATGCACCTCCCCTCTGAAGGAACTCTGTAGTGCACAGCCCTTTAGGGAGCTGCTGGGATCCTCCCCCAACTTTCCCTCCTGAAACCTTCCTATGGTTACAACAGGGTTTGCTTCAGCAGGGTCTCCCCTCCCCCTTCTACATTCATCCACCAGGAGAATTCCAGCCAACAACTGCTCCTATCAAAAAAAGAAGTCTCAGCAAGCTCTGAGGTTGCAAGACATGAATATTTGTACTGTAAATTCAGCTCCAAGAGAAACACGTGTCCAGCCAGGAAAGAGGCACCTGACTTGCCTGCCCAGGAAAGCCACACCAATGCCACTTCAAACAAATACTTACAAGAACCTGCCGTGTACACCTACAGACTAATTATTCACAAAAATTAAGAAGTGAAATTTTTGAGACTGAAACCTTTGCAGCATTGATACTGAGGAAGATGCAAGTTTTTCCTGGATTACTCAGAAACTCTCTCTGGCCTCCAAACAGACAGGATTTCACTCCCTTTCCTGGTTGCAGAGGCAGGAAAACAGAGCAGCAGCATGCAACCAGTCTGTAACTTCACTACTTTCTCTTCATGCCAGAAAACACAGCTTCCTTTTTTCTCAACAATCCCCTTCTCACACCACTTTCCATTTTCAATGACCCTTTCTGTTCAGAAATTCCCAGATGTTCATTTCATCACTCCTCTTCAGTGCTCTTGACTTCTCGCCTGGTCAAAAGTCTCAACATATCAGACTCTAGCTTCAATTTGGGAATAAACTTTGTCTTTTCTCAGACTCTCAGGGTTAGTTTTCAAGGTTGGCACACCAAGGACCATCTTGGGCCTGGCTGTACACACAAAAAACCCCAGAGGTGCTCTCCTCTGCTCAGATGAGGACTTCCATCATGTCTGTGTCTGGAAACTCAGGCTTGTGGAGCAGGCTGCTCACTCTGCCTTTGCTGTCAGGCAGCTTCCCATGGCTGGAGTTCTCTGCAATGGAAAGAAGGGAAAGTTGGTCTTCAGCCCAAATTCAACAGCAAATTGTTCAAAGCAAATATCAACCCATTCCTTGAAGGTAGGGCATGTATAACCTGTACATCCTACATACTGAAAGCCAAATTTGTTCAGAATACTAAGAACGTGTGATGCTGAATTCCCCCACAATGACAGCAGGTGTGTCGGTGTGCACAGACCCCGAGGACAGGCACAAAGATGGTATTTAAGAGACACACACCAAAGAACCTCATTAGCTAAAATCATAGAATGATCTGGGTTGGAAGGGTTGCTAAAGACCATCTAGTTCTGTGATAGTCAACCCTTTTAATGATATGTAGCATGTTTTTAGAGGGAAAACTTGCTTTTGAGATGGGATGAATGTGTAAGAAACAGGCTTTTTCAAAATAATGTGCATAAAATAAATGTCTCCTTTGCTAGGGCTGCAAACCAGCAGTTTCAACCTTTCAAAAATAACTAAAATTGTACTTCTCCATCCCCCCTAAAAAAAGGATCGCCACTTTCTCCTTACTATTCCTCCCAGCCTTCCTTTAAAAATTAGGGAGAAAATGGTGCTTTAACTAACCATGGTTTCAGTTGAAAAAAAAAGAGAGGAGTCTGAGTATGTGAGCAGGTGTGGAGTGTTTCTCCACATATAAATAAAATAAAATTCTACAATTTCATATCTGGCAGCATGAATAATTGCAAATTCTGCCTGCCACAGGCAAATGGAGCTTTACATAAGCTGCCGAGCACAAAGCTCTGCAAAGCCACAGTGGGCAGCCTTAGAAAGGTTTCCCTCTACAATTTTAGTTTCCCTGAAGAAACCTCCACTGCACCTTACAAACCGCGGCAGCATCACACACCCACACCTTGCCCCCATTAATACTGATGCGTCTCTGGGGATTGCTGATAGCCCCGGGGCTGCTGACATTCTCCACTGACGGGGGATCTGGCAGAGCTCACCCAGTTTCTCGCTGGCCACCCGTGTCCCCAGGGGCCGTGGGGCTGGGCTGTGTGATGGGGTGGTACCCAGGCGTCCCCGGCCGGGGAAGGAGGCGGTGGCGGGCCAGAAGAGCTCGGCAGTTTTGTCCGTCTGGGTGCTGCTGTCTTTGCTGCCCGTCTTCGCGTGGGAGGCTGCCGGCACCGGGACGGGCATGCAAGACAAGGAGGGCAGAGGAGGAGGCAGTGAGGGGCCTGATGGGTGGTCGTGGTGCTCCTTTCCCAAGAGCAGCCCTGAAAACACACAGAGGTCAGTCACATCCTGGCTCAAATGTATGTGCTGACCCCCGTCCCTCCCCGGAGCTACAAGATGCTGGGTTTGTCTCCAGCCATTTAGTTTGGCTTAGCTTTTCCCCTTGATGCTGCTTTTTCTGGCATCCATACAGTACTTTCCCACAAAACAGCTTTTTGAAAGCAGCTTCCTCTCCCTGCCTCTCCTTCTGCACACCCATCCCAGTGGCACTTACTCCCAACACAGCCTTGCACACCTCCACACCCCCATCCTACGTGGCCCCAAACAATGGGCAGTCCTATGCTGATTTTCCCATTTATCTGCCACATCACATCATGCTATCCCATCCAAAGGGAGGCTTGCTCTCCTGATTAACTTTATTCAGGCTTTATTTCTAGCTCAAATTTGTTATTTATACCCATAATGTTGCAAACATTATGTGCTTTTATCTGGGAGGACTTCCCTCAACTATGGCTTTCTATAATCAGGGCAGAATGATTTAATATGACTAAAAATGTAATTAAGATACAATGCAAGGTTAAAGAATGACTGATTTTTGACTTAGGCACAAGGACACACATTCTGCCCATGGAAAGTGCTCTGGAAATGAGCTGTCAGGGCAATACGTGCCAGGGCACTTTTGCTAAGCTCAAGCAGAAGGATTAGGATAAAGTGATGGATAAGCCAAAGCTTAAACAAAAGCTGAACTCACCTATGCTTCCCTTCCAGAGCTTTTCCTCCTTCCTCTCCTCAGCTATCTGGTTGCTGGTGAGCGAGGTCTGGCGCGAATGCACGCCTGTGGCAGCGGCGATGGAGGGCACGGACCGAGCCGGTCGCAGGCTGGCGCTGTCGGCTTTCCCAGGGTCCTTTCGTGACCGCTGCTGAAGGACCTTGATCATGGCATCCTTCTCAATTATTTTGGCATGGAGATTCTTTATTCTGCCAAGATACGAATGCTCTGCTTACAGGAATGGAAAAAAACATTCATATGGGCAGGTCTCCACACCTAGGGAAAGCAGGGAGGTCCCCAGGCAGATGCCCTGCTGCTCTGTCCTCTCTGGTTTTGAGATACTTGGACAAGACAGCTCCTGGCAGTTCCTTCAAGGATAACCATGCACTTCAAAACAGACAGCATTTCTAGCTATTATTAAGCCAAAACTTTTCTGCAAGGTTAACTGAACCCTTCTATGCTATGGTTTTACTAACCCAGCAGGAGCAGTGGGCAGTATCCTGACCAGGCTGCACATTGCTACCCTTACAATACAAACACATAGGCAATTTTCACCCCTGTAATACATTGGGGCCAAATCTGGAAACTATGCTTTGGCAGACTGAGTTAACCCCAGGATTCAGGTCTGTTGTCAGCTGGAGTAAAGACCTGCTGAAGTGAGTGGAAAGGTTCCTTTTGGTTTCTCTAAGAGGTGGTCTGGGCTCTTCCTTCTCCCTCACTGCTGCAGAAACAATCAGCACAATGGTGTTCAGAGCTGAGCAAAGCTCACTACTTCTCTCAAATCACTCTCAAATCACTAAAAAAATGGGATTATCTGAACTTTTCTCCAGAAATGATTAACACCAAATCATACCAAACAACTACAAAACTATATTTTTCAAAAAATTTGTACACTGTGACAGTCAGATGACTAGCCTTACTGTGCTGTGCAATACATAATACAATGCAGGTGCATTTTGTGAAGCAGTGAAAGCATTAGTTTTCATCATCACACCTTTAATTAGCAATGTAAACACAAGACACTAATCTATATTTATGAAGACAGTGGCTAAACTCCACTACTTCCCTGGAAGCAGCATTAGCTTGCATCTGTGAGTGAAGAACAAAACCCAAACCCAGTAAAAACAATCACTGGTATTTTCCGCAAGCAACAAATACCCCTTTTTTATAAAAGTGTCTGCAAATTTGTGTCCTTGCACGCCAGACTACTTTTAATAGTGAACAGCCTCTGTTTTATAAAAATGTTGGGTTTGCCACAGAAGGCTTAACCGGAAGGTAGGGAGGAAGTTATCTAGTAACAACTCTTCAATCCCTGTTTGAATGCTGAAGAGCAAAACTAAGTCAAAGTGAAGCCAAGCCCATCCTTTCCAGGCACGCAGGAAGGAACAGAAGGGCCTCCTGGTTTATCTGAACCCAGCCCCAGCACCACAACAAGCAGGAATGGCACGGCATCCCTTACGTGTACTCCATGTCCTGGCACCGGCGGTTGGCTTGCACGATCTCCTCCTCCTCCTGCCAGCCCCGCACCTCCAGCGCCGTCTCGCCGTAGCTGCCGTTGTGTGAGTGGCTCGGGCCCGAGGCATCCCTGCCAAAGAGGTTCACCATGGTGAGTCAGGCTCCTGAGACTGTGAGGGTGGCTTTTGCAAGTGAGATTGAAACTTGCAAAGAAAACCCCAAACCCATGTTCAAAGAGCAAGCTAGCGATGGTTGTCTGTCAAGCGAACGGCTACCTGGCATCGGGGCATCCTGTTGCAGGCTACTCTTGGCTTGGGCTGGGGCATTAATGCCATTAATTTAACTGGGTTAAAGGAACAGAGAGCATGCTGGAATCATGGGTGACCCACACAGGGCTAACAGCCGCCCACAAGGATAGGGTCAGACATCAAAGGGACCCACTCACCAGATCCCAAGTCAACAAGACTACATTGTGAACCAGTAACAAAGCTCTACACTTTGGAAGTTGAGAAACAGCATAGGAATTGCTGCCTAGATGAGTGTGAAAGGAAAGTCCATCCTGAGACATGCACCTAAACGCATTTCAAAGGGAAAAATCATTTTAGGATGTTTTCTGGGGATTTGGTTCCTAAGAAACTGGGGTGAGAAGTTAATTATCCCATCCTCCTGATCGCTGGAAAGTGTCATTGCCTTTTGTGCTTTTGGCCACCACGCTTTGACATAGACAAACTGGAGACAGATAGTCCAGACATCTGCAATGTTAATGGGAAAAGGCATGTCAGGAATGGCTGAGGGGAGGAAGTTAGTTCAGACCAGGGAAGATACGGCAGGGAATATCTGTCTTCCAATATTTACAAGGCTGTTTGAACATCAACAGTGGTCTGTTGTTCATCCTGTATGCCTGGGAAGGACAAGAATCAACGGAGGTAATTTGCACTGAAGACGTTTAGCTTAGCTATCAAGAAGAACATTTTAGTTTGAAGATTAATGAAGTGTGAAAAAGGGTATTTAGGCAACAAAATTTCCCTTACTATAGGTTTTTAAAACCAGCTTAAACAACCTTGTTGCAGGCCATGGGATGGGTGCAGCCATATACCAAGTCCTTGCTCACTCTGCCGGTGTGCTGGGAGGAGCTGCCTTACCTGTACCGTGTAATCTGGCACCTTGAGACTGCCCAAGGCCATTGCTGGAATCTGATGCTTAGATGTGATAAACTTTAGGACCTGGTCAGAAGGATAAATCCTATCTTAACCAGGTATTTCACTGGCATGACACCCTGGAGAAGTGCATTAACCCTGGCAGTGGGACTCAGCAGGGAAAGGCAAGCAACATCCAGCCTTAAGACAACACCCATTTTGTATTATTTTGCCATGCCTTCCATGGTGCAACAGAGCTGCCTGCTTGCAGCAGGGTCATCTTACCTCTCCGTTGCAGCTGTGGCTGCAGCATTCATGGCAAAGTGCCGGATCGTACTCTCCTCCAGATACTTCTGCTCCCACTTGGTCATGTCAGCTTCCAAGGCCAGGATCCTCTCCTCCTTCTCCCGCACCAGCTCCATGAGGGCTGGGGCGTTATGCTCCGGAAGGCTGCTTGCCTGGTAGCTGCCCTGCCTCTGTCAGTGGAAACAGTGACAGATATTCATGCCCTGCCGAGCATGGGAGCTGCTGGCAGTTTTCTGGCACGTACAAAGACATCCCCGTGTCTTTTGACAAGAGCAGGTGGAAATCCCAGGCTAAACCCCTTAGCTTGCAGGACAACAGGCAAGTTGACCATATATTCAACCCTATATAAGCACACGCTTCATCAGACCATCCTGACAGAAGCAGGGATTTGGCTGCTACCCTGGATATGCAGACATTTCCTGGGATACCCCAAGCCAAGGGAAAAAGTAGGAAAAAAAGTTGGTAGGAAAAGAAGCAATGAAGCTTTAAAAGATACTTCTCTTGCTGGGACTTCATGCCCATGGCTGGGAAGTGCTTAGTTTGGACAGGCAGTTATTACCCGAGGGTTTATATATTAAAGCTGAAAAAAAAGCACCTTGTGACCTAGTTACATGTACCCTGTTTAAAGCAGCAGCTGGGAAAATATCCCAGACATGCATTTAAGCTTGTCCCTTCTGGCACATTAGTTCTCTTGTGCCCTCAGGGGATGCTTTCTGTGGTGTAACAGCTAACTTTCTAACCACAGGGGCAGAAGATCCCCAGGCACTGCGGGGTGGCTCCCATGGGATGCTGACAAGCAGCAATGGGCACGTAACTCTTTCCATCTATGCTGCAAGGAAAGTTATTGTCCAGGCAGGATTTATTCCACCCAATTACAGCACTTAATCAAGTCACCTAAGCAGCATGGGTAGCTACCCTGAGCTCCTCTCACTGCTGAGAGCAGAGGTGGATGGAGATCCAGTCCCTGGCTCAGCAGAAGGATGACTGCACACCGAAGGGAGAGGCATGAAGCTCTGGGAGAACTCAGCAGAAATAAATGAATTTTTAAATAAAAAATGCAAGAGATTTGTTATACTCCATTGTGAACAGTATTGTGCTAAAGAGGAAACCATGCCTCGGGAGCACTGGCTTCTCATTCATGCTACACCTTGAAGTTCCACTGGCAAAGCTGTACCATCAAAACTAGAGATACCAGGGAAGGGCTGCAGCCTTAGCCTCTGGTGCAGTAACACCATGTTTGGAAGATGCTTTCTGGAAATGCAGTATGGAGTGGCCCTTGGGAACAACGGCCGTGACTCTGCTCCTGCAAAAATATTGCCAAATCTCTGGCAGGAAGGTACTATTTTGGAAGTGTGGTCCTGATCTACAAATGGTATCTTGGGACATCATGGGTGCTTGTCATCTTCTGAGTCAAAACATCTGCCAGCCCTGCAGACTGAGCCTGCAATGCTGACTGAAAGAGTTTGTTTATTGGTCCCAACTCGTGCGTCAGTGATAAGGAAGATCTGCCATTTGGACTCAGCTACCAGCAAGCCTGGGACAGAAGAGATTCTGGCTCACTGTCTCCTTGTGTGCTGGGTCCCTTCTGCTGACTCTGGTAAAAATGAGAAAAGAAAATCTCCTTTTTTTCTCTGCAATGAGAGAATGTTTCAGTAGCAATAACTTTGATAACTCAGAGAAGTCAGCTCTGAAGTGAAAAGCTGGGGTATTTTGATGCCACGTAATTCTCTGCAGCATTGTGGCTCATAAACAAACAGTATAGATAACAATAGTAAAAATACCCCAAAGTTTTCTCTCAAAGCTGATAGGTGAGACAAGAAGTTAAGAGTATCTTTCCTCTTAAAACTTCCTAGATGGAATGGGTGCAGGCATTTGAAAACTATGTCAACCCAAAAGCCAATTGCTAATTACAATGCCAAAAAAAAATTTAAATTAAAAAATCTGTAAGTTACAGGGGAATTTTCTGCCGAAATGAACAGACATGGCCTGAATTCCCAAGACAAGGACTTCAGTGACAGTCCATCCCTCTTACTTAGTATATCAATTTGTCTCTGTATCCCAGCCTTTCCTAGTTCTAGTTTTACCTTCACATGAATTTTAATTGTATTTTTCTCAGATGTTCTTTTCTCAAATGGCATTAGCATGTCATACTCCGTGTAATTCCTTTGTTAAATTGGAAGAGAGCTGGCTAAGGGGGAACTGAGAAGACGTGAACACCAAGCCCGTGGTGGACTGGGCAAGAAAGACTTAAAACAGTTCCATGGCAGCAAGAAAGAGCAGAGATGAATGAGAAGGGTCTGCAGGGAGCAGCAGCAGTGATACCTTGGGAAGGGTGCTGGGGGACCTGCCCTGCCCTGGGGCTGCCGGAAGGAAGGGGATGCTCTCAGGTCTGGCCACCTCATGACTCTGCAAACCACTGACACTGACCCTGACCGCAGAGCTATTTCCCAGTGGCCTCCTGCCAGCAGGATCAGTCCCTCTGCTTTCTGGCAGCACAAGCTCTGTGTAACAGCTGCTTTGGCGTCCACTAATGGCTTATAAATACGGAAAGGTTATAGTAGCAGATGCGTGAGATGACAGATACGAGAGAGCCCTTCAAGAGTTCCAAGAGCACCGTGCTTTGCCTATGTTGCTGGTTTTTCCCCAAGCCATAGTTTGATACATTTAGCATATCTGCTCACTCTCCTCCAGGGCCAGTGCCCATATATTTGGCATTTGGTGTGGGCTGCAGCCTGGAAATTCTCCCTGCAACCTCCTCGTGCTTTTTTTTTTCCCTTTTCAGAGATGACTAGACTTTGGGACTTAGAGATGAAGGTGTAATAACAAAGGAGTAACTGTGCATAAAATACAAGCATAACAATACCCCTCTAAGGACATTGGGCTGCCAAAAAACAAGGGGACACACACAGAAATTCAAATCTATACTCCCAACCTATTCTGGACCAGACCGATATATAAATAATTTATTGTCTGAAGATGACCTCACTTGGCTCCAGATCTGTCACGGGTCGAGATTTCTGTGACCCACGTACATCAAGCTTTGCACAGAACAAATACGGGCCTAGGTCTTGCTCCTACCAGATCCCACATCATCCTACTTGGCCTTTTCAATGCAACATTGGCTAAAATTTTTGTGGTAAATCTCATGTGTACCCCACTTTTCCTCTTCTCCTTCTGTGTGGAGCTGGTTTTTGCACAATTTGTCATTGCTAGAGAGAGAAACCTGGAAGGACATTTTTCTCTGCCTGCCCTTGGGCAGGGGAGCCAGGGCATCTCAGCCCAGCAGCAGGCAGGGCTCAACTGTGCCCAGAGCCCCACAGCAGAACGGCCCCATCCTCTGCTGAAGATCAGGAATAAGAATCATAGAGTGGTTTGGGTTGGAAGGGACCTTCAAAGATCATCTATATCCAGCCTTCCTGTCATGGGCAGGGAAAACTTCACAAGCTCAAAGCCCCATCCAACATGACCTTGAACACTTCCAATGATCCACGGCCCTCTCCAAAGGAATGGTTTAGGAGGAAAGCCCAACAACCTGAATCCAAAAGCAAGGTGTCACCTGGCAGCGCTGCAAGTGACCATCTCTGTTAAAATCAACACCAAAGGCCCCGTGCCGGGGTCCTGCCCATATCAGCCTGTCCTCACCTGCTGCATCCTCAGCGAGTCCAGCTCTCGCTCCAGGCGTGTGCGCAGCCGCCGCTCCATCTGCTCCCTCTTCTCGCAGGCCGCCTGCAGCTGTGTCAGCGCCTGCTGCAGCTTTTCCACCTTCTCCACATAGGCCTGCTTCCTGCGCAGCTGTGGGGTACAGGGGGTCAGCAGTCTGGAGGGCACTGAACCCCACTCCTGTGAACTTGCAGGCATGCACTGGGCTCGAGCATGGCTTTGGTCATTTGCATCCAAGAGTTTCTCTAGGGAAAGGATGGTGCCTCTTTGATGGGCAGGGAATGTGCACAGCAGGCATTGCTGCAGCAGAGCTACCCTTTTCGGAAGGAATGCTGCCCCAGACCTTCCACCACTGGGGATCTGCTAGCCATGAACCCCCCGACCATTTCTAAGCAAGAGCTGTCATGTCGGTGGATACTCTTTGGGCAAACACACAGGACGGACCCAGTTAAGAGGAATGCCCGTGGGTTTTACTGACTGGTGACACTCGGCACACTGCCTGCACCCAAACAGAGGGGTTCTTTTTTCACTCCTGCATATTTGCTCAACACAGGTGGAACAAGCAGAGTGTCAGTAGCCAGAAGCACTCCACCTACTCTGTCCTCCTCATAGGCTTGTCCATGCTGATCTGTAGATGGGATGTTTTCGCAGCTAAAGCCAGGCCCTCTTTACGTCTATAATGCAATTACTGAAGGGCTAAACATGACACAAGGATTTTGCAATGCAGGGTTTTACAGCCAGAGATTGCTCAAGCAGCATACCCCAAAAGGGGTATGAATTCCTCTTCTGTCACCCTAAATCCACCTATGTCACAGATGAAGTGAAATACAGGCTTGCTCACAGCAAAAACATAGCTTGGTCTAAACAAACCCCTCTAACAACTGGCAGAGCGACCTCCTTAGCCCTGCTGCAATCTAGGCTAATGCTTACAGCTCCCTGGGCTTTCCATGAAAATTAATGAGATTATAAACCCCACTAGTCTCTGGCAGCAGCATGAAGACTGCATTCCTCAGGAGCTCACGACTTGGCAAGACCCACACAGCAGAGGCTTCTTGCTGAATGTGCTATTTTGGCAGTAGGAAGGTGTTTGTGTCACCTCCAGCCACACCAGCATGCATCAGAGAGGGTTAGGGAGCTCCCCCAGGGTCTCTCTTTGGCAGCAGACCTCATCTGCTCTCCCATGTCCTCCCAAATGCTGCAGGGTCCATCTGTATCACAGCAGCCACAATCTGGCCTTGGAGCAGCCCTCTAAGCCCCAGGGTTCACACACTCACACACCCCTGCCCTTGTGGGTGAGGCAATGCTCACATGTCCACCGCCTTCGAAAACAATTTTGCAGATGTGCAACAAGACAGTTCTCACATTCAGAAGTTCATAGGGAGGTTCTCGAGCCAATTCTGACTTTTCTATTCTGCATGTAGATTCACAAGCAAAAAAGAACCACCCATGCATTTAAAACGCAAAATACAAAATGTTGTAATTCGAATTAATTTGGGCTGCCAGTGAATCATGGATCCATAAGGGAGGGGTGACTACAATCAGAGACATGTGACACTAAGATCCAACACCTCACAGACACACAGACTCCAAAAAACCCCAAAACTGGATAGCAACTGGAGGGGTACCAATCCATCCTCCTGCTGCATGGTAGGATCAACTGTACATAAAACCTGGCACATAACTGTATAAACTGTTTACAGAATCACTCAGGGGTAGGAACTACACAACCTATCCCTGCAAACTACTTCACAGCTTATTTTCCTTTACTGCCAGAAAACTTTTACCGTAATGCCTGATCTGGCTTTCTCTTATGCAATTTAAGCAAATTACTTCTTGTTCTGTTTCCAAACTGTGATCTACTAGAGCAAGAAGCATTTAATTAAACAATTCACTTCTTCACTAGATCAGCAAACTTGCCTGAACACTGCCCTTGTCCTGGGGATTAGGAAAATAAAGATGAAGAAGAGCTAAGGCTAGAAAGGGATCATCCAAGTAAATAAATCTGAGTAAAGATGACTGGGTCTTGGAAAAATATCTGTGCTAGAAACGTGACTCCAGTTTAAGCTATCAGATTCTATAGATATGAGATTTGAATGAAAGACTGTAAGAGATGGAGAATCCACTATCACTCTAAGCAGATTTTTTCAGTGTTAATTACTCTTAACTCTTTATTTCCAGCCTGATCTGCTCAGCTTCAGCCTCCAAACACTGCATCTCATTATTTCCTCTTACTTTAAATAGCAATGTTTAATCTCTCTGACAGCAATCTCTTCTTCATCCATCCCTGGATGGATGAAGAGAGAGCAGTGGATATTGTCTACTTCAACTTCAGCAAAGCTTTTGATACTGTCTCTCACAACATCCTCATAGGTGAACTCAGGAACCATGGATGAGTGGATAGTGAGGAGGACTGAGAATTGGCTGAACAGCAGAGCCCAGAGGGTGGCACAGAATCTGGCTGGAGGCTTGTCAGTAATGGTGTCCCCCAGGTTCAATACTGGGCCCAGCATTGTTTAACCTATAAATCAATGACTTGGGTGAAGGGGCAGATGCCTCCTCAGCAAGTTCACTGCTGACACAAACCTGGGAGGAGTTGCTGATACCCCAGAGGGCTGTGCAGCCCTCCAGAAGGACCTCAACAGGTTGGAGAGATGGGCAGAAAGGAACCATCTGAAATTCCACAGAGGCAAATGCAGAGCCCTGCACCTGAGGAGGAGTAATCCCATACTCCAGTAGAATGTGGGGGCTGACCTGCTGGAAAGAGAAGGACCTGGGGGCTCTTCACCATGTGGGTGACCATGCACTAGAACAGATTGACCAGAGACGTTGTGGAGTCTCCCTCACTGTAGATAATCAAGAACCATCTGAACACAATCCTGTGCCATGTGCTCTAGGATGGCCCTGCCTGAGCAGGGAAGTTGGACCAGACGAGCCACTTCGGTCTTTCTAATCCTACCCATTCAGTGATTCATGTTCATGTGCATGGACCGAAGCTCAGACAACTTTTCACTTTAATTCTTCCCAGCGAAGAACAGCTTCTGGACCCCAAATAAATTGCACAGCTGCTTTCTGAGCCCTCTCCAATTATTCAGTTTTCTATTCAAAGCATGGAACAGACACATGATTCCAGCAGCAGTCTGCTAAATGACATATGGTGATAATACCACCTACACATTTTGAATTAAATCCTTCTACTAGCAGGCACTCAGGATAATGCAGATTTACATAGAACACTATCTTATGTTAATTCAACTTAGTAGCTACTGCTTATTTCTCAAGGCTTGATTTAAAACGCTGTTAATTACATGCTGGTGGTAGAAGAAATCTGGGCAGATTTACAAAGCAGCACATGAGCTAGAGCTCTGTTAACAATAATAACAGTCATTTTGATTTGACTTAATTTGTGTTTTCTTCACTACATTCTGAATTATAGTAAAAATCCCTGATGAAGGTTTAACGCTGCAACTTATCTTCTGCATGTGTCTAATTAATATCCTGAAACACTGGAGACTGTTGAAAAGGTTCTCTGATTCAGCCATGAAACAGGACAAAAGGGAAAGTGAGTGCTGGAGCTTGGGCACATGCTGGCAGCCGCAGATTAACTGCACTTCACCCAAACTGCCTGACACTGCCTTGAACAATTAAAACGCAGCAGCTGGGCTAAAATTCATTTGAACTGCCCTAGAATGAGAAAAGAAGTCAAAAGGCACCAGATCAACATGGGTTTGTCAGGCGGAGGACTCTGATATACCTGGCAAATACCACGGCATCACTTTCAGATATGTCACCTCTGAGATATACCATGCCCCAGGCAGGAGATTAGCACCTCTGTAACACCTACAGTGCCCCAGGCAGGAATTTACTGCCTCCATAACACCTGCCATGCCCTGGGCAGGTTAGGAGCTCCCTGGAGGGGAACATCTAACCTCTCCTCAGCTCTACCAGTCCACAATCCAGGATCCAGCAGAGGCCTATTTCTGTTGGATGACTAGACTAAAACCTGACTACTGCCAAGCTCTTAGAGCCCCAAGGCTGCAAACATATTTTCTGCAACACAGCAGGCACAAGGTAGGTTCTCGAACCACCTGCCTGGAAATCACGTATATGCTTCTGCCTCCACTAGTCTCTACTCAGCAAGTCAGTGTTACCTGCCAATCCCACACTGACAGCCTGTGGACCAGACACAAGCTAAACATTATTTCTTCCCATCCCCTGCATGATGCCACGAGTGTAGAAGCAGGTGTTGGCACCTAAAACATTCCTTTATTCAGCCCTTTGTAATGAAATGCAAATAGAAAACCTCAAGTTGCCTTTCAGCCAAACAGTGTCAAGTGAATTATATACAGATTAAAGATATGCTGGCTCCTGCAGCTACCCCAAAGGGACTGCCCCAAATACACCAGGATGGTGAGCAGGCTTTAGTCTAAGTAACAAAGGAGCAGTTAAACTTAATGGGATCTTCTTCTTGCTGCTGATTGCATCCATTTGAGGAAATGGAGTTTTCAGAATGTTTCTAAACAGGAGTCAGAACGGGCCAATGGTCAGGCCCAAACCAGCAATGCCTTCAGCACTCACTTATAGTACCTAAATCTTCCAGACACTAAGTAAGCACTGGTTAGCCTAACAGGGGTCTGTCATTGGGATATCATTAGATACCCCAACAAAAAACTTTCAAAAAACACTGAGGTTAATTCTCCCTTCATCTTTGCAAGACAATGAATGGTACTTAAGTTAATTGCAGGTATTTGGGAAAGGCTTTCTCTGCTCCCTACAAGACCCTTTGCATCCATGCACCCAGCAGACTCCTGTGGATTCCCCCCTGCCCCTGGCCAGCCCTGGGGAGGGCGCAGGTGGAAAATGAGGCTCTGAAGGGGAACAGAGCTGCCCAAGATCATGCCAACAGTCTGTACCAGAGCCTGAATCTCTACCAAATCTGCTAGGGCAGAGGTTCACCAACGGCCTTCCCCTCACCAAAGACCTGCCCACTCAGGTAGTGGGCAGTAGTAAAGATTATGTTTCTTTTACTTCCCCTGAAACATTCTCCCTCTGTTGGTCCCATAGACAGAGATTTTAGGGGTCTAAAAGGTCAAAAAGGCCTGTTTTGACAGGCTTGCCCAGTCTGCTAGAATGCATAGACTTTCAAATAGTTACTAGATCAACACCTCCTGATTTGAAGGTCCTTAACGAATACAATAAATTGAGACTTTCTTCACCAGTAATAGAGACCTGACAATGTCACTCTTAGTTATAGTTAAAACTGAGCATTATTTCCACTTTGAATTTGTCTAGTTTCAGCTTCCAACTACTAGGTATTGCTCTGTCAGTTTAAAGAGCCCACTGTGCCTGGGATTTCTCTTCCTATCTGAATACTTATTTTCACTTATCAGACTTATATGATTATTGCTTAAAGACCTCTGGGGAGTTTTGCACTTCTTGGGTCTTACACTTTGGTAGGTTCTCTTCAGCTCTTCACCTCTCAAATAAAACCTGCAGCTCTAACTCCTGGTCAGTCAGTCTGCTCCCAGCCAGATCAACCAGGATTTTCAAGATGTGAAGTCACCAAGCCCTGCACTGCTGTGTTGATGTGTGCATCTCAAAAGCTTCCTGGTATTCTTTGGAGAGAAATGGGATGTACTAACACCACATGTCTCTGCCACAGTCCCAGGCCAGTGAGCAGTCAGTTCTTTATTCAATTTTTCTGTTAAATCCTACCATTACCTCAGCCACCAGCTAGATGAATTTGATCTTGTTCCTGGTTACACGTTGAAGGCTTTGCTCTAGACACGTCTATGGTCTCTCCTTTGCTTGCTTGTTTGGATCAGTACTGTATAACTACACATTTTCTCTATAAAAGGGCCAGTGCAAGGGAAACAGGAAGACCTAATACCCTGAGGGTAGAAGAGAATCAGGACTTGGATGGAGAAAGGTCTAACCATGAGCCATGTCTATCCCCAGAGCACAGAAATATTGCCTATGCCTCACCTCCTCTTCCAGCTTGATAACCTTGGCTTGTGCATTGTTTAGGGCCTGGTCGAGGATTTCAATGTGCCTCCGCTGGTCTTCATTGGCAGAACGCACAGCTGCCAGCTCCATCTCCAACTTTTCCTTCTCCTTCAAGTGCTCCTTGTCTGAAAGAAAGACAAGAACAAGAGCCACTCCATGAGGATAGCTCACAGGCCCCAGGCCACACACCGGAGGTAAGCTGCCACCTCCCTAGAAAAACAAAAATTATGTGAAGCAGCAGTGAGTAGGGCCTTTACAACACAGTGCTGAGACACAGCGGGCAAGGAGCTGCTTCTGCCAGGGCTCAGCCCCTCAGTGCCCAGCCTTACACCAGCAGCAGAGACGAGTGGCAGCTTGGGCTGCATCTGCACTAGCAGAGCTTGCGGCCCCCAGCACTGCCTCACAGCTTTCCATTCTGCTGAACTGCTAGCACATCCCCCAGCAAAATTTTGGCTTGCACCAACTACCCCTTTTTCACACAAAACCCTACATCAAGGGCTGCTTATGGCTGCCAGCTTCAATGTTGCTGCCTTCTGTAATGGGCAAGAGCCTCAGCCCCATGGATGGGCTGTGCTGTGCCTCATGCTTTTTATTCACGAGGACGGAGACCATGACACACAGAAAACTTGAAGAAGCCAAATAATAAACACAAATCTGTGCTGGACAGCCTGAAAATGGAAAGAGAGGAAAACAGTCATGAAGAATGTGATAGGAGGCCTCTGTACAGGCTTTCTCTGACCATGCAGAGAAAAGGGAGGCTGTGGGAGCCATTTCAGCCCTAAGGGGGCCCTGGGTGACCTTCCAGACCTGCAGGATTCAAGGATCCACTGACCAGTGATCCCCTCCTGTTAAGCATCACAAGCGAGACTAAAGCACGTAGACAACCCCTGTGCTGAAAAATCATCCCTTTTTTTGGGTAAGATTTAAAACAACATTAAAAAAATAAACAACTGGCTAAATTCAGTCAGCTCTGCTCACATCTTTGTCTTCAGCAACAAATTGCAGGCCCACCATTGACTTTGCTGGCAAGCTGCCTGGGGAAATGCTTGGCTCCATCTGCTTCTGCCCTGACAGTGCTGAGAAGCCATTTCTGGGAACACAAGTGTCACAGGCCAGTCACTGGGTCCCTGATGTCAGAACACAAACAATTAATGACTGGAGTGAGCAGGGGATTGAGGTTTCATTCAGTGACATCAGAAATTTCAAAATCTGGCCTTCCTTCAGAATGACAACAAAAGTAGGTACTTGGAAAGCCTCCAGGAAGGAAAACTTCCTCCAAAAATTTATTTGGCATCAATTAAATGTTGTTTTGATTTTTGATTTTTAAAACATAGCACTACGTAATGTATTACTTTTTAACTGAAGTGAAAAGTTGCTTCAAAAACACTGAAACATGGGAAATCTGCCCCAAACATCCAGCCCATGCCACCCAAATGTGACCACTCAAGCTGGAAGCCCAACCATCCACCTTCCCCCAGACAGGGTCAGAAAACTTCACATGGCCAAAGCCATTCCATTTCAGACCTGAACTACCCCCAGCAGGACCACGTTCTTCCTTAATGGCAGGTGAGATGAGAACAGGTTTAATTCACACACCATCAGCAGGTGCCTGCAGCAAGGTGAGATGTACACAAGCTGAGCCATGTGGAACAAGGCAAAAGTGGATGAGGTGAGCCCAAACCCACCCAGCTGTCTTCCCATTTATCCTAAAAGAAGGAACTCAGCACCTCTTAACAAAAAATCCTGGCAGCAACAGCATCCTGCTGGTCACTGCAAAGCCCACAAGCAAAGCCCAGTGAGTGCTGTGGACACGGCACCACTGACTGCCACCACGAGCCACCTTGGTATGATGGTGGCCGCCTTCTTCCCTCGCTGCAAGGGATTTTATATTAGACGTGCAGACCTGTTCCTTCAATGCAAAAATATTTATTTCAATCAGATTAGCCAGAAGGAACATTAATATCTGTTGTAGAAAAGTGTAAATCTGGGCAAATTATCAGGGAGCTAATGTCATTAGAGGGTGAGGAAGCTGGAAGATTAATGCTATATTTCAGCCCTGCACTCCGCCACCTCATGCTGGGACCACACGTGCTCTGCTCTGGATTTGAAACCCGTGTTTCACGTTACACATGGGGATAACAGCAAAACAGGACTTGGGATCTTCATTTTCAACTTCCATTCAGGGAACTTGAAGCCCTCAGCCTACCCTGTTGCATTGTGCTTTCTATCCCGTCAAAAGAGGACAGATTATACATAAATACACAAAATAATCATCACTAGAAAGCTGGCAAGAAAAACTTCATCAACAGCTCTCAACTCTTCTCCATGACAGCTTCATCCTGTAAAATCCTGGAGGTACATTTTATAAGTACTTTACTTGCACCAATTTTTAGTGAAGAAAGACTTAGTCGAAAATACCTTCAATTCTCTTCAAGTGAAAACAAGGTATCCTTAAAGTCTAAAAATACTGTTTTACTACACTACCCTTGCATACACCTTTTTAACTAAAGGACTCCAATTAATAACTATTTCTATGTTCTGGTGAGTAACTGTCACACCCCGTTACAGAACAGTTCCCAAAAGGCTTCACTGTTGCATCTCACAGCAGGAGGCTGCTTCAGTACCTCTCAAACAGGCTTTCTGACTTGTCAGGCTGGGCAAGCGCATCAAAAGTAGACAAGTCTTGAATGTGCTTTGAAATGGAAACTTCAGACAAAAAGATACAGGAAGGAGATGACACAGATTTAGTTTAACTCAGCTGTGACTCCCACCTTAGCACACATTACATCCGAGTATCAACTTATTTGACCAATTCGATGACCATCTCAATACATCCCAAGCTGATTTTTGCCTTGCTCTGATGTTGCAGAGTGGCAACATGGACATATTTTAAAGGCAGTCCTTGCTACTACAAAATGACCNCTGGCAAGAAAAACTTCATCAACAGCTCTCAACTCTTCTCCACAACAGCTTCATCCTATAAAATCCTGGAGGTATATAGGACTATTATAAGTACTTTACTTGCATTAATTTTTAGTGAAGAAGGACTTAGTTGAACATACCTTAAATTCTCTTCAAGTGAAAACAAGGNGCCGGAGACTAATTTGGCTGCAGGAGATTTCCTGCAAACAAGAGCGGCTCCCATAGCACATCCCTTGCGGCACTTCCAATAATTTCTCTTATGCAGGTTTTCATTTCCCAATGGTGGCTCTTCACTCACAGCTGTTAATTCCACAGATGCTTCCCAGCAACCATGCCTTTCCTCACTGAAACCTGAGGGACTTCTTTAGCCTCTCGTCAGTCTTGCAGCTCCTGACATGGCAAGTGTGTGGAGGAGCTCTGCCACCCACCGTCCCTGGTCACTGGTGTACGTCACGGCAGCTGCTGCCAGTCACCCTCGGACCAGCTGGTGTACCAGGATGGGGCACAAGAGTCACCTCTTCTGCTCACCTAGATCAAGCTGTGTCCCAGCCAACCCCAGTGGCCCAACCTTCCCGAACAGCCATGGCTACGAGGCAGGGGATCAAGAGCAGGATGGGCCCTCATGCTCTGACAGTCTCCCCAGACTGACTGTCAGAAGGAATCTGAGATGACGACAGGACCTTGTTGCCTGCTCCAAAGACCTTTCAGCAGCTGGTATCCACCCCATAGTAGTAAGTAAAATAAATGAATCAGTATTTACACCCAGCAGCCAAACAGGAGAAGGTTTTCCACAGCTTTACTAAATTCTCTGCAATTAAATAGGGCCAGGTTGCCAGGCCCACACACTGAGGTTTCCCTCCAGAGGAGCAGGAGAGCTACTGTCCATCTGTCCATCTGCCCAAGCCTCACTCAGACCTCTGCAGCTGTGGTTCGATGCTGACAAAGCTGGGCCAAGGGAGGCCTGGAGCAGCAAGGCAGATTATTTCCTGATTATTTCCTGTCTGGAAATAGGAACATTTCTTTGCCTGGGATATTTGGGACAGAGATATATGCACAAGTTCACGGCACATGAACTGAACATTCCCACAAAGCGTCAGGCTCTACCAAGGCACTGCTAAAACTGTCCACACATCCCCACTAACAGCTGCAGAGCCATGTGGATGAGCACAGACCTCAGTCGGCCTCAGACACCTGAAAAAACAGTGCTCCCACAGTTCAGAAATGCCCCACAAAAACCACACAAAACTCTCACACTCCACCAAAACACATTTTTCCCAAGATATGACATTGTAAGCTTTCCCTCAGCCCTATGTCCTTGAAACCACCCTCAATCTTCCTGCCTCTTCCCTTCCACAGCATCTCTTATCCTCCTCCTAAATGTCTCTTCTCTTGCCTGCATGGGCCCATATGCCTTCATCAGTCACTGCTTCATGGCTTTCCTTAAAAAAACCCTTTTCCCTGACAAAACATCACACAATTATCTTGAAACTAATACAGTGTGAGTATTTTCCAGCCCCTGATAGAACAGTAGTGTTTCTCTTAGGCACAAATGCCTAGCACTCAATACTTTGAGGCATGTGGCGTGGCTTTGTCTATTATTATTGCAAAGAACAGGATTTTTTTGTCACCTCCAGTCTCCATCTCAGAGCACATGACTGCTCTGCACTGTTGCACTGCTAATGGAAAGCTCTGCAAGGAATTGAGAAATGATCCTTGAACATCCTGCCTTGCCAGATTTCTTTTTCAGGGAGTTTTTCACATTACTGGAGTTTTACCATAGAAATACTGGTATGCAGTATTACCAACCTCAAGAATCTTATCTTTCTTTCTTCAGCTCATCACCAGAGTAGCTTAAAAATTACAACTATTAGGAAACTGCTGACGTTGGAGTCTTCTTATATAACTTGGGTAATGTTTCCTGGCTGTCTTCCACAAACATAGGGACTAGAAATCTGCTTTTGCTTTCCTAATGAAAATTAAGATTTGCATTTACTAATCTGCATTTACCTAATAACCTCTCAGGAAAAAAACCAAAGCATCACTTTCTCAACAATTTTTTTTCTCTTCTTCTAAAAATGACTATTTCAACCTCAGTTTATATTAGGCAGCTAAAACTTAGTTTCCTTCTTCTCAGTTTTCTGCCTGTGCATCCCATTAAAAGACATGAGGAAGATATAAACTGTGCTTGCAAAAACCCCCAGGTCAGCAGTGAGGTGCAAGCAAACTGCAGTCACAGTCCTCCCTCCTGGGGAAGACTCACGAACATCAGTGTATAAATGCAGTCAGCAACAGAGGATTTCCAAGCAGAACCTTTTATGGACTCCAAGAGCGGTGTTTTGGGCAGACACCCTGATATCGAGGTCAGTACTGTGCATGTGCCAGCAGCCCAAAGAACACGACTGAAGAGGACCTGCTTTACATGTGCCCTTTTTTCTATTCTTGGAAGCACTCTGCATTGCATTAGTAACATTTAGCTCTCTGGCCTAGCCAGGAGACACTCCAAGCATCCAGACCTTCTTATGTGATAGGATCCGAAAAGCTATATTTGTTTGTAAGCTGTGAATTGATTGCAGCAATATGCTGAGCGCACAGCGCAAAGTTTCACTGCTAGATGTTTATCAGTAGAAGCACAGGGCATGTTTAGGTACTGGAAAATAACTCAAACTGAGTCCATCCTGGGGATTTAACTCCTCCTTGTAGCTAACAGCATATAACAACACTGCCAGGCTGTCTCTATACGAAGAGAGCAGATCCCAGTCTCCAACTTCCACTGAAGAGCTTATCCCATTTGAACTCTTCCCGAGGATGACAAGATTTATACAGCAATGCTATTTCCTTAAGAGATCGTGCCGTGGGATTCGCAGCAGTATCTACACACCTTTATGGCATTTGCTAAGATGGCAAAGCTAACACATCATGGAAAAGATCACTGGATTCTTTTCTGGTTTGTGCACACGTGTGCCAAATGATGAGCCGTGCAGGCATCACTGCTGCTGGTGGGAGCCAGGAGAAGGCTCTCCAGCATTTGGAGCAACTGGTGGACATTACAGGGCTGGTGGCGAGGCATGCTGACTAGCACCAAACTCTGCAATGCTAATGGAGGTGGATGGTTCTCCACTGCAGTTGCAGCTCATCTTCCAAGGCGGCTCTCAGTGTGACAAAACAGAAGGATTAGCTGTACACAGCAATGAGCTTCAGTGGGATTTAAGCTCACAAGATACTGCACAGCTTCCAGGTGACCAAGCCCTTCTGGAAGCATGCTGAAGATGCTTAGGATACAAAAGAAGCCACACGCTGCCACACAGCATCCAGCTGCTTGCATTGAGTGGTCACACACACATCAGTGCATGGCAAGGAAATGAGCAGCACTATGGCCAGTCATTATGGGAGCCTGCTATGTATTGGGAATGGATGTTTCCATACCAATAGAAGCTGTAAAATATTTGTCACTTCAGTCCTCTGTAAAAAGCATGGTCAAGCTCTGCTCTTTCTGCTGTTAGTCAAACCATGGCACTGACAACTAGTCAGCAGAGCTCGCTCTGGGCTTTTCCCAGACAAGAGAAGAATCTGGCTTCTCTAAAAAGCATGCATCTCTAGAGATTATCTCTGCAAGCAACACTTCACAATTTCAGATAAATATTTATCAAAAATAAGCTACATTGTGTTACCATTAACTCCCATTGCTTGGTTCTGGTGCACAGAGAGAAAAAACCCTACCCTAAACAATCCAGCCTGCAGCTTAAACAAGAGTATGTGATGAATTAGCTGAGTAAAACCAAGCCACAAGCACGATAACAATTAATAGCAAAGTATTCACCTCCACTCCACCATGTATATATGCGTGCATGTATATATGCATATATATATACATATATATATGTATCTGCATCTTCGAAACAGATAAGCACAGAACTCACTCTGAGTGGCATAAAGGCCCTCTGTTGCCTTATCCTCGTGCCCATCGAAGTCTCTGCTGGCCAGCTGCCTATTGGCTGTCTCCAGTCGTTCTACAAAAAACAGGAAATACTTCAAGTATAAATATATGTATATAAAATTGTAGGCCAACCAAGAAAATAAGACGCATGCCAGCAGAGCAGTATAAATAGACTCTCTGAAGGAGGATATTAAAATGGAGGCTGACACATACATAAAAGATGAGGCCTTTGACCTCTTCCATGAAGCTGTGTTATTCAGATTCACAGAAACTGGGAAGAAAGACTCTGCCATTCACAGCTGACATGCCCAGGCAGTCATCTCTCACACTATTCAAAATGCACAAGGCATCTGTAATCTGAATTACCCAGCTTTGCAAGGGAATGGCTGCTTTCCTGCAGTGAAGAGCTGCCCCTGGTGCAGTAAGACATCCTGGGGAAAGGCAGCCCCCAGCCCAGTGACAGCACTCCTTGGGGATGCCCTGGGAAAGAAGGCATTTTCTGGAGTCAAGGACAGCTTCCCCTGGGAAGGTCCTGCCTTCAGAAACTTCCCCCCTTCAAAAAGACCATGTGATCTACCTTGCACCATTGCAAAAAACATAAGTCAGCTTGCAGAAGGTACCTCCCTGCACGAGCAGTGAGTACCAAAGTACCCCCCATCAGGAACCTGGATGGGCAATAGTTACCCAACATATCCTCCATTTTCTTTCTCAAAAGGATACATCCTCAAATTTAAGTTTTTTAAAGAAGAGATACCCTTTCATACTCGCTAGTGGTCTGTGAAGGCACTGACCTTGGAGATTTATGGGTAACACAGCACTGTTCTACATTACAATTTGCTTTTCAGCTTATTAGGAGTGGACAGGACACTGTGACTGGTGGCCTTGCTGTCAAATCCATATTTTCAAGTGCTAAACACAAAGGCACCATCTGGAGCTGATTCTTACACTTTGCCAGAAGGTTTTTTTGCCACCAGGGGAGTGACAGCAGTTTTGTCTTATGCCAATGAGCAGGGCCTTATTTCTCACGACATGTATCTAAATATTGTGTGAAGCCACTCCTCTAAAGCCTGCTGCTCTGGAGCTTGTAAGTGAAACACCACGTCAAGTGGAGGGAAAAAAACCCACAAGCAACTGTAACATACCACGGAGATCCCTGTTGAAGTCATGAAGTCTCCTAATTTCTCCTTCGAGTTTGTTTCTCATCGCTTTGTCCAGAGACTCCCTCTTAGTGGTGGTCTTGACCAAACCCTCATAAGCTTCTGAAATCCTCTGAATCTCTATTTCAAACTGAAAGGAGAGAGAGCTCCAGTTAAAGCCCTGCAGGAATGTGTCACGTCCCAGTGTTTGCCCAGCACATTCCAGTAAGACACAAGGGGTCAGGGCAACACTCATGTCCAGTGTCACGCCAGCCACCAACTCTGCAATGACCAATCTCCTGGGCAGATGATGCCATGAAGCCCCAGCAAGGCTGGTGGCTCCTGCAGTGGGGACACCTGTAAACACCCTGTGGGGCAGATCACCATGTCACAACGTCCCATGACACCCCATTGACAGCTCCCAAAAAAGCTTGAGGTGGGCTGGACTTCATGGAACTGCTTAGTTGCCTTTAGTCTATGACCATGGTGACTGCTTTAATGCCACACAAGAGGAGAAAAAAACAAGAAATGGTGTACTCGGGTGGGCTGTATTCTCTCCTAGAAAGGGTGTAGGAGGCAACATTTATTATTCAACAGGACCCTGATCCAAAATTTATCTCTGAGATCTGAATGCCACCAAAAGTATTTTAGACTCAGCTCTGGCCTCATGTCGCTTTTAAACTACTGTGATCCATTCCTTTCCATCCTTGACTGAAGATTGCTTTACACAAGAGAAACTCTCTATAACAGACAGAACCAACTGTTTCGGGTTTTCAATCTTCTTAACTTCATCTCCTTGAAATCCGGCAAACTGCAGGCAGGGTATGCAGAGGAATCCCTTAGTGGTGAACTCGCATCTTAGGACCTGAGCCCAAAAGACTGACAGAAGAATAGTCCTGGGTAGAGTTTTGCTATTCAGTTCAATCTATCCAACTCTTTTAACAAGATAATATCACGTTAAGTGATACAGCTTTGGTAAAATCATTGCTGCAGAGATGATCAACACTGATGTGGGAATCTGTTCCTGCATGCCTGGCCCTTGTGTTTGTGGAGAAAGGCTTGATAATGTGCACAGGCTGGAAAACCAAAAGACATATAAAGCCTCCCACATAACTTTCTAAATCTGGTGCTTTTTTGGCCTCTTGAGTCATGAGAGGGACAGATTCATGATTTTTGAAGCCAGGGTGTGAGCTCACCTCCACTTGCTGAAGAGTTAGGTCCCTCTCAGTAAGCTTCAGGTATGATTTTCCAGCTGCAGCACTTGCAGAATGAAAGCTCCACAGACACTGGAGCTGTCACCCCACTGTGTGTGTAGGAACCTGCAGCCAGGCTCCAGCAGCCTGGACCTGCACTTCCCACAATGCCAGAGCCACTCTGTCAAGATACAGCCCATGGGGCAGGCAGCACCTCCAAACCATGCACCAAGGAAAGCCTGGCAGAGCCATGATGGGGAAACCGGATTACCTTCCCCAATTTCTGCTTCCAGCTTGTTCACAAGCACAAAAGCTCAAACAAGTGGGGAGATTCAGACTAGACATGAGAAAGTGTTTCTTTACTGAGTGGGTGGCCAAACCCCGGAACAAGTTTCCTAGAGAGGTGGTCAATGTCCCAAGCCTGTCAGTGCTTTAGAGGCATTTGAACAATGCCCTTAGCAAGATGCTTTAATTTGGTTTGCGCTGAATTGTTCAGGCAGTTGGTAAGCCACTACCTGCAAGAGAAGATGCTTTCTCCAGAGAGCTCCTACCACAGCAATGCAGATTTGCCAGCACAGAAGTGGGTTTCCATAGCCTAATAGTCTGGCCCAATGCTGCTGGTTACCACAAGGGCTCTGCCTGGCCCTCTATATACTGGTATTTCCCAAAACACATCACCACACAGCCTGCAGCCCTGGAGGCAAAAACTTGCTGTAGCAAGTGCTCCATCAGCACTGAACAAAATTAAAGGAGGGCAGAAGAACAGCCATAAATTGTGTTGGCGTTTCTCAACAGCTCTGGGATTTCTTTCTCCTTCTTCCATGGAGGAGAAAAAAACAATTCAGTCTTTTCTGTGCCTGGTAGCTCCTGGAGCCAACCCACTCAAACAACCCACACATGTGGCATGGGGAAGAGCCAGCCCAGCCTGGCAATTAAACTTCAGCAAGGTAATACCGCTCAGAAAAGTGAAAATCATGTAAAAAGCTCAACATTAAATGCACACAATTCCTCTTCCAACTCTTTTTGGGTAAGAAAACAAGGCAACTCATCTAACAGCACAGGAATTCATCACCACCTTGTACCTCTCTACAAAAAAGTCTGTTCACACACAACTGAGAATACGACAACCCTCAGAACTGATCTGTTTGTACAAATGCCCAGGGAGTCCTGCAAGTCAGGCTGACTTTCTCTAACTTCTTCTCCTATTCTGTAATGAATAAAAGCGATGGGAAGGTGGTGCTACCTAGAATAAAATTGTTACCCACAAACAAGAAGTACTCCTTCCTGACCTTTCCACTTGCAACAAGAGGGAAGAGTTTTCACATCCAAAGCACGTAATTTAACTCGATCACATTTTCAGAAGTGATGTTCAGCTGAAACTGTGGGAACAGAGGAAGACCTGCCCTGACCTTGTGTTCAAACACAGCAAAAGCAGCATGGGAGGGATACTATGTGTTAGAGATTTGATTTCCTGAAGAAAGAATGCACTTGAGTATGTGTTTCTCTTTAATACTCCGCTTACATTCCCCAAAGTCAATGGGACTCAAGTCTACACTTTACTGACTGAAGTGAGACTTCAGCCCATACTTGAATACCTTTCTGTTGGTGTCTGATGCAATATACTTGCAGGGCATCCAAGATAAAGAGAGAGCCATTTCCAAGAGTGAAAGAAACTGGAATATTTATAGGGCATTACACTTAAAATACCTTTCACTGAACAACGCAGCTTTTGTAAAACTAATAGCTCAAATATTTCTTTTTGCCCACAAATACCACAGGGAAGTCAGCAATAAAGTTTTTGCAGATTTCTTCACAAATAGTTAATGTTGCTGAAAAAAATTTTTAACTCAGTTTAGGAAATTCTGTGAATAAACTCAGCTCATCTTGTTGCAGAGAAGGAGGCAGAAAAGACAGCAGCTACAAAACACATGGTCTTTTTCCTAATCTGTTCGAACAGATCGTCACAAATTTTTCCCAAAGCTGAGGCCGGGACGTGGTCTCTCACAGCTGCTTCTTCTCCTGGGAAGGGTGTCTCCGAAAACACCCTGATCTGCACAGCATAGAAAAAATTGAGCTCCTATACAGGCTCCTAAATTCAGAGAGGAAAGACCTGCAGTCTAAGCTCATTTGTGTATAAGTGGTGGGAAGACATAAATGAAATAGTAGTGCAGAGTCCTAAATAAGTTATTTGGTCCAAGCCCTTGGGACCCAAAGCCAGCAGATCTCGGGAGCATCTCTGCTTTACCTTCAGTGGGCCTCAGTTTTAAGCAACTTCTACTTCATTTGATATGACTCTTCATCTTCTCACCCCAGGCAGTGCACAAAACACCACCCTTCTCCACTGAGAAAACCTGCATGCTTACCGAAAAGAGGATGCAGGATCTCTTAGAAAAATGGGGTTTGAGCAAAATCTTTACCAAATGGTTCTTTCAGATAAGGAGGCAGTGCTTTTAGAACCAACGTGTTCAAATGGATGTCTAACATCCATTTGTACATGTTGGTTCTAAAAGCATCTTAGAAACTCAAAGAGCAGTCACTGAAAGCCTCTAAGACAACCCGGTTAATCCATTTCCAAACAATGGACAACCCAGTTAATCCATTTCCAAACAATGGACAACCCACTGGTATCTGTTACACTTCCAAAGAGTGTGGAGCACCACACAAGCTTATTGTGCTGGACAAGACTGCTTGGATGTGGATGTGCTCTTCATATGGTTCTCACCTGCATCTCTAACCCCTGTGCAGGTGGTGCAGGACCCTGCTGCACCAGGAACATACTGCCCATGGGAGACTTCCAGGGAAAGCTCCAGTGAGGCCATCATGGAAGGATGGAAGGGGAAAATATCCAGTTGAGAGACATCTGATGGGCTGCCCTGTTTCGTCCTAAAGGCCGCGGAGCCGAAAAGGCACAGGATTACCCTTCTGCGAGACCACCATGGAGAGGCAGTGGTTAGAGATGGCCAGTGGTGCATCCCCACTGCAGTGACACAACCATGAAGAACAGCTGCCCAAAGGCAGAAGCACCAAGATGCTTACCCTGGCCAGGCCCCATCCCAATCTCTACACCTACCTTCTGCAGCTTGTCTGCCTTCTCGTAGTACCCCTCCAGCTCCTGCCGCAGCACGTGGTTCTCCTCGGAGAGCATCTCCACCATCTGCTGCGCCCGCTCCACGATGGCAAAGGCGTCGGGTGTCAGCTGCTGGCCCGGCAGCGTCGGCGTCTGGGCAGCCGCAGGGGCCGGCAGCGGGGGCAAGGAGCCTGGGAGCAGAGGGCCAGCGGCGGCCTGCGAGGACATGGGGCTGTGCTGCTGGGCCGGCGGCGGCGGGAAGGGCGGCTGGCATTGTCGGCTGTGGGAAAGCACACATGGGGGAAGCGTTAGGGCCGCACGCCCTCGAAATGCTCACGGGAGCTTTCACCTAATGACTGCATGGTTTATTAATAGTGTTACAGCTGGACAGTCACGACTCCTAAATACCAACAATCGCAGCAGAGACTGGGTAAATTGTCTCCTCGCCCCTGCCCTCGACAGTGACGTACACATCTGGCATGAACGGACAAAGGAAGCACTGACTCAAGACCAGCATCTTTGCCTAGGTGTGCAGCTAATACTTCAACAGCAGCCAGCCTCTCCCTGCCTCCCCTTCCCACAAACGCCACGGCTGAGAAGCATAAGCTGGCAGGCTTGAAGAAAACACAAGGGATGCATTACTCACCCTTCGAACACCGCTCCCTGCCCAGAGCAAGACCAGCGGATCAGCCGAGCTGGGAGGCGAGAGGAAGTGATGTGAGCAAAGCAGAATGCCTGAGTGGCTTTAGCAAGTGGAAGAGGGAAGTGCTGCTGCGGAACTGCTGGAGGCACAGCCCCATTCAATCACAGTGAGCCATGAAAGCCATCCTCCAGTGGGAGACCTCATTGTGTCACTCCCCAGTTAAGGGAATCCATCACTCACCAGACTCATATCAGGGAAGAGTAAGAAGTGAGCTGGTAGTGGATCTGCTTGTGAGCTAGGCTTGCTGTCAGCAGGCAGCTTTTAATACACCTGAATCATAATTTGCAATGGCTAGAAGATAATCCAGGAGGATGTCTCAGCAGTGAGGGTAACCCTGCAGCTGACAGCCAGGTGGGATCAGAATCCCTCACCTGACCCATCTCCACCCCTCCATCCACTGCACAGGCAGCCCTTGAAGCCTCGGCCGGGGGAAGCAGCCCCACGCAAAATCTCACTGTGCACAGGCTGAGCAACTCCTCAGCCCTGATGCCAAAGTTCTGAAATTTCTACACTGATCTTGTTTAAGAGACTCAACCCAGACCACGTGGTACCTCAGTGTCAGGGCCCAGTTTGGCTGGAAAACAAGCTGGCTGCTGGACCCCACCTGAAGTCTGCAATCGAACACCTTCTGGAATTTGCATTTTCATGTAACTACAAGTTATTAGGCTTGCTGTTGATATCATTACCTTTATTTCTGCACCCTACACAAGGCACAAGACATAATGAACAGACACATTTACCCCAACGGGCCTCAAAGATCCATGAATGCTATGTCTTAGACAATTTTGTGCTATATAAATACATAGTAATTATGGTTACTGTTGTCTTCAACACCTACACAGCTTCTCAAAACAGGGTTTTCAAAAGCCCTGCCCAAAAGTGTTGGCCTAATTCTACTGACAATAACCCACCACGTCCTTCAGCTGCAGCAGAACAAAGCTGAAAAGTAAAGGCAATTTTAAAATCCTGCCCCAGAAAATGAACAGCACTGCTCTAACAAACTTGTCCCTGCCAAGCCACACGACACCAAAGCCAGCAATTCAGCCTTAATCTTCTGTCCAAACTAGAGTGAAAGCAAATCGGGCTCTGCAGGCCCCCAGACACAGCACACACACAGTCCCACACTCCCATCCCAGCTTTGCCCAGTGCATCCACCCTGGCACAGAAAAGTACTGAAATGGAGGAAACACCAAACACAAGCACACTGCTAACCTGGCCAGAAGCACAGACCAGTGTCCCTGGGAAGAAGATCCCAGCGGAGCTTCATGCAGCCAGCATTGAGGAAAGCTGTGCTGAGCTCAGTCTGGCCTTGAGATGGCTTTTACCTGCTTAGCATGGACATGCCCTAAGGCTGTGTCTCTCCTGTAAATTAAACATCCATGGAGGCAGCCCAAGAGCTCAGGAGAGGGGCCATTCCCCTTGGGCAGCTCCCAGGGCCAGAAGGGTTTGCTCTCAGTCCCAGGAATGTTAGTTCTCTGGCAGAGGTGCAGGCTAATAACTAAGGAGCTAAATGTCTACTAAAAGAGGATAAAACCTTCCAAAAGACAGGAAGTCAGGGAGGTGCTGTATGACACTTCAAAACAAAACACACAGGAATTCATAGAATCACAGAATGGCTTGGGTTGGAAGTGATCTTTAAAAACCATCTAGTCCAACCACCCTGCCACAGGCTCGGACACCTTCCACTAGATGAGGCTTCTCAGGGCTCCAACCAACCTGGCCTTGAACACTTCCCATGATTGAGCATCCAGAACTTCTCTGGGCAACCTGTTCCAGTGCCTCACCACCCTCAGCATAAAAAATGTCTTCCTTATATCTAATCCAAATCTACCCTCTTCCAGTTCAAAGCTATTTCCTTTTGACCTGTCTCTACAGGCCTTGGTAGAACACCCCGCTCCAGCATTCTTATTCCAGCCCCCTTTAAGTACTGGAAGGCTGCAGTAAGATCTCTCTAGAGCCTTCTCTTCTCCGGGCTGAATAACCCCAACTCTCAGTCTGTCTTCACGGGAGAGGTGCTGCAGCCCTCTGATCATGGGCAACAGTTCTCACACCATCCTCACAGTCCCCCTTTCCTTCTGGTGCTCCAGTGTGCAAACCTGGCAAGGGACCTGATGCCTGTCGTGGGACTTGAATATTCTTTTGCTTAAAAATCTGAACAATAAATAACATCATGAGTGAGGGATGTCACTCACAGTGCAAAAGATGCTCCACAAGTGAATGTGAACTCAGACAAGCATGCGACACCTCCTCAGCGCTCCTGACAGTCAGTCTGTGCTCACGTGTTTTACCACAGCAATTAATTCAGCTGTGTGAGCTTGCTTGTCTTATCAAAAGGAAAGGCACCACCAGTCTTATGCAGGCAAAAGCCCAACTGTCTGGATAAGTTACACCCCTACAAAGATACTTAGTAGAAAGTAGAAAATTTGGAAGATTTGCTGCAGGTACAGATTTTCTCACTTCTTTATGGGAATAGCGTAGAGCAATAGAATTAAATTATCTCTGAATCTAAACCAGTGGAGGTACAGCAATTTTTCTTTCTCATTATGAAGCACAGCAATCTTTGTCCATAGATACACCCTTTAGACCCTTGCATGAACTTTTGACACTTTACTTTTGGGAAATTTTAGCCTTCATCAGTTTAATCTTTTCCCGTCACTTTAGTCTGTCTAGCTTTACACCACAGAGGAAGGAAAGACCACAGAGATCTCTATTTTCTTGAACTGCAAATGACTTCTTGAGCTACTAAAGATTTATACCCCATAGCAGCAGCCAGCCACCAGTCTCAGCAGTCATGGCCACAGGAGAGATTCTCCAGTGTTTTCCAGCTTGGAAACGGAACAGGTACAATTGACTTTATACCTCTTGAAGCACAGCTGCTCAACAAAATTAACGTTTCTGGCTTTCTTTTTACTTGTTTAATCTGTCCCAATTTAGTTCTGACTTAGCCAACTGCAAAATCTCTGAGTGTATATGCAATAAAATAAACACAGCAATTCACATTAACAAATCAGCATTTGCAAAAATAGGAATGTTATAACATCAGCTTAGTTCCTATCCAAATTCTCATGTAAAGCTCCAAAGAAACGCAACAATCAGGATTATCCTGAGGTCCTTTGGGCTTAGTAAAGAATGACATTCTCACAATGCTTCTACTGTATTTTAAACGTTGATCTTACTCTGCATTAGAGCAGGTTAAAATCTTTCAGCCAAACACATTCTGATCGAAAATCATCCTTCTCAAAAGTATGTGACTGTGGAACATTATGAGTTTTGGCTATCTCTGCCACATTTCAGCTACATTTCTATTAAAAACATATTTTTTTGTTGACATTATTGTAGAAGTAGGGCCCCCATAAGCTTCTGCAATGTATTGTAAAGAAGGAAAAAAAGAAAAAAAATTAAGGAAACCAGCTTTTTGAATAAACACCAAGGAACACCAGCAGGGAATGAGGCTTTCAAGGGCTACTGTGCTGGGGTCACCAAGCACTCTCTTTTCACAGATATAGCTCGTGATACGTATATAACAGCTTAGTACCTACAGCTTGCAATACAGTGTCTTCAGGAAAATACTTGACCACAGACCTCACTTTCATAAGAAATCCCTCAAGATGTTGGGGCTGCCCAAGCCCCCAGATTTAGGCATGATCTCAATACTCCTCTTATACTGGACCACCTGGGAGCAAGAATTACCAAGACAGAGGAATGTGGGGGGGAATTTGTAACTTTATGTAGGAATAAGAAACCTGGAAAGGAAAATTAATGATAAAAGTCCACTTGCTGCTGATGACCAGGAAATAATAAATACAGAAGAGCTGTTGTTGGATAAAGCAGCGTAGTATTAGTAATAAAATGAAAATGCCTGTAAATGTTCTGGAAAGGAAATTCCACCTCTGCCTTGCTACAGCTACTGTGAAGCTCTCCTCTGTCTAGGGATGGAAAGGGGCCAGTGGAGGAAGGACTTTGTTTCCAACACACCATGGCATTTACATTTATAATTAAAATGCCCTCCTCTAACCTATTTAGCTCATCTTTCTCTGAAGGCTCTGCCTTCCTTTGCCTCTAGGGCAGACTGGCCTATTTCATCTTTCAAAGACTCTCCCAAAGAACTTTATTTCACAACTTCACGCATTTACTGTGGATGCTCTGGCTGAGTCACCGATGAGAATAAGGCGTTTCTGGGGTGCAGTTCTTTGAAGTTGCCTTAGGCTTTTACCTTACAGTGCGAGTAAAAAAGTGTGTGAAATGTGCTTATTCCTGCCCATTGACTGGGAGCCTTCAGTCTGGATACTAACCTCAGACCAGGTGTCTACCTGATTTTATTATGATTTCTGCAGTCATGAAGCAGACTTCAAATGCTATTCTGTCTCACTGTGAATAACAGGGAGGAAACAGTATTATGACCATGCAGGAAAAAAACAGGATCCTGGCAAAGTCAGTAAGGCCAGTCTCATGGTCATGGTGCAAGGAAACACAATTATAGATCCACCACTAAATGGTGATACAGAAAGAAATGGGAGAGCATCTGCCATAGCCCAGACATGGCCCTCATGGTATTCTCTGTCTTATGGAATCAGCAATAGTTGCAGCACCTTGTAAACACAAGCAGTTGTTTCAAAAAACATTTTGAAGATTTGGACTCACATCTCTCGAATTCACTATTTTGTTGGTGACATTTGTTAGTTCTGGAAAGACTTGGCCCAGCTTCTTTGGCACGATTACATGTAGATTGCACAGGGAAAAATTATAATCTAAAAACACACATGCTGTATCAAACATATCCTCAGTAGTTAAGAGAGGGACAGGATATTGTACTTCCTCACAGACATCCACACTCAGAACAGATTCTCAGCATAAGGAAAAGGTGCCTTCCTCAACCTCTGCACTTCTAGAGGAACCAGCTGGGATAACAATAGAGAAGGGTAAGGAGAAATGACAGGGCATCACCCAAGCTGTGGAAACAGCTTCATTTCTCTTTCATTTATTTTAATGTAAGGCATATTAGACCAGAAGGAGAGGATACAAAGCAAAGCTCCTCTGCAGGGCTGCCAGCATTCACGTCAGATGGAAGTGCAGCCTCCAACCCACGCTCATGCTTGGGCTATCCTTGCAGAGAAATGCCAGGACAAGTCAGTTTGGGTGTAACTCCTTCAGCTTGTCCACACTGCCAGCAAACCCGCCTGCCTGGGCTTTCTCAGGGAAGAAAACGAGCTCCTTGTGTCCTGTCAGCAGCCACAGACGTGGCTGAATCGGTAAATATCAACAGGTTGTCTGAAAACAGCAGTAATGTGTGTGGGGGGCATAAATACACAAATAACTGGAGAAGCAGCAGACTATTTCAGCAGTTAATTATAGACTTCTACATCCTGGCAGGGTGGAATTTTACGAGGCACATAAAAAATGGGATGTATTTAAAAACAGCTCAGACTTATTCCTTTCATTGATTCTGCATGCTGTCTTTCAAAACACATGGATTAAATCAGAAAGAAAAGGTGCCTGCATGATTGTCTTCTGCATGTACCACAGATTAATTCCCCTCAGTAAGCAGCACAGTTTCCAGTTCAAGGCTTCATTTGCACTACACACGCTTTTTATAAATAGTGCAGAGAAAGAAATCACTCTGAATAAAAGACACCAGGATCTGACAAGAGCCACTGGGATCAGTGAAGAGGATTCACTGCACCGAGTGATCTGGATCGCTGCTTAAGCAGGACATGGAGAAACAACACTGACTTGAGCTGGTTCAAGTTCATCCGTCCAGGAATAAATATAGCAAGCTAGAGTAAAAGGGTGGAAAATACTATCCTGGGCTGTGACAACCCTCACACGCCTGACTGGGTAACAAGCTGCATGGGGAGATCCCAGGATGCCAACTGCAAGTGTTAATGAGCTATGTAAACAAGGAACACCGAATCAAATCAGAGGTGTTACTACACCTGATTAGCCTCTGGTCCAGCTGGTACCAAACCAGTGTTCAGGTTAGCTTTCCACAGTGAAAAAAAGGGATTTTGACAACAGTGAAATAAGTACAGGGCTCCAGGCTCCATCTGTTAAATGTATTAAAGGACTGATAGCACAGGACTCCTCACTGTATCTGACAAAGATTTTGCAAAATCCCTGGTAACTAGAAAATACAGACTGAAACGAAGGTGGACATCTATGCCAGAGATGGCAATTAGCTAGTGGAACAAGGCTGTAAAGGCCATGATGGATTCTCCAGATGGAGATTGTTATACTCACCAGGACTGAATGTTTCACAAACTGGAATTAGTTCACAGCATTGTGCAAAAAACTAAATTAGATTAGTTCCAAGCCCTTTTACCTAACAAGCTGTGACTTTCTGAACCTGCACCTAAGGAAAGTTAGCAAAGACACCATTCAGGAATAAGCTGCACATCTAGGAAAGGAAATATTTTCTAAAAATTATTATACTTGGCCAACTTAAAGCATTCAGAAGTTGTGAGTCAGGGCCCCAAGCATCAAGCAACTGGCTTAAAAATACTGATATTTTAAAAGTAAAAAACACTGGTTCATTTTTATTTGCCTTCTGGTTGTTTTGTCCTTTAAGCTTCAAGGTTCAAGCTCTGCTCTGCAATTGTGATGTCCATAAAACAGAAGTCATTAAATCTAATTTATATAAATGCTGAGACTACCGCAACATCATTTGACTCTGTTCTTCAGTACAACACCAATTATCTTGAAATTTACAATAAATTTTAAGATTTCACCCTGATGATTATAAAGGCAATGTTCCCTTTAAAACCAGTCATGCACAAAAGAAAAAGTCAAACCAAAAAAGGAAGTAAAGCAGCAGCTACAGTTATTCCATTATCCTTCAACAGCTTTCTGCCAGCATTGGTCCATTTCCAGCCACATTTCCCCCATCAAAGAAGGACTGTGGACTCCTAAATACTTCTGTCAACCAAATCTTCCTGGGTGACCGGATCATACAGGGATCCTACAGACCATGGGACCAGTTATAAGCTGGGACAAGCACAGGAGAATAAACTTGAGTTTATTTCCTGGTTTTTAGTGACACCAGTTCATAATAACCGAGAACAAGCCCAGGTAATGAATATTTCAGTGCACCCAAGGAAAGTGAAAGGTTGACATCCCTGTGTTAAAAAATACAGAGAAGCCTGAGATGAGGATGAGGACCATCACTTTGCTGAGACCCAGAGGCTCACTGCCTGACATCTGAACACAGCCAAATGTTCCCCCATTCACTGACAGGAAACCTCCCCAAAATCCAGGCACCGTGTAAAGGGAGCCAAGAAGGACCTGAAAATAACCACCTTCACATCAGGACCCAGAACTGCCTTCAATAAAACACAAGAGACACCATACACCTTAGAGCAAACCCAGCTTGGTGAAACAACCCCCAGCCATGCCAACCTCCTGACATACGTCTGTACAAGCTTGCTGGCATAGCCAGCAGGGATATATGCAGACTGAGAAGCACTAAGGCCCTTGCTGAGTTGCAAGAAAGATATTACTGAAGATTTTTTTCGTAAGCGTGCAAAACTTGGCAGCTCTGCTCTGTCATGCTGCCAGTCCACTGCTGCACTGCATATCCCTCCCCCTGGTGCCCTTGTACCTGACAGGAGGAAGACTTCTCCAGCATCATGCAAAGAAAACAGCACACAGGGGTAGCAGACATCCCCCGTGCAGCGTGATTTGGGGGTCAACTATGCTGCCTTGCCAGGAACGAGCAGTGACCACCATCACGAGCCAGTGGATTTCTCCCAACAGCTGCTGGGGGGATCCAGCCTTTGCTGACTGGCATGGAAATCTGCACAGAATCAAGGGGTTTCTCAGCACTAACCTTGCTGATGAGGCAACTGGGAAAAGCTCTGGAAGTGGCCCCAAAGGGTTTTCCACTTGACACCACTGCCGTTCCCAGTTAGCTGAAGCAGTGTATGCAGCACCCAGCTCCACTCACTTGCACAGACTCAGAACACTCTGTGGCTATTGAACCAGCATTTTCCAAGAGTGATAAAAATACCCAAACCAGCTCCTTTTCTGTGGGGATGAATCTGCTTGGTGCTGGAGATGTTTGTTAGCACCACAAACAACTGCAGGAAAGCATGGCCCCAGTTGCCCCCACACTCATATAGGTCTTTCTTTGCATAAACAGGCATTTTAGCTGAGGTCTTAAAAATACCATCTTGCTCTGAAAAATTTGCATAACTCTGCACAATGGCCATATATGTAGCTGGAGAAAGACACAGTGCAGGCCTGCCACTTGTCACAGCCACTTTGCCACTGTCACTGAAGCTACACTTTGAGTTTCTACCTGTCTTGACACAAAACCCGTTCTTTCTGCAAACATGGAAAAGCAGAGCACTCCCTCCTGCATTTCATGCCTTATACACTTTGGACAGAAAGAGCCAGGTCAGTTGCACCACCTTTTCTTTGTGCCTGTGCTGTGGTAAAACAACTGTGCAACTTAAGGTGATGCCAACAAAACCTTTGGGGACTCTGGGATCAGTAAAGACCCAATGAGGCAGCTTGCAACATGGAAACCACTCACATTCACACCAAACAACTTCAGGCTTCCAAACCCAGCAAAATAACTGTCTGAGAAGTCAAAGAGACAGGGATGAGACAGAGAAACACGTGCATTTACATACAGCAAGGGAAAGGAGCCCTTAACACACCACCATATCCCTGAAGGCAGGACCTGCACCGCTCGCAGGGATCAGTGCACAGCCAGCAAACACTGGATTATTTTTAATGCGCTTGGAATAAACCCATGCTCACAGGGAGGCCTGGCATGAGGGGCCCAGTACCCTGAAAGCCCCATGTGAGCTCTGTGGGAAGATTAAGGCAGCACATAAGTGGCATATAAGCTTTCTAGAGTCCTCTGGGAGATGCGGGTGTCTCCACCAGCCGGGCCTGCCATCCCGGCCACAGGATGTTATGTCCCCACTGCAGGGCGTGATGTCCCCACCGTGCGCCTGGAGCTACAGCTCACTGCGGCCATGTCTACATGAGGCCCAAGCCCCACAGGCAGCGGCTCCTCCAACGAGGGCAGGAGCAGGCGGCCCTGCAGGCCCACCCCCAGTGGCCATTACCTGCTGACCCCGTACTCCGGGGGCGGCTGGTAGCGGACGAGGGCCAGCTCTGCCCGGGAGGGCTGGGGGGCGGCGTAGGCGGCCTTGAGGACATCTTGTGATGGCTGCTCGCCGTAGAAGAGCCCGTGCTCCTGTGCCTTGCTGCCTGGGGCTGCTGCCTTGCCTTTGTAGGGGTACTCGGGCGGCGGGCCCCGCGGGTCCGTGGCCTTGCTGGGTTGTGGGGCTGCCTTGAAACCCTTCCCACCTCCTGGGGCTGGGGGGTGCTGCTTGGCCCCGTTCCTCTCCAGCGAGAGCTGCATGATCCTCTCGCTCAGCGAGCGGACGTGGCCCTGCTTCAGCTCCTTCAGCGCCTCGTCCTTATGCGCCTGCCCGCTGTTGGCCCGGCTCACTGTCGGCCTCCCCTCCGTCCTGGACTTCTGGCTGGAGGAGCCATAAAAACCCGGCGTGGCAGCAGTGGCTGGTGGTGCGGGCTGGCCACGGAAAAACTGAGACTGGGCTTTGGCCTCCTCATACGTGGGGAGCTCCTCGGTGCTGTGCGGGGGCTGCGGGGCCCGAGGCTGCTTCTCCATGGCAGCACCGTCCCCCTGGTGCTCCTGCCCCTGTGGTTCCTGCCGCCCTGACGGCTGGACCATTGGCAGGTCTTCGGGAGCAAGGTTTTCTGCGGAAGAGAGAGTGCTGGCAGTGCTGTTGGAGGGGCCGGCGCTGCCCGTCGCCTGGTGCTGTATGGCCAGCAGGTTCATGTTCTCGCTGGGGTTGCCATACCTCAGCCGCTCCTGGATCAGGCGCTGCAGGACGGTGCCGGCTGCCACCTCCTCCGCCCCTCGCATCTCCGCCTCTGGCACACGGCGGAAGCTGGGCGGGCGCAGGGTGCAGAGGGTCTCCTCGGCTGGGCAGGGAGAGAGAGGTGGCCATTAGCTCTGCTGTCCAGGAGGTCTAATTCCCCCTGCTGTTTCTTCCCTTCCTACATCCCGCAACTGTGACCCTGGGTCCAGGATGCACCCCATGGGCAGTGCCCTGCCAGGATCCCTCCAGCAGCACGTGGGACATGGCTGGAAGCCAACAAAGGAGGTGGAGCACTGCTCCCTGCTCGTCTCCCACCCCCAAACCATAATTCTGTTTGCAGTGACCCCTAGGAACACATTCCAGTCCCCTCCCTGGCCTTCCCCTACATAATATTCCATGCGTCCCATACCCACACATCCGAACCCCCTTCTAAGTCAACAAGGGACATGCCATGTCACAGGGAAATTTGGTATTTTCTAAAATGGATAGGATAGGATAGGATAGGATAGGACAGGACAGGACAGGACAGGACAGGACAGGACAGGACAGGATAGGATAGGACAGGAGCCTACAACGGTTATCTCATCCCACTGCCTGACCAATTCAAAGCTCAGAAAAAGTTAAAGCGTTTTATTAAGGGCCTTGTCCAAATGCCTCTTTAAACACTGACAGGCTTGGGGCATCGACCGCCTCTCTAGGAAGCCTGTTCCAGTGTCTGATCTCTCCCTGGAGATGGCTTGCACAACTTACAGAGGCAGCCTGCACAGCAATACCAACTGCTGTATTTTTGATGGCCAAAGTTGTAAGCGTACTGTGTGCCATGACAAAATAAAATGTAAAATGTGTCACAGAAAAACTGTGGAATGGAACTGAAAATAAAATGGTCCTAAAGGTCTGAGAATAATCTGTGCTCTGGCATCTTCCTCTAAAACCGCAATTTCCCTTCTGGCTGATAATGCTATTTCTAAGGGAGTCAATACTAACTGCTGTAATTTTGCTGGGTCAACACAAGGAAGGCAGTATGGTCATAGATGTAATATCAGCATTTTAAAAAAAAAGCACAGACGGATTAGCTACACAAGCCTAACACAGGCTACTGAAGTCATTCAGAGCCAATGGCACCATCTTTGCACTGTATATGCAGTGGAGCTTGCCTGGAGCTAAGCATCTAGAAGCATTTGGACAATGCTCTCAGGCACATGGTGTGATTTTTGGGGTGTCCTGTGTAGGGCCAGGAGTTGGACTTGATGATCCCAGTGGGTCCCTTTCAACTCAGCGTACTCTATGATATAACCGTGGCTGAGACATTTGGAATCCCTCCCTCCTGGAGCCCTCCTTCCAGACCCATCCCAAAAGTGCTGTAAGATGTCTATCTGAACACTGTCTGAGCTCAGAGGAATGCTCCTGAAAGACTCCAGTGCAGACAAAAGTGAGAAGAGTCTTCCAATGTCCCCAGGCAAGAAGGAGGTGCTGTCTGCAGTTTGGTTTTTTGAGGTCATTCTTGGCAACTTTCTCTCTCCTGCTATTCCCAATTCTCAGAGGAGTTTGTCAGGACTTACATTTGTTTCTTGGCATTTGAAAGCAGTTTAAAAACAAACTTTCTCTTGAGGTCTAGTCATTTCCCTGAGGTTTCATCAGTTACTGCAAACGCTGTGGGATAACTTACATACAACCCAGATGCCAGAGGGAAAGAAAAGCCTTTGAGTCTTAGCAATGAGAAGAGGACATGTCCGCTAACATTTCTGTGGCAAGGCCGACATCACACAGTCAAGGCAGCTCTCTATAATACATCAGGATTTCCACTTCCATGCCAGTCATGTTATCATCCTTTTATCTGGGAGATGTACTTTAAATTGCCTATTATTGATGCCCAGAAGGATTGACCACAGTGAGCTTTCCACAGTGCCTGTGGTCTTGCTCCATCAGCAAAAGAGCCGTGGAAATTGGTCCAGCTGTGCAGTCAAAAGGAACCGTTTCCTGAAGGACAAGTGGAAATGCTGCACCCTCCACAAGCACAGGTGACAAGTGATGGTGGGTCACAATTCAGAAGTCAAAGGTAACTTTGACTCTACAAAGAATGGCAAGCTGGCCTTCAACTCTGTAAATATTATTTGTAAATGGTTTAAACTGCTCGATTTTTGCTTCAGGAAAAACCTGGAAGTAAATGCAGGGGGTTCATACAGAAATGTGGCCATGCACTTACCAGCTTTTTCTTTGGCACTGATCACTTCAGCCGTTAGCGGAGACACTTCATGCCTGCCAGCAAACAACTGGTGATCCTGGTAAAGAAAGCCAGTGTCTTCCAGCACCTGGACTGGGCTGGTAGGCTTGTAACAAACCGATGTGGAGCCTGTAAGAAAGACAAACGGAATGTCAGTAACAAAACCGCATGAATGACTAAATATGAAGCCATGACTTTATGATAGTAGTCCAAAAAAATTTCTTGAACATGGCTAGGTGTTAAGAAGCCCTTCTGAGGCCAGTGAGCAAACCACCTCTTCAGTCTGCACCTCCCAAATAACACATCAGCTTTGAGGAACAAGAGACAAAACACCAAGTCACCAGTGCTGCTTCATGCATTGACCCAGCGTGGACTACAAGCTCCTCAGTCCAGGTACAAAGAAAGGTTTGTAAGAGCTAACAGTGACAAGTCACAAGCTCACAAATCAAGGAATAGCCCCAGGACATGAAACCAACAGAGCAAGTGTAAAACTGAACAAGGGAGTGGGTAAAAAGAAGGAAAGGTGAGGACACAGCCACACATTAAATAGGGCTATAGTCTGGGAAAGGCCTTACCACAAAATCTGCTCATGAGTAATAGTTTAGCAATACAGAAAATTGCTGAGACATAAAATACAACCAGTGCTACCAAGGGAGAAAGTTTATAAATCACTTTGTCCAGATGTTCTCAATACGGTAAGGAGCGGATGTAGCCGGAGGGCCATGGGAATTTGTCTGGCAGACCAACTGCACGGGAGCTGCATGCCCCAGCCCCAGCATCCCACAGACACTGATGGCTGGACTGTGCTGGTTTTGGCTAGGATAGAGTTAATTTTCTCCTCAGTAGCTAGTGCGGGGCTGTGTTTTGGATTTGTGCTGGAAACATTGTTGATAACACAGGGATGTTTTAGTTGCTGCTGAGCAGCACTCACACAGCATTAAGGCCTTTTCTGCTTGCAACTTGGCAAACAACAAGACTCATCCTAAATCTGTTCTCGGGGGTGCTTGTTTTAACAAGCTGATACAAAATGCATCACAGCAGTGTTAAGCCAGGAATGACATTGGCTTGACCCTGTATTTCAAGCCACAAATGACACTGGCATAACCCTACAATTCAAGAAAGATACAGACTGTACCAGGTCCAAAGGAGGGCTGCAAAATCATCAGTGGGCTGTAGAACCTGTTCTGTGAGGAAAGGCTGAAGGAGTTAGGTCCTTTCTCCTTGGAGAAGGCTGTGAGGGAGCTCTCATTACAGTCCTGCAGTATTTAAAGGAAGGCTACAGAGAGGAAAGAGGCTCTCTCTTCACGTGGAGCTACAGTGAGAAGGGGCAGCAAGTACAAGTTGCACTAAGAGATGTTTTATCTTGACATAAAGATGAAACTTTTTACAGTGAAAACAACCACTCACTGAACAACCTCCCCAGGGAGGTGGCAGACTCCCCATCACTGGAGGTTTTCAGGATGCGATTAGACACTGTCCTAGATAATCTCATCTAAATTGTCTCCTTCCCTCAAAAGGTTAGACTATATGATCTGCTGAGATCCCTTCCAACCTGGTCTGTTCTACATTTTTATGATTTTTTACTTTCCCATTTTTCTGAGAACTTACTCATTTTTGTAAAGAGAGGCTCTTTGAGGTTCAAACCTTGGAAATGAGCATCTCCTGGCTGCAAATACCCTGGCACAGCAGGAACACAGCAGACTCATTCTCCACTCACCCCACTGGTTGTCACAGGTTTTATGCTAAAGGAATGGTCATCAACCTCTAGCACCAGCCACTGCAAAGGACTTGCTTGAGCTGGAGGTGGAATGCTCAAAGTGGCACCAGTGACGCATCCGTCCATCCCTGTGGGGCAGGAAGCCCACAAGCACAGGGATCCGCAGCACCCCGCTCTGCAGGAAAAACAGTCATCCACGAATGACCTGGATTTATTAATCCTGACTGCTTGGTTTGTGCTCAGCTAACTGCCTGCTCTCTGCATATATTACACAGGTCATCGCTAACCTCATGCAACTGCATGGAGCAAGGCAGCAGGGGGATAACAAGGGGGTAGGATCCAGCCTGTCTTTCCTACAGGCATGAAGATACTATTTTCTTCTGTGCCAAGAGGAGAGGAAATAGGCATTTCTGCAAAATGTTAATGAATTCATCACTTTACCATTCATATTATGCATGAATGTGTACACCAGTTATCTATATTTAGAGAGCAAGAGGGAAAGATTGCTTGCTTGAGTAGATCTAAACCATGTATGTTTGTGAAAACAGGCACAAGAGACTGGTCTGTAAATTGTGCTGATGCTGACACAGAAAAATCTCAAGTACACTAATTTCCAAGAAAAATCTCAAGTACACTAATTTCCAAAATTATTGGCCTATTCTGGTAGAGAGTAGTATTAAAGACACCCTTTGTTGCTCCTCCACACACAGAGTCCTGCCTTGGAATTTGGAATCCTGTATGAAACCAGTGCATTTCAAACCTGAGCTTGTTTTATGAATGAAAAGTAGATTGGGGTGAAACACAGAAAACCTGCACACCCAAGAAAGAAGACAAGCAGCTTCAAGCATTACAGCCAACCTGGACAGCCAGCAGATACCGGCTTGGCCTCACCACTCACCAAAGAGAATTCAAAAGAAATCAACTGTTGGTAAAACTGTATCCTCGCCTTCTGCATTTTGAGTCTGTAGGCACCCTTGGGTCATGGTTTCAAATTTTACAAGATGGAGAACAAGGACATGTTTTTTTCTTTAACAGGAGCAGAAATTCTCACCTAACCACTCGTCCTTGGGTGTCATGGCAGAGCAATATTCTACTAAAATCAGGACTGGTAAATGCCAGCATCTGCCAAACTGCTCAGTTTCTTATCTCTGTTATATCAGAGTCAAAATCATGCAACCTTAATCCTGGCAGAAACTACTGGACTGTGCTGTACCCATGTTGAAGTTTTATCATCATAAAATGATGTCATGATGTTTTATGATGTTAAAAATGACGTAACAATATTTTATGTTCATTCACAGTAGGTTTTAATAACATGTCAGCTGTAACTGACACGGAAAACCAGTTTCTGTGTAACACAGAAAATAGTTGCCAAAAGATCAGTGCTTGGCACACAGCCACAATCCAGATCATGGGCAATAAGGCACCACTTAAAAGCTTAGTGGAACCTCACAAGCCATTTGGAGCACGGCACAAGCCTTTTTTCTTTCTCCTCTTGCTGTCACTGGAGCCTTCCAAATCCCAGCTCCCCTCTCTGAAGGGAAAGGTTTTATTACATCCAGCGCTGACATGGCGCAAGGCACCCATCCAATGCTCAGGCACTTGTTCCTTTCCCAGACCTCCTCACTCCTCTGCAATGCTCACCAAAAGAGCAATTTTCATCCCTATAACTGATTCCTGGTGCCAGAACAATGGTGCCCAGCAGCCAGGAGTAAGAAGCCAGTTGAGGGCAACCTAGGATGCAGATCATCACGCTGCCAGGGGCGTGTCCCCGGGGAACGGCTTTTTACCCATATCTAGCCCAAACAAACCACAAACCACAGCTGCTGCAGCTGCTGCCCCATGTTGTGTGACAGCCACTGCCAAGAAGAACCGACCTCATCATGCCTGTAGGTGCCTGCAGGCAGCTGCCAGCTGTGCTGTGCCCTCTCCTCTCCCGCTCCCAAAGCCAGCCCAGCCCCCTCAGCCCCAGAAGGCCAGGAAGCAGCCCAGTCCACAGACATCACGCCTTCAATTGCCATGTATCTAGTGTCTCTTACATCCAGCTCTGTAAGACATGACCATACTTCTGGCCCAGTACAGTCCTTGCTAAATTGGGCAGCTGCTCCAGGCCTCCATTTCTGCATCTCTACCAACTCTCCTATATCTAAGTGACTGCCTGACACCAATTCATTTGTTTTCCTTCTCTTTTAGATAAGCACGCATTCCACTGTACAGAAGCAGACACACTATCCTGGAGGTTACTGCACAGCAGTGCAATTCATTTGAAGATTCAGGACGATTTAAATGAATCAGTTGCTAAGATTAACACCAGACAGTCAGCCAGGACCCAGAGACAGTGGAGCAACACTTAAATATTTCCTGTTTCTGATGTGGTTTCAGTCTGGTTTTCAAAAGGATCTAAAGCAAACCACATAGGAAGCTCATTGCTGTGACATGAGAAGAAAGCCATGTTTTTAGAGCAACAACAGCATCCCCAAGAAACGAATCTACAAAAACAGTCAGAGAAGATGGGTTTCTTACCGCCAAACTGTACTACTACTCCCATCTTCAGTAAAACACCAAAAGATGCCAGTTGTGAAAACACAGCTCGCTGCTATTTAGAGGCAACACCTCAAGGCGGAGCCCGGGTAATGAGTTTCTGCATCACACCCCACTGCCCACCCAGGTAACATAATGTGGCCTCCCGCAGCACAGCCTGTGCTGCTGGCACGTATGACTCCTCCTCTACCACCCAAAAGCCACCCGGCCAAACAAAACCGCAGAGCTGACTTCCAAAAAATCCTCTTTCAATCTGTACCCTACTGACCGAGTGGTTCAAAAGAGACTGAGGTGTTTCAAGTATCATCCAAAGCAATCATCTGAAATTAAAATGTAAGTAAAGTGGCTTTACACTTTCCTATAAACCCTGCCACAGTACATAAGGGAAGTCCAAAAATGACAGAACAAAAATTACATCGTTTCCAAGCCCACATCTGTCCTTCTGTATCATAGCCATGCCAAAACAGAGTATAAATGCTTCATTCCACCTTTAAACTACCTTCTCTGCCCTGTTGCTGCATAAAAATCTCAGGTCGAAAAAGGAAGAGAATTATTTAAGGGAAATTACAAAAGGACAGTAAAGCACTCCAAGGTCCCAGGGGCTGCACGAAGGCTGTGCCATGAATTGCCCAGGGTGGACCAAACAGTCTCTGCAGTGGGTCACAGGGACCCTCTGTCGAGGCTGCACACCCCTCCATGTGCATCCTTGCCCATGAACCCTACTTCCTCTCCTAAGCTTTGGCCCAGTCTTGAGAGCAGGGATTGCCATACCCCAGCCAGACAGCCATGCCACTCTCCCAAAGCTGGAAGGAAGATTTGAGTTTCCTTTGGCACAGAAAAAAAACCCTCATGTGTCTCACTTCTTGGTTTAGGTATAAAATTGGACTCCTAACAATGTCACAAGGGATGCTTTTGGTACCTCCAGCAGCTCTCCTTCAGCAGCGCTGGGATCCTTTTGCAGCCACAGCTCCGACAAAGTGCAAGGGCTCAGGCAGCCACCAGTGATTGTTTTCCATCCCCACCTCCCCAGTCAATGCACAAGTTTTCTAGGTCACTTCTGGGGTGGCTGACTCATCCTCACACCCCATAATTCTGCTTGTGAACCTCGCATCTGCTGCCAGGGCTCCCGAGCCCTGAGAGGACTGAACAAGCATCACTAATATTATTTTCACAGGGGCAGAGCAATATCTTGCAGGACAAAAATCCAACACACATAATGCACACCAGATGTGAGCGAGCAGCAACTCTCATTTCCCACATGAAAGCCGGGAGAAGCTGCACCCCTGTGCATGGCAGGATTATCAGACCGAGCTACACCTCCGCAACTCACCGCTCTGGGGAAAGAAATCCTCATCTCAGCATCAGCTCCAGGATCCACGCTGTGCTATTCCCTTGCTCAAGAAGAGTTCCTGGAGTCACCCATCCTTGGTACTGTCATTTCACTCTCCAGAAAGTGGATTGTCCAAGCAAGTACAAGCAAGACTAATGAGAATAGGTGACGGAGGCAGCCAAACCTTGTCTCTCCCAAAGAATCGTGCTAACCCATCCAAATTTAACTGCCTACAAGGATGAACATTCTCCATGAAACTTCAGCCTCACGTGCTTATTTTCATATATGCTTCCCCTCAGCAAAAACCAAAGCAGGGGAGAAAAAAACCTATGAGAGAAGCAAAGCGAATGTGCTTTGAAAGCAGCTCTCAAACCTGGCACGAGATCAGATGGATACAGGAGAGAGCGGAGCCAAGCCTGCCTACCAGGGAGATCCCCTTGGATGCCCGCACTTCTCCGCCCTCCCGATGGAAATCAGGTGTGCTGGCGTGTAGGGGCAAACAGTGCCCGTCACCACTCTTTCATCTCAGATGCTAACAGGTTTTATAACGCTAGAATAACATGCTGGTTTTTCCCCCCGTCCCAGACTCACCCCAGAGGAGAGGCAGGATACAGGCAGAGTATTATCATCACACCTCCAGGTGCCAAACAGTTACCTGGGCATTAACCCAACGGAGGAAGAGATGCATATTCCTTAGGCAGCTGTGCTAGGCTTTGCACAAATATGTGCATTTTTAAAGTCTCTCTATATTATAAGCTACACATTTGCCTTTGCAGCTGTAACATTGAGTCTACAAATACAGCCAGCCCAAATTTATTCAAAGAATTGAATCAATAATTGAAACTCCTGCTTTGATCAAAGTGCCAGTGGCACAATGACAACTCATGTCAGCATTGCTGCTCTGAGATGAAAGGATAAGTATTATTCAGAGCTGAAAGTAGGGGAAGAAGCTCCTGGTAAAAGAGTGAAATACAAAGGCTGACATGGAGCTCGCAAGTGAGACAACACTTCTGCTACTTGTCAGCACAGCAACTGTCTGCAGACATTTTCACTACACTATAAATTCTGATTTCCAAGCAATAAAAAAACCTCCAAGATAAAAATTCATCACATAAATTCTTAGGGAAGGAAATCTTCTTCCACTGGAGGGAAAAAGCAAGATCATCAATCAGCTACAACATACAGACAAGACACTTGTAGAGCAGGAGTTTAAGCCATGATAAATTCTGCTGTACTTACTGCCTTTAAAAATGATCACGTTACAGAAAAGTACTGGCATGATCCATGTCACTCGGATATTTAAGCCCTTCCATTAATTAACCAGAAGTGAAATAGGACCTAGGTCTGTGGATCATTCAGTGTTAGTTCCTTGTTACTTCAAGCAACTGTGTTTTAAAATTCCCTTCTTGAACTGAATAAATAGCATCTTGAAGAAGAGGAATTTTTTTCACCCCATTTGGAGGAGGTTTTGGGATCTCTCTTCCTCAGACATACACAAATATTCCTCTTGGTTCCCACTCACAGTCACGGACATTGCTCTTTATCCATCTATTTTTTTTTTTTGCCAGTGGTGTCCTTTAGGTTAAATAGCTTTCTCCCTGAGTCATTCCCACAAACTTGCAGCGTACAAAGGAGCCTGGGATAAGGACAGAACAAAAATAGTACAAAGGCTGTACAGTACTCTCTAACTGAAAAGGCGGGCATTGAACTCTATCGTACGGATTTCTAGAGTTTTTCCCTTTTTTTAAACACAAGCAACAAACCACCCTAAGGATCCACAGTTCTTCACTCGATCTGTGTGAAGAACTGCTTGTGATAACCCTACACTAAGCAGAGTCTTTGCACAATTCTTAGGTGTCATAACTTAAAGCAAAAAGAAATTAAACCTTCTTCCCACCAGAATATATATTACAATTATAATCCTTCCATTATTAAATCATTACATGCAATTTATATTCAGCCACTTTTAAAATGCAGAAATTTAATAAAGGTGTTATATGTAGAAGTGCTAACAAGACAACTGCCTGTAGTTCTTGTTCCCAGATGGCTCAGCTCAGATTTAGAACAGGGAAAATCACAGCAACAGCCACTGGTGTGGAGCCATCACATCAAAACCAGCCTCAAAATGGTGCTGGTCACAAGCAGAGGGACACATCCCAGGGGATGGGGCATGTCACTAGCAGGGACCCTCAGTCCATCCCAGAGAGGAATTTCACTGAAACCATTTTAAATCATCAAATCACCCATTAAATTAAATTAACAATGTCATTATTTTCCAGCCTGAGACTTGATCACTGGAGCTACTGTCTAAGGCACATTTATATTTGTGTTAGCCAACACGGCCAGAGCAGATAAGCCCAAGTGCTGCTCTATTACTCAATCCCATGCTATGTTTCCTTGAGATGTGGCATCCCCCTGTAAATCACCCCACTCCTCGGCTGGTGCTGCCTTGACACGTGCTGGCTGTCACTGCCTGGTTTGCACAAAAATGACATGCTACAACTTCAAGATGTGGGACAGACACGCACCAGGAAAACCCCAGCCACACACCATGGGGGGACACATCTGAGCTCGACAAGGCCACTGAAAGCCAGCAAACGCTGCAGGACCTCCTGCCACTAATAGGATACACCTTACTGTGTAGCCAAACTCTGCTCTCACATGCACCAATCCAAACCTGGAGCAATTTCACCAGCTTCTACAGATTTACTTCAAATTTACACCCACAGCAGCATCTCACTTACTCAAATAGTCACTAAAAGGACCAAATATGGACATGGACACATACATTTCCTAAATGCAACATTTGAACATAAAAGTTGCCCTAAGAATTTTTTTTTTAGAGGTGATGTTGTTCTTGTTACTATTATTTTCTACTTCCATCTATTTCTACTTCTGCCCTGAGTGGAAGGCAGGCTGCTCCATTTAAAAATTCAGGACACAAATGGGAACCAGATTACATCTATCCCAAAGCTGCCAAAAAGCAATTGCTGTATGAAACCAAAAATCCTCCTGGGATTTTTCTCAAATCCACAAAATATTCCCGAGCACTAAACTTTCCACTGGGACTATTACACTAGCAGATAGTCTGTGTGTGAAAATCCAAGTATGCGGCCGTCCTCCTAATGGTTTCCAGGACAAGGAGGCTGCACGGGGCACACACTCCTGCCTCAGCACCAAATAACATTTATACCAGATCTGGCCTTTAAAGAGAGTTACATGCCTATCAGTGAGAAAAAAAGGCACTGTGGACTCAGGCTTTCGTTTCCTGAAGGAAAGCTGCAACGGTCAGCAGTAACATCTCCGCATAATCCTGAAACACCCGTGTGCACAGAGTCTGGTTGTGCCTGACCCTCCCAGGGCTGCTGCTGGGATCCCTTCCAACCCCCTTAGGTGTCTCTTTGCTGGAGAAATGCAAAGCCTTTGGCTCTGTGCTGGCGTTTCCTCACAGAGGAGCTCTTGCAAGGAGCACCAGAGCTGCATCCGTGCATCCATCCCTGCATCCAGGGACTAATGCGCAGGAGGTTTGGTCCAGATCACCGTGGGAGGCCAGGACTTGGAAACTGCTCTCAAGCCTGTCACCAATCCTGCAGATATTTGGACTTTAGGAGAGGCAACACGTGCCCCCTTGGATTGAAGCTGCCCTCTTCCAGCAGCTGAGTGCTTTCCAAAAGAAGAAGGAAAGCAAAGTTCTCCCTGCCAAATGCTGACAGAGAGAAAAGGGGAGCAATGGACATTAGGACAGATGAGAATGGATATGCAGGTGATCGGGGGGATCTCACTGGCCCCACAGAGCCTGGGGAAACTCGGAGGTCCAGCCCCAGCAGCACTGTGGGGCACATACCTCCCCTATTTAACAACCTAAAACTGGCTTCCCCAAATTCATCCCCTCACACCAGTCGCAGCTAGGGATGAGGAAAGGTGGGCAGGACACGGACCGTCCACGCAGGGCCACAGCACGCACCCAGCACAGCCCCAGAGAGAGTTTTACTACAGGCTCTTGCCCACCCAATATTCCCTGCCCTCACCACTCAGACATTTCTTGATAAGGTGTTTATAGAACCCTTGGAAAAGCTTTTCTGGCCATTGGAAATGACTACATGTACATGCAAAAATCTATTATATACACATATATATGTATAAAAAGAAATATATACACATGGTCTATACTTTATTTATATGTAATATATGCAGCCATATGTGTCTACATATATATGCAAATACATAAAAATACATAAACATATGTCTACATATATTTATATATATATTTAATATCTATATATAACTATATACATGCACACCTGTTAGCAGGAATGGTGCTGCCAGCTAGCTGTGCTCAGGAAAATTCATGGGACTCATGTTGACTGCCACCCTTCTCTCAGGAAGCTTTTAGGCTTATTTTTATACATAAAAAGACATAACCTGAACTCAGCGGATGCTCAAGAAAGGCCTTGCAGACCCTCAGCCATCAGATCCTGGTCTCCAGCGGCAGCTGCCCACAGTTCCTGGGATGCTCACACAGCACCAGGAAAGAGAAAAAACAAACTCTTTCCATCGAAAGAGGAAAAAGCCCAAGCAGCGACCTTCCTGTACTTAAAGCTATGAATCACAAACCCTGGCAGGAAGATTTGGGTTAAATTCACGTCGTCGGGTTTTTTTTTTTCTTTCCTTTCAATGCTGCCTTTTTTTTTTTTTTTTTTTTAACCGGAGTTTATCTTTGTTCCCTGCATGGGTAGGAAGCTTAAATATAAAAAATTCCCTCTCACCATCCCCCTACAACAACAACGTGAGAAAGCGCTGCCCCGGCGTGGGAGGCCCCCGCTGCGTGTCCCTGCGGCCGGCGCTGCGGGACGGGACGGGACGGGGCCGGTGTCCCCGGAGGGTTCTCCGGGGCCGCTCCGAGTGACAGCCCGGCGCTGGGGACCCGCGGGGACGCTGCGATCGCTGCCGCGGAAACATTCCCCGCGCTGCCGGCCGGCGCTTCGCTCTTCCCGGGAGCGCCGGGGCGGCGGACCCCCGGCGCGTTACCCCGCAGAATACACCGCGGACACCCCGCTCGGACCGGGGCTGTTTCGGGGCTCGCCCCGCGCTGCTCTGCCTTCCCGGAGCGGGGAAGATAGGCGGGGAGGGCTCCGGGAGCGGAGGAGCGGGAGCGGCGGCGGCCGCCGGGCTGGCGGCTCGGGTCTGGCGGAGCGGCGGGCCGGGCTCGCACGGACTCGGCCCCGCTCCCGCTCCCGCTCCCGCTCCGCCTGCGGCTTCCGCGCAG